>JAQPZY010000932.1:205000-770626 GCA_029931535.1 Margaritifera margaritifera | reverse complement strand
TATCATTATTAGTTGGAATTGAAACAAAAAATACATACCATGAAAAAAAACTCCATTTCAATTTTATTTTTCTAGTTTTCAACCAGTAAATCTTCATATAAAAACCTTACTATAAAAACTTATTCCAACTGGGTAAAATCAACTGCCCGCCATGATAGACAGCAAGTCAGCTACTGAACATGTAAAAAGCAACATGACTCACAGTGGGATAAGCACCATCAGATTAACTGCACATCATTATAAAGTTTTCATGTGGAGTAATTGTTACCGATAATTCGAAGGTGGTTCTTTGTTATTACAATTTGTGCATATTTACAAGCAGCACATTACTTTTACGATATATTTTCATAATGAAATCAGCATCCTCTACATTTTTTCTTATTTAAATCAAAGTATTAAGATTTCTATCTATCTGGTGAACAAATAAGCAATTTTACTTTAACAGTAACATTTTCAATCACCCTTCAAGAGATTCCTGATATTTAACTTATTTTGACCTATATAATTTTATTAATTTGTTGATCAACGGTAAGAAAGATAATAAATTGAAAATAAAACCTTCTCCCGTAATGTAATTGTCTTTTGTCCCTGAATATTTGCTCTTATATAGAATTGATTTTATGTAGGATTCAAGACAGTTCTGAAGTACCAAAAGTGTACATTCACGGATTGATGTTCTGCAAATCAAGCATTAGCAATTAATATTTTTTTAAAAAACAGGTCATAAGCAAATCTATCTATTATTTATCATTGCTAGCAAGAAAACAATTTTATTACAATACCCCATCATGATATTTCCCAATTTGATTCTTTTAGTACTTCTGAGACAACCATCTCATCCAAAAACAGAATTATGATAAATATATGAAAGCTTTAGGACAGCCACATTTTTAAGTTTGATCTTTATTGTAAATTTTTTGACATAAACTTGCGTTTACCATGTTCTTTTGAATTTTTTCTGCAATTTATTTATTTTACCGGCGCATAAGTTACAACAGGCAGAAAGTACTATGAAGTGCGTCAAAATAGGTTGATGTAATACACTAACTGTCCCGACAAAAGGTCCTCTGGTTGAAAGCATGTCAAAAAAAGGTACAAGAGAGTGTATCTTTGTCATTTTATATGCATGCTTCTCTAAAATAGCAAATCGTTTCAAAAGAAATGAGAGGTATCATTATGAAAAAAGCAGCTTTATGAATAGGTGAAAGTGTGCTTAAGAGCGTCTAAAAAAAACCAAGGACTCAAGGATACCGTTTTAGGGGAGGAGCACCTAACAACAGACATTCCCTGCAACAGAACACTTAAAATATGACTGTTATGAGTACATATTGTTGTTTTAAAAACCTTGTTCCTTTTCTTTTTCCCTTCAGCTTTGCTACGTTTGATTTTACATTTATGTATGCCTGCCACAATAAAAAACTTCGAAGTTAATGAAAACAGAGGCACTAACAGGAAATGCCACGAATTCAAATTTGTTTATATCGCAGATGCTTGAATCCAGATACCCAAATGGCAATAAAATAACGCTTTTAAATAGTAAGGAATATGCAAGGTTTTACACTAAAGTAAGGCTAACGATATACTCCATGATGGCACACGGTAAATTATTGTAAAGTTTTCGTACAATTTATTTCCGAGCAGTGTCCGCTTTATCAATAATTGTTTTTATTTATCCTGAAAATACGAAGCATTTCACCTTTCTTCTACTTATCAAAACATCTTACTTTCACTGGACAACAATATATATAAATATATAAATACTATAAATATATATATACATATATATATATAGAGAGAGAGAGAGAGAGAGAGTTCATTCGAGAGAGAGAGATAGAGAGAGAGATGCAGAGAGAGAGAGAGATAGAGAGACTCTAATAGCAGAATGTACATGCTTTTTACGAGTGTTCAAAATCATGGAAGTTGCATATAAACTACCCAATATACAAAAACCAAATAATATTGATTTTCGGTGTACTAAACAATGATAGCTACGCTTCAAACTTGGTAAAAATACCATTTCTATTTGTAATTGAATACATGGGGGTCTTTTTTAAGAAAACGCAGATTTTTTAAGCTATGGAACATAATGTCAAACATGCCAAAAAAGCAGTGCATCTTTTATTAAAAAAGATACGTAACTCGCATATTCACTTACAAAACAACAACTGTTTCGAATCATATGATAGTGCCAATTCTGATTTACACCTGGGGTTTTGAAACATATTGAGTATTTGTGCGATTGAATTTTCAAAAAAAAACATTACAAATACACAGGAAAAGCTATATAAACATGCTATAAGATGAGTAGTCTGATAAAGCATCCCCTCAAACATGTGTTGATGCTGATGGAAATTGTCCATCTGTATCAACGCAGGTTTAATAGAAAATTTTATCGGACTATACGATGAGCTGGGAAGATATCCAGTTTACATTATATTAATATTGGACATATTGGAATTTGGATTTCAATAATAAATGCAAATTTTCCAAAAATATCTTAAACTTTATATAAATCATATGAAACGAGCCAAATGACTGTTATAATTATAAATGGATTTCTCGTCTCGCATTTAAAATATTTTTGTATTTCTGCCGGTCGATATGATTGTTTAAAACAAAAAAATTAAAGATTCAGTCAGTAACTCTAGAGCCTCCAAAGCCAGTATCACACAACATTTTGAATGATTTGTACTTGCAAGAATGGAATTGGCAAGAATGTGAATCATCCAAAGGGAAGAAACTATAATACTTTTAAAATAAGACCTAAATTTGAAAGCATTACTTAATATCGCTACCGAAAATTATATACATTCCACTACTGAAAATCGGACTTGTAAAAGCACATTACTTACCTGTTGAATCAGGTCGTTGGGAACATATAAAGCAATGCTTCTTTTTAAGGACACTCCTTGGTGTTAAAACTAGTGACACTCCTTGGTGTTAAAACTAGTGACACTCCTTGGTGTTATAACTAGTGACAACATCCTTGTAGTTAAAACTAATGACACGCCTTGGTGTTAAAACTAGTGACAACTCCTTGTAGTTAAAACTAATGAAACTACCTTGGTGTTTAAAACTAGTGACACTCCCTTGTAGTTAAAACTAATGACACTCCCTTGGTGTTAAAACTAGTGACACTCCTAGGTGTTAAAAACTAGTGACAACACCTTGGTGTTCAAACTAGTGAACACTCCTTGGTGTTAAAACTATTGACACTCCTTGGTGTTAAAACAAGTGACACTCCTTGTAGTTAAAACTAATGACACTGGCTTGGTGTTAAAACTGGTGACAAAACCTAAAGAAATGTGAGTAGTAGAGTGGGGGTATATTATGCCAAATGTGGGCACTATATGCCTTTACGGGAGTTTAACATGGCGGGGGCACTATATGCCTTTAACGGAGTTTATAACATGGCTGGGGCACCTATATGTGCCTTTACGGGAGTTTAACATTACGGGGGTGGGGAGGGATGGGGGGGAAATAGAATTAATCTTTCTTGAAAAACAAAAAAGGAAAAAGGGTTGTGGAGGTAACGGTCCTGATGAGGACCGTAGTTTTTTTTTTTTTTTTTTTGTGTTAGAGTTTATTTATGAGGAGGTAGTGGGCCACCTCCTGGCTTTTTGCACCTGCATGCAGGGCAGCTGCCCGCCCATCCATGTAGCTGCCACTCTTTACTAAGGCTTGTTGTTCTGAAGTATAAAACGGAGAGGATGGTCTGCTTTCCAGGATTCCAATTTTCCTTATTAGAATCCGTCCATCATTCCAGTGCTGTTTTGATGAGGGAATTTTTGGCTTTCCCCTCTCCTCCTTATACCTCTCCTCTCTTCTGTCTTTCTTCTCCCAAGTCTTGTGAGGAAGGTGCCACACACGCCACCATCTAACTAAAATGCACTCTTAACTTGTCGGATTTGTTTCAGAAGCAGCGGTTCATTCTCGTTGAGAATTAAATTTAAAACGGGGCTTAGCTTCCTTAACCGGAGTGTGAATGACGTGGTTTTTTTAATATACTAAAAGCCGGGCGGACGTGAAGGAAAAAACATCCCTTTTAACCTAAAAAATATAACAATAAAAAAAAAAAAATAATCTTTCACCCCACTACCCTGGGTTCTGACCGTCCATTCGTTCTTCCTTCTACGTCCATTATTGTCCTTCCGCGCAGTTTACACTCCATGAACACTGACTCTAAAAAGCGCGGACCTAAAAGAAACTACTTTTGATAAAAATTTTAAAAAACCTACACACATCCATACCATTCCTATGATAAGCGCGTTACGAGATGGAAAACATCCCCTTTTTTTCCAAAAAAACCACACTATCTACATTTGTTTTTATATATCAATCACACACCACACAAATCATATAAGGGAGAAGGGTTTTTTTTGTTTGAGGGGTAGACTATCAAAAAAAAAATAATATAAAAACACACACTTATTATAGATATTATTATGTTTGGCAATATTTGGAGAGTAGTAATCTTTTTCTAGAGATTTGGTGGCCCTAAGAAGACCGTTGGGTTTAAGAAGCTATGTTTTTTTAACTTCTTAAGGTGGATGTAGGCGTGGCAGTTAGCTCCAGCAGGTCGCCACGTTAGCGATAGTAGCGCTCTTACCGCTTTCAGACAGGCAGGTCTCTTTCGGGTGAAAGAGAAAGCAAATTCCTCGCAGTCAAATCTTGCATTGGACTTCGCCGTCAAATAGTTTGCTGGACTGTTGCTGCTGAAAGAAAGTTGTTGCTGCTGTTGCTGTTGTCTTTGTGCTGCTGTTGTTGATGTAAACGTTGTCCTGCTTCCCATTCTGTTCTTTCTCTAAGTATTTCTTCTCTCAGGACCTTTCTACTAGATCATGAGACATTTGAATGAACGTCATGGTCTTTCTCTCTGGGTTGGTCTTCATCAAATGATTCTTCACCCTCATTATTGTTCACCATAGCTTCATTCAGCTTTGTAATCTTGGTGGCAGCCATCTTTCTTCTTGGAACTGTTGAGATCTTGACGAGTCAACGAGAATGACTACAACTGGCCAGTGAACCGACTTATATGCTTAACGCGCGGACGCGATGGAAACATGGTCAGGTTTTTTTTTTTTTTCCAGATCGACAGGGAGATCATAGATAGAGAGTTTTTTTTAGATCGATAGAAAGAGAGAGAAAAGAACATATTCATTATTTATTTTCAAATTTCAATAAATAAACCACACAAACACCATTTTTTTTTTTCAACAATCAACAAAATTTGTTTATTCAACAATAACTATGCTAACAATAAAAAAAGTAAACCATGTAACCATAAATTTTCAAACAGGAACATATTTACAAGGTTGACAACGTTGGGGGGAAGGTAAGTAAATGTAAACTTTCTACATCTACATCATTTTGATGTACATTACGATGGTGAGCTAAAGACAAGAGATAACCATAAACGTTCACAAAACCATCGTTGTACTTAGCATCGTTTCTAACATAGTCACTATCAAAATAAGTCAGTAAATGTTCTAAGGAATATCCAAGACTGCTTTGATGACGATAATGAACACAATATTGTCCACACACATAGAATTCTGATCCTTGTAGTCTCACATTATTGAATTGGTTGAGATGGCATTTCTTCTCATAAACTCGATATGTCTTTTTCCAAAGGAGGTAATCCATAAGAATCAAAATATTCCACACAGTGATCGTTGGAAAGTACACGGCAATCCAATGGCTTCCTGGTAGATGACTATCGTCAGTATTGGATGACATAAGCATGAACGTTTTTCGGCTTACCGATGAGGGTAGTTCATCTTTAGCACATACCACAGGATTCCAAGAAGAAGTATAGGAACTAACGATAAGTAATGAAGTTCCCTGGTATCCATTTTTTTGTCCATCAACAACAGAAATATTGAGTCAGCAATGCACACCTGACTTTATGCTGAAATTGTTCTGTCTTGTAATTCCAGGAATATTCACGTCGGATAGGTTCTTCACTCTGTTCAATGAGACTTTCGATCCGTTTGATCTCCCGAGGAATGTGTGGAGGAGATGAATAATTCTGCAAGACTTTTACCACTGTGTCAACACGTGTTTATCTGAGATTTGTGTCCAGGCATTTTCCAAATTATTCATCCAATTGTTCTTCACCTGTCAACATCATACATTTGTCGTGTTGTATCTGACTGGGATGATCGGTTTTGACATCCATAACATTGTTCTTTATCAGACTGTTAATGATGAATTTCAATTCCTCAGCATAACAGGCCACTAAACATTTGTTCTTGTTCTGCGCCATCGAGAAGGAAAAAATCCAACAAACTCCAGTAACAACAGTATTAGTCTCTTCTTTTTTAGGTCTGAACGAATGACTTCGTCATCATTATCAACCTCCTTGGTGTAGTAGTTGGTGACTGGTGAATCACTTCACAAAATCCCTCATCTATCTCCATAAGTTCTTTTTCTTCGTGCTGCATCTTTTCTTCTAAATAGTCTAGAATGACTTCTCTCAAACTGTTGATCTCTAGAGTGTTATCAAATTCTGCAAACAAGATAACGTTCACTGTCTCGGCTAGAGGAGCTGTAAAACTGAAGTTCCACACGAAGAGGGCCTGATTTTTATAGGTGGAAATGTCCTTCATCGCTGCCATTGGTCCGGAGTTGAAATCAATCCCCACAAGGCATACCCTCCTGCAAAATCCTCGTACATAATGCCGTGGCTACTGTCGCGGCCTAACTGTCCTGTGGCTTCAAACAGGGCCAAGTAAGATCGCAAGTAATTTTTTACGTTGACGCTAAAGTCAGGTTCAAAAGGTCTGGTACACAAGGTCTTGCCATCTCGACTGACATCTATCTTGGACGTTGAAGTGCTGAAACCTGGAACGGATTATCTGATCGTGGACTCCGTTGAAGGCTGAATTTCTGACCATACCAATGATCAAACGTTTGGGGAGCTGTCCCAGGAAGATGTGATCTTCGACAATGGATCGGAGTCCAGCGGCTGCAGTAAAGGTTTTCACTTCCACACGTCTAAGAGGATACTTAGCAGTGGGTTCTGCTCAAGGATTGGACTGATGTCGTTAGCTACTTTGGTAAGACTTCTACACGTCGCACATAAAGTTTGGCTTCTTGGATGACAGTTCTTCCACTCGTTAGCATTAGCCATCAAATGGAAAGTTGTACTACTGCGATTCAGTCTCAGGCGTACCATCGACTCATTGAGTAACATACCTTGTCTTGCAACCACATGTCCAAATGTAAACGGATCCATCAATTCTAAACTGCGTCTGATTTTCTTTCGACGGGTTCGTTAAATCCCACATTGTGCGGGTCTGCTGGAGTTATATCTCTAACAGATGATACCCATCAACAATAGCAGCAACCCTCGCCGGTACTGACACCTCTGTGTCGGTGAAGGTATTCTCTCCTGAGGTGTCAGGTTTCCAGACCATGGAGCATCCAGATGAGTGTTCTTGGCATCTTTTCCATACACGTCTAATTCTCTACCAGTTCTTCTTCTTTTCCTATTCTTTCTGGAAGTACTACCGTGTGTTCTTTTATGAACTTTGAAAGGATTTCGAGCTTTTCGTAGTCGTCTCTTTCTACCTTGTCCTTGCTGCTGTGAAGTAATGTCAGAACCTGAAGCGTGAAGCGTATTTATAGGATTTTCTCGGAGACCTAAAAGATCTTTACCAGTAGTCATCAACACATTTTTGCCTGCTCTCAAAAAGGCTTCTTTTGGATTTTGTTTGTCGATGAGGACCATTTTGCAAAAATTCTTTCCTTGTGTCAAAGCAGCATCTTTTAAAGGCATGAAATCCTCGAGTGACCATTGGTTTCAAAATAGGAGCTACCGTCCTTCCTAAAAGCTGATTTTTAACATATCTCCTAAACCATGTCCTCGTTGTCGAGCCACTCCTTGGTACACTGGATACATTTTTTTTATTTTTGAGGAAGGTTAGAGAACTTTTTTTCTAAAATGTAGTTTCACCGTGACTTTTCCTTTGTCAAATGAATGGTACATCTTGTCACAATCTCCTTTTATACTAATCTGGACAGTGTCAAAAATACGATTTACCTCACTGGATAATAATGAGGGTGTACAAATTCACGGTGAATGTGAAATGTGTTTCCACCTTCTTCGTACGCCCCAGCAGAAGTATCCACTTTGAAAGGAATGACTCTCATTAAGGGAGCCGAGGTGTGACCCACCACGCTGTACTCTACCACATCGGAGTACACATACATTAAATTTCATCCAATGTTCATTTCCATGGGATGGCAAAAAGCCTCTACAGATTCGATGCTGGTGGCGACTGATAGATAACTGTAGTCTTTATTACCACCCAAAATAGCATACACAAATCCAGCAGAAAATTCAATGCTCATAAATCTTCTCTCCTGCTCGGGGATGCCTTTTTCTTTAGCTTTTTTGTCTGACATGATGTCATCCGATTTTTCATCTATCATAGAAAATTCCATGTAGAAACGGCGTGCCACATCATTGTAATTGATGCGTACTATTTTTTTTGGCCTCCATTAGGGCTTTGCCAAATTGACGGTCAAAGTGGAGTCAATAGTGTCCACCAAATGTCGAGCATTAAAATAATACCCCGTAGGAATTCTCAGGGCATACACTCCATAAGCCCCTTTGGCTCCTATCCCTCCCATCCCATTTTTGAAATGTCCCCGCATGTTATTGTTATTTGTTGGGTCTATTGCCCAGATTTTAAGGATCATCTTTTTCCAAGGAATCTTTGTAGTTTTTTGTTCTTAATTTCCACGTATATCTGGTTTTGACTTTTGTTGATGTTTATGATTTGCGTAGGATGAATGATTTCTACCAAAACCTACTTCCCAATGAGCATCGTGATCCAATTGGTAGGGAATGATGGTAATTTGGTGGTTAAAAACAAACATAAGGTGTTGTAGGAAAACACATCCATGGAACTGTCACTAGGTAACGTTAAATAAAAATTGGTCATCTCATAGTTCCAAATTGGTGGTTCTGGTGTACGAGGAGTCACTCAATGGTGAACAGAAGAAGGATGTTCAAAGGTTCCAAAAGAGGACTGGTAGTATTTTGGTGGTGGTACCTGGACGAAGTAGCAGGTGAACAAGCGTTGTTGTTGTGGTGACTGTTGTCGGTCGTTGACGTAAATTTCAAAGAGGGATTAGGTAAAAGATAACCGATGCAACTGCTGAGTAAAATAGTCCACAATTGTTTGTCTCCTTGTTGTAAACTACAAATTCGCAATCGCTGCTCCGATGACACAAACACTACAAAGATTTGGCAGAAAAAGGACGATTTGATTTTTAGCACACGTTCTCCACACCACACCCCAAAGGGGTTGTTTTTGTATTTCTTGAAGAGAAGAACTTTCCGAAGGAGTCGTCTGGGTGGCTACTGTGTTGAATGGCATGTTGTGAGTTTACTTTCTTTTTCTTTTTATAGTCGACGACTTGAGAAGCTGCAATCCCAGAATCAAAACTCGGAGGATATCCTTTCTCCAACGTACTTTGACTTCTGCCAGTCCCGTTGTCGTTTACCCACTTTCCATGTTCTTGTTCCGTGAATGCTTCGATGATTCGTACAAGGTGTCCTTCTTTTTTAGTCTCTCGTTGTAACTCAGGCAAGTAAAATGTTCCTGTGAGTACTTCACCGTTTCATGTCTTCCAATTTATAGACGGGAGGATCACGTCCACGGACGGGGGTAGTGACACGAAACAATTCGGTAGTCTATTAGGTAAATAACCTTTGTCAATAGTACGTTTGGTTTTCCGATGCGAACTCAATCTCCCGTCTTTAACTCCAACAAGGGTGACTTTTTCTTTTTTTTTCTTCTGGGTGGTGAACCAAATAATTTATCAAACACGGTCACCTTCGTTTTTCAGGGCTGACCTCTTCGGGGGCACAATCCAATGCTACGATGGTACGATTTGATTGCGCGCTTTGACCAAACGAGGTAACACGTCGATGTACTTGAGAGTATGTTGATGTGTAAAATATTTCCACATGCGTTCTTTCAAAGTTCTTTGAAAACGTTCCACGAACTGGCTTTGGTTTCCGGATTTTCGGTCGTAAAAAATTGAATGTGTCTTTGTTTCAATTCTTTTTGAAAAGCTTGGTTTAGAAATTCGGTACCTTTGTCCGTTTGCCATCGTAAAGGTTGGCGTCCACTTTGTTTCAAGACCATTTTAAGGCTCGTACCAATTCGGTACTGCTTTTAGAAGTTAAAGGCACGGCCCAAGCAAATTTGGAAAACACATCGATGACACAAAACAAATATTTGTAACCACGAATTGTAAGTAGCTAAATGAGAGACATCGGCTAAATCAGCTTGCCATTGATGATCGATCCCTTCTACTTGAGTGGTACTTTCTAGAAAATTACGTCGAATGGTTTGTGTAACGTGTACGTCGATTGTTCTTGTAACCATCGTCGTACTTCAGGTAAACGTACACTTTTCAATTGACTTTTAGCAGCTCGATATAATTTTTGAACTCCTCCGTAACCAGCAGCATGACAGGATTGTAATAAATGGTAGCTAACAGTTTCTCCATGATGATTTCCTCAAGAATAAGTTAACCAAGTCCCAATACTCTTTTCTTCGTGAGTATCTTTTTGGATTGTTGTTGTTTACGTGTCCGACGTTCTACTGGGGTAAAGAGAGCTCGATCATCAGGGTCATCGGTCTGTTTTGACTTCTTTCTTTACTTCTTTCTTTTTCTCTTCTGAGGGTAAAGGGGTAGACCTTTTCTTTTTTATCCAATCCGGGGTGGCCTAACTTTTTTATTTTTTTTAAGAGGTGGAGTTTTTTTTAAGAGGTGGAGTTAGTAATAACTCTTCTTCTTCTTCTTCTCTTTTTCTTTTTTGATATCACTTTAGGTTCGCTTTTCATCAGAGCCCTTAAAATCTCTCAGAGTGGGTGGAGCTGTTTCGTCGACTGCTTTTGACGAAAGAGTTGTAGACGTTGTAAAAGTGACCGTACCGTTGGGTTTTTTCTGTTTCGGACAAATCGTACGTTCCATCAGGGATTGTAATTTCTTGTTGTACTGAGACATTTCGTTAAGATTAGGATTGGGTGGTAAATGAGGTATCCGATGTTCGTTCCAACGATGAAATTCCAATCCCATAGTTTGTAGGTACTAAAGTCAGTTTTCGTCCTTCATTTCATTCAAAGGTACCAAAAAGGTGCGTCTTTTCAGAGAAGGGTGGTCTCTTTTTATCTTCTTTTTTTTTGGGGTTATCGCAAGACCCCATCCTAAAAGTGGTCCAGCAATCGTTCCTAACAAAAGAGCTGCTATTTTAAACAACGGTCTAACAGCATAGGTAGAAATCCTCCTCGTTGTACCAACATTTTTTCTTTTGTTGAAGAGGGTATTTTCTTTTTCACCATTTGACGAAGAACGTTCCGATGTTTCCCTAATTTTTGTTTTTGTATCTTAGACAAAGGTACCGTTCCTTTCAAAACGTTCAAACAACATTCACACACGGTATCGATGATTTCTTTAGGAGCTGTTTGAATGAGTTGTTTTCGCATGGGAGGTTTGGATTTGGTCAAGACAGACAAGACATCCCAATGTTTAGCCAGACGAGGGGGAAGGTCGTCCTTTTTTGGTTTTTTCTTCTTTTTTGGTGGTGGTGTACATGTTTGGGAGCCATCTTTTTTAGTCGGTAGAAAAACAAGTCTGAAGTCTTTTAGCAGGGTACCCTTCTATTTTATACTGGAACACGTCTCCACTGATTGTCTGCACGACGTACCAACTTCACGACAGGTCTGACTTACGTTGAGGTGTTTTCAAGGGACTAAATCGTCTCAATTCTTCTTTGGATAAATCCACTAAACTTTGTAAGATGCCAGTTCTTTCTTGGACTTTGGTTTTAGGGATGGTACTTTGTGGGTGGCTGCTGCCATGGCTAAATCAGCTGAAGTCGACGGTCCCGACGGGGTCACTTTCGAAATTGGTTTCCATTTTTGCATCAAATTAGGAATACACGGATCTTAAGTCTGGTTTGACAGGCATCATGGTAAAAGAGGGTGGTGAAGAAGATAAAGAGGAAGAGGTGGACGCCAAAGGAGACCTCGCTATCATCATGGGGGACTGTGATGGTGATGATGGTAGTAAGGGTGGTGGTGTTTTGCGGGTGTACGTTTGCGGTCCTGGCTGCAGTACCTCTTTTACGTCGGGTGGTAGTGGTGGTGGTGGTAGGTGTGGTTTTATTCTTCTTCGTCTGTACACGACTTTTCTTTTTCTTAGGGCTGGTTTTCTTCTTCTTTGGACTTTTTTTCTTCTTCTTTTTAGGTGATTTGGGTTTTTGGTTTTGGTATCATTAGGATCCCATTTCAAAAGGGAACGAATCATAACTCCTCCTAAAGAACCACTTCCACCAGGAGTTAAAATGATTTGTTTTTTAGTCCGTGAATCGATTCTAGGATCAGCCAGTTGTGACAATGCTCCTTTATGTCTTTGAAAAAAACGTTGAGTTTGATGAGGGATGTGAATGATGCCTTGTAGTAATTGACGTGGCCGTCAAAGTAAACCATCGTACACTTCTTTCAGACTCGCTTCTAACAAATGAGCACGGACTTGTGCATTTTTTTCACGACTGATGCCATACAAGGCACGAATCAATTTAGCCGAAGGATGAGATTGAAAGGAAGTCATCTTCTCTCCAAAAGAGTGTGTGACAGAAATGACGTCGTAGGTTGTTTTAATAGTTTTTTTTTTTTTAAAATGAGCTGAAGGGGACGTGTAAATGACAGGACCACCTTCTTGACCCCAAGAGTGAAAGATACTGGCACGAAATCTCAAATAGTCAGGAGTGGTCGGTTTAAGTCAATGAGTAAATACTCGTGAGGGGTTTGAGTGGCAATCGTCGTACGCATAATTGAGCCAAGGAGCTCCTAACTGTTTGGCTAACACTTGTACTTGAGATTTGTCTCTGGGGCTTTTAAACAAGACCACGTAATGAGCATTCAAACTGATGGTTCGATGAGCTTTACTTTGTTGAAATAAATTTTGTGTAATGTAGACAATACAATACTAGCATTACGATGGTGTCCTTTTCGTGTAAACCAAAGTTTAATTTCTTCTTCGTCTTCTCCTAACATGTCATCAAAAATAACTAAATGAGTTTGACTCACGTCAGACACGATTCCATCGTCTTCGTGAGGAATACCATCCACAAAGGAAATAGTTTCTCCTTGACTTTCTTTCAATAACGTGTAAGACGGTTGCCACTCTTTGTAACACCACACGATACGTTGAGGTGGACGATCAAACAAATCAGTTTTGTGGTCGATCAATCGTTGGACAAATTCGGTTTTGCCTGAACCACTGGGTCCAGCAATCAACATGTTAAATGGATGGAGTAGATACAAAGCATTCCAACTTTGACGATCTAACTTTTCGTCAATCACTTTTACCACAGAAGAAGAGGAGGCAGACGAGGTAGTAGAAGAGGAGGATGTAGCCATGATTGAGGTAAGAAGATTTTTGAGAAGAAGACAAAAAACCCAAGGCATTTTAATACGTTTTCATACACGTTTATTTTTTTAGAGAAAAAAAGTAACCAACTAACCAATAACATATTTTTACAACTTTACACGAACACGAAGAAGTGAATGAGTGAGAAAATAGGCAATAAAATGATCAGGTACACAATGAAGGCTCCTACTAAATATTTAAAGTTATCTCTAAACAAGGCAATGTACAACAATAGTTTCGTGTCCTAGTCATGAAAGACACTGTGTTTTGGGGTGACATTCTTCTTCTGCTCGTCTTTTGGTTTTATTTTGAATCTTCTGACGGTAGTGGTAAAGAAGGTTGGTGGTGGTGGTGGTGTTCCTCATCAAGAGGTATTGGAACCACAGTGGTGTCAGGTACTTCTTCTTCTTTTTCTTCTTTTAGGGTTTCCCATCGAGGTTCCCATTTTTTCACTTTTAGAACCTTTGGATAAGTGGCCAAATCTTTGCTGAACTGGGCCACTTCTTGTAACCAATATTGGAAACCAAGGTTTCTCCAGGGTCGTACATCTTTCCAATGGAAAAGGCGTTGGTGTAACTCACTAGCAAAACACACTTCTTGAAATGTTTTATGCACAGATAAAGTGTGACGAATGTCTTCTTCACATGGAAGTTCGTCACTAATTTTCATCACCACTCTCAACGCTTTACGTACAATGTTTCTTTCGTGGACTGATAAAATCAAGTTTTATAGTCTTCTTCTTCTACTAAGTCCGAAGAAGAACACACGGTCATATTGTTTTTTGGAACTCAACAACAACAATTGAGTCCAAAACAACCACGGATCATTCAAAAGAATCCAAGGCAAACACTTGTCCTCAAAAATAGTCCCACAAGGAATGTCCTGGAAAACGAATTCCAAGATAAGAAGTCACTATGACACATACCACATAACGTCCAAAATTCAATGGACAACAGTTCTTGTATCACTTGTTTATAATCCTCTAAGGTCTTGAACACCATTTATGATTTCCTTCCACGGAATCAGTTTCACAACTGGTGTGTAGAGTTTAGGCATACCCACTCTTTTATAGTCAGGCTCATGTTTGACTTCCTTCCACAAAATCCGTTTCACGAGTAAAGTCATTTGAGACGTGCCGCCTCCTCTTTATAGGGGTCGATGGCTAAGGTTGGTATCTTGGGTGGCATGTTTTATAGCCAGGCTCCCAAGGTTGGTACCTTTTGAGACAGTCTTCTTCAGGATAGAAGTTGTGATAGACGTTTCCCATGACCATTCTTCTATGCCCTTGAAAGAGGGTATAGTGTAAAAATCGAGAAATGACTTTGAGTTTACGTTTCACTTGTAATTTCACAAACTCTCGGTAAATCTGTTCGCGCACATTCAAAGGCATGACACTAATGTACTTGGGTAAAGTTTCCGATTTGGAAAGAAATACTTCTCTTTTGTATTCTTCACGATACTGGTGATAGTCGTTGTTCAGAATCAATTTTCTGATGCGCCGAAAGTTAGCCATAGCCTTGAAATCGAGGAATCACTTGAAGTTTACGTTTCACTTGTATCTGACCAACTCATTGTAAATCCGTTTTTGCAACTTTGAAGGCAAGTCACGAATGCGATCTTGTAGAGTAGGTTTCTTGGTGACAAAATACTCACACACTAACCAAACGGAATCGGTAGGTAAAGAATATCTATAGGTTCCAACACCAGTTTCAGTGATTATCCTATCTAATTTCAAAACACAAAAAGGTGATTTGTCTTCAGGAGACAGTTCTTCTAACAGTTTTTGGTATTCGTCTATGTTAGTCACAGTTTTTTTCCTTCACTTCCTCCCATGGAATTCTATATTCCACTGCTAACATTGTAGGTAGCCCCCACCAATTTCTTAAATTGGTGATGTAGATTTTCATCAATGTCTGACCATTTGAATATCTTCTTAGCAATCAAATGTCTTATTACCTTCAAAAATCCATTGGTTTACAACAAGTCTGTCGAAAAGGATGTAACCTCTTTTTTACGTTTCAGTTTAATGTGAACAAATTCTTGGTAAATCCGTTCTCGTAGCTCCAAAGGTAATCCACGAATACGATCTTCTAAAGTAGGAATATACTGAAAAATACGATCTTGTAACTCTAAAGGTAAACCACAAATAAGTTCATCTAAAGAATAAGTATTCTTCTCCTCCATTGTATTACTTCTTGGTATCTGGTTCATCGAATCCGTATTCTTCTCGAGCCACTAAAGGTAAGAACTGACAATGCGGAGACCATCGAGCATGTTCGATGTCAGCTAAGTCGTAAGGCTCCCAATAGCGAAGTCTCACACCGCAACTGAAACACTTCACTTGATCTCCAACTCCCACGTAAAAAAATCCAGATCTGGCTAAAGCTTCGGGTTTAGGGCCATTTAAATATTTTGGCCACTTGTCTTTGAACGAATCGAGACGATTTTCATACTTGGAATAGCCAGACACAGCCAAGGGTATCATCAATCCATTAGGTCTGCAGGGAGTACCGTTTTGTGTACGATTAGTAAAACATAAAGGGCGTCCTGCATCTTTTGAGTTGGATCGACGGTGAGTGACTGAATCCACGATGTCACAACGTACGGCATCGGTCTCGTCATGGCATGGTTCCGCATCGCACTCAAATTCCTCAAAACTGGAAAAAATACTCATCTATTTTTTTTTCTTCTTGCTCGGTTCACGTGAAAAGTCAGAATGAAGGTTAGGCTTGGAAGGGTTCCTTTTTTATACCTGTCGACTGTACCATCCGAAAAGTATTGTAATGTGATCGGTGGAAACGCCAAAGAAAGGTAAGCACAGTTTGGTGACCATCTGGTATGTTCCACAATAGCTGAATCTTTAGGACTCATGCGAATGCTTGCACCACAACTGAAACATTTCACTAAACTTCCCTGTCCAAAGTAAACAAAACCTGCTCTGGCTAAAGAGATGGCTGTGGGTAATCGATCCCCTTTAGGCCAATTTTTGAACGTCTTCAATCGACTGTCACACTCAGCATAGTCAGGCAAAACCCATGTTGTTGTTGAAGACATCTTTTCTGTTTTTCAAGAGGAGGGCTTCCTTTTTTATACATCTCCAAATCGGCGTGTCCGTAAGGTAAAGTAGTGTGATCTGGAAGTCTCACTCTTTTTTGGTACACGATACGATACACTTTTTGAACAGGACGAGCCACGATTTTATGATTTGGTAGGCGAACAATCTTGTGAGGTTCTAACGTGGCTACTTGAAAATCTTTCACTTGTCCAGACAACAGAGCATTTTTTAAAACCTCAAAGTTCACGACTTGGTTAGTTCGATAGTTTAGAGTCAATCCTTTGACTTTACAGGAGGTGTGAAGTTGACCTTGAGGGTCTCGGTATCGGTACCCATAATTTTTAGGGCCACCGCTAGCAAAACTCAGGATTGTATCTTGAGGGTGCTCATCTGTCCAGGCTCCTAAACGATCTCCTTGAATGGTAAGGTGGGGGCAACCGGGGCGATGAATGTAAATGCAACTGTCAGTATCAAAATACAGAACACGATCTCCCAAGACTTCTAATGCTTCGTCATACAATTTCAAACGAGCATGAGCAGTCACGTAGGCGGCAATGACTACGTTACTAAACTTGTCAGGTTTCACAAACTTGGGTTCATCTTCAAAATTAACAATAATCAAATCCTCACGGACGATTTCGACGTGCTTGACTAGAATACTTTTGTCGTCCACCAGTTTAAAGTAACGATAAGGATCGTCCACGTGTTCCGTTTTGGGTAAGATCGTACGTTGAGCCATTTTTCCCCACAAACAATTCAACATCACTTTAGCAAACGATCTTTTTCCTTCATTTTTTTCTACCTCTTCTAAAGTGATGCCTTCGATGTCACGTATTCTTCTTTGAATCGGACTTTGTCTTCGGGAGTTTGACACCACGAAGGATAACCACTAGCTTCTTGTTTCAGTTTGAGAAATTGGTTCACGTACCCCGAAAAAATGCCTGGATGACTAGTAGCGTCGTCCTTTTGGTATTGGGTTGTCGTTGGAAAGTGCCAGATTTCATACACATTCAATAAACGGTATCCACGATCCAATGCCCGAAACAATTCGGCACTGACCCACGTTCCTATCATTGACCGTTCTTCCTCCGTGTGGTGACAGGGATGATCTTGGTTACACATTTCGGCACATGTCCGACATAAAGGAAACATCAATTTTCCTTGACAATGGCAAGGTAAGATGGGACGAAACAAGTTTGTGGGAGGTAAAACTTTACATTTGATCAATCCTTCGTATTGACGAATGTGTTCCACGTCGATGTGCTCTGTTAAAATTTCAGGGTGTCCGGTAGGAAAACGAGCATATTTACACACCCAAGGATACAAAGAACACACGTCAATGTATTTGATTTCTTCTCCTTGGGATTCGTTCACGTCTTACAGTAAACGAGTTGCATTGGTTCGTCCTCCAAATAAACTGTGACGTGGATCTAAAGGTTCGATGTCGGCTGCGTCGTAACTTTGAGTGATGGTTTTAAATTCAGGATCGATTTTCAAACGTCGATCGTACTCGTGTTCCCACATTTCTACCACTTCGTAACCTTGACTTTCTAACTGAAGTCGTCGTTGACAAGTCTGTTCATATAACTGATCCATGGTAGAATCTGAATAAGGACTTTTCATGTCTCGGACAGGATAACAAGTAGGGCATCCGTGAAACAAGCAACCCTGAAACTCATACACAATGTGCGGGTTTTCTAAATCCCAACCATCCACAGAATAACCTCCAATATTTTTTTCTCCTCCTCCGTTTCTAGCATGTTGTATCCATTTGTCTTCTTTTTGACATAAGTAATGAAGCCAACGTAAAGCTTTGACCGAATATTGACGACTAGCAAAAACCCCCGTGTTGGAGTCAATGATGGCGAGTTGGTTTTCGGGCATGAAATGTTGTCTGTAGACCAAGGAACAGGCTTTAGGTAAGGTGGCTGCATCTTTCAAAGGATCGACCTCTGCACTATCGAGAAATAACTCTCGAAATTTTCCACAACAACGCCTTAAAATATCTACATCCGATCGACAATATTTGAGCATCTCTTCTTGAAAGTCAAAGGGATCGTTCTGGTGAACACGGTACCAAGCGTGAAAAGCTTCTCGCTGTTCGGGTCGCATTCCATCGGGGTCATAATCATGAAGGTCAGGTAAATGAGGTAGGACGGCCTGTTGATTAGCTTCCGTGTTAAAGAAGTGAGGAAAGTAACCTTTGGCCATTTCTGTCATGCCGAACGTTTTTGGCATACGACTCAAAGGCATGGCTAAATAACTCATCGAATCTTTGAATTGAACTTGTCCTACTTACATGTAGATGAGCTTTTTTCCATTCATGGTGACTTCAGGACGTTCGGTTCCATGGTTCAAATAATAATTAAGTAAAAACTGTCCATCGTATCCCGAAAAATTGTGAGCTATGACGGTCGCATACCGATGGCAATCTCCGTAACGATGAATGTCTTCTTCGCTCCAACTGTCGTGGGTGGTAGGGTCTAAACCCCATTCAGCAAACTCCGACAAAGTATTCACTCCACGAAAGATTTTTTCACGTCCTCCCTGGAATCCTACTACAATGAGGACAGTGAAAATGAATCGATTCTTGAATGCACTGATCACAAGCCCTATGGGTTACACAAAAATTAGGAATGTGAGTACCTGTTTCTTGCATGCATTCAAAATCAAAAAAGATGAAATCTACTTGTTTCTTGTTTTTCTTTATTTCTTTCTTCTCTATCTTGTCATGCTTTTGAATAAAACATCGATGATCAAAATCGACGATCTGATGACAAATAGAACATTTTTTCTTGCCAGCACAAACGTGTCTCTTGGAGTTGTTGGAACGAATCAGTTGTCCACACGTAGAACACGATTGTAATAACTCACAAGCACATTTTTGTTGGTGTCGTCCTTGGGTCTTGCGATGTTGTTGGTAACAAGTAGGACTGACAAAACGGCATCGACAGGTTTCACAATAAATGTGATGTTGTTGTGGCTCAGGAAGGCATGGTGGGTCGGCTAAACAACCCCGACATCTTGCTCCACAAGTAATGTGTCGCTCTCGACTATTACACCCTTTGTTACATTTCTCACAGTAGTAAGAGTATCCCAAAAATCCAGTAATACTGGTAATGGTATCAAAATGTTCTTGATGGTGATAAAGATGAATGTATTTTCCCTCAGGAAAATTAGGGCCTCGAAACAATAGATCACCGCGCACTTCTTGAGGGTGAACTTTTAACGTATAATGAGGAGCCAAAACATCTTGAAGTTGCTGTAATTGAGAAATGCTACACACAGTCTCTTGAGGGATCCCTGCTTGTTTTAACAAGAGTTCTGCTTCTTTTCGTTGTTGGGGTCTTTGCGAATATTGAATGTTTTTCCAGGCTTTTTTCCATTCTTTGCTCTCGTTCTTGTTAGCATAGGTACGACCCACCACAATAGCTCGAGCTAAGCACATTGAATCTTCAGTATTGTTAATTTGGACGACACTGTGTTTGGTAGTACGAAGATCATCCACCAATAAAGTTTTTCTGCTTCGTCCACTTCCTCGAGGTGGAGAAACATGGGTCATGTAAACGGTGGCCTTTCCATCGGTGATGGTAAATTTGTCATTGGATTGTTGTACATGTTCTATTTTTGACATAACTTTGTCTGGCGTTAATTCTGCCGGGGTACTAAATTCAATCCAAACAGGACTCTTCAATTGGTCATGATGAATGGCTAGTCTCAACCGATCGTCTTCTTTGGCTCCACATTGCCGTTTTAAGTTCTGTAAGACAGATTCCCACAAATTGGTAATGAACCGCGCCGCTTTCTCGGGAGGTACTTGAGACTTAAAGTCTTTGAAGTGTACTGTGTGAGTATACGCCGTGGTCCTAAATTTTCGAGAAGTGATTTTTTGTGTCTCTCGAATCCGATAGTAATTTTCAGGAGCCACGGTAGCGGTAGTAGTAGGACTCTCTTGGTCAGGGGTTCTGGTGTTGGTAGTAGTAGTGACTTTGGTTTTGGAAGTTTGGGTTTCAGGTTGTTGTTCACTCATTTCGTCTTCAAAGTCACTGGCATGGACTTGAGCCAGTAATTCCTCTAAGGGTGTTTCAGGAGGCACGGAATACCTTCGTCGCCGTGGCTTCTTGGTTTGTTCTTGTTCTGGTTCTGATTTATCATGGTTTGGGCGTGATCTTTTCATCTTGAACTCTGATTTGAAACTGATTGAGTTTTTTTTCACCCAGGTACCTTTATATAGAGACAGAAGAGTATATAAAGAGAGAGCTTCTTACCTTCAGAATCAGTCTTTGGTGATTGAACTTTCAAACTGTCAAGATGGAAGAGTCAAAAAGACAGATTGCTCTTTTGGTGAGAGATTTACAGACAGTGATTCGAAAGTATACTACGTACAGTAAGAGTAAAGACTACTCCTCCTCCTCTGTCACTAGAGATAAAAGTGACGATACTTGTTACATCTGTCAAGAGAAAGGACATTGGGCTCCAGATTGTCCCAAACGTGAACAGAAAAAGAGAGATAAAGGGAAAGATATCTGCTATCATTGTAAAGGACCAGGACATTGGTCTTCGGAATGCAATCAGAAAGAACAAGAAGAAGAGGAGAGGGAGGAAGTGGATTCAAAATTAACAAACCTAGAAGAAGAAGAAGAACATATCATCAAGAAAAGTAAGAAGATAGTAAGAAGAATGGAAGACAGTGAGAATGATGAAGAAGAAGAAGAAGAAGAAGAAGAAGAAGAAAAAATGGAAGACATGATTCCTGTGACAATCAGGATTCCTATGAAGAAGAAACACAAGAGAGACAGTGAGAAGGAAACTCCAGTGTTTAAATTCAAGCCACACAAGCATTACAGAAAGTGAACTTTGTTTTCTTGTGTGGTTTTTTTTTTTGGTGTTATATGTTATATTGCTGAATTTATTTTGTAAAAAAATTGGATGAATACACCAGACTGGAGAGAAAAAAGTAAGTGGTTTTGTGTTATTTTGTTTTAGAGTAGAAATACACGCACGCACGCACTCACACTTTTACTATGGTGGGATTATTTTAAAGTTTTAACTTGATTTTTGGCAATTTGATTTCTTTTCTAGAAATCTGAGGGCCCTTAAAAGGACCGTTGGGTTGTTTTTGGTTTTGGTTTCAAAACAAAAACTTTTCAAATTAACTTCAAATGCCGTAGTCCTTTACCACGGCCCAATCCATATCCTGTTAATGCTGCTGCTACTGATGGTGTTTTCATTATGGTGGTAGTCACTGGTGGTGGCGTGGAAGGTTTAGAAGAAGAATGTTGCTTAGCCCGTGATGGTCTTTTCCGTTTAGGTGGTTGATGAGTTAAAGAATACTTATAGACATTAGTCAACCATTTTAACTCATATAATATCTCTTCCATCAGACTTACAGTTCTTTCTTGAAAACTGATGCTTTCCTTTCCTGTTTCCTTCTTCTCCTCCTCTTGTAACTGCTGCTGCTGCTGCTGTTGCCGCTGTCTGATTTCTTCTTCTTCACTTTGTTTTCTTCTCTCTTCTTCTTCTTTCTGTTGTTGTTGAAGAAGAAGAAACATTTCTTCCTCTTCCCGTTGCTTTTTTACAAAATTTTCCATCTCTTCCATTTGTCTTCTTTTAAAATCATCCACCACCATTGGTACAGTAGTAGTAGTAGCAGTATTGTCAAACTCTTGATTTAGTAAATCTAAATCAAAGTCTTCCGGCCGAAAGTTCAATATTGCCGCAGCATTCATTATCGTTGCAGGATCACTCCAATACATTGATGTAGTACTTGTCTTTCCAGTCTCCATGAAGGCTGTCGAAAAAAAGTAATAAACCTCCCTAAGAACGCTACGATACCTTTATACCCGAGATGACGTCACACCTCCGCTCTCTTCCCATTGGAAGAAAACCGAACCGACTTGTAACGCGTGTTTGGATTGGTAGTTAATTTGGATCCATTTCAATCCGATCGTAAGGTATATATACAACCGCTGGTTTCATAAAAAGCTTCACCGGTTTTCTCCAAGACGACCACTCCTAAAACAAAACATGTGGGTTAGTGTGGAATCCTCCAACATTGTTTCAGGAATGCTGTTTAATCCAGCATTCCTTATGTATGTAAAAGCATCATGGGCTAAAACCAAAATTACAGACACAGCTACATGGTATAGACAAACTTATGTGGAGAGACAAGGTTGTCTAAAGAGGGTTTTGCTGTATGGGCCCGAAGTGTAGAAGAAGTTCAAGAAGAAAAAGAAAACCCTCTAGGAGATGCTCATGTTGTTAAAAAAACAACAACAACAACAAAAAAAACGGTCCTTTTTAGGACCACCCATTTTTCAAGAAAAGATTATTTTTTCCAATATTGCCTATATAAGTGTGTTTTTTATATGTTTGTAATGTTTTTTTTGTTATAGTCTACCCCTTCTCATACAAAAAAACCCTTCTCCCCATGTATGTTTTTATGTGGTGTGTGTTTTTTTTTTTTTTTGGAAAAAAAGGGGGGATGTTTTCCATCACGTCCGCGATTCTCGCATATAAAGCGGTGCCTTCCACAGTTGCGCCATTCACACTTCACACTGAAGAATGAATACAGTAGAATTGTTGCAGGAAGCTTGGGATAGGATGGTGGATGTTGAGTCGTTGATGGAAAGGTTGGAGTATTGGTGGAGATATCCTACCACCAAACCATTTGTCACCAGCCAACTAGCGGCTCTTATTTCAGCAGGAGGTTGGTGAATGATGTTTTGGTGGAGGAAAGAGTAAAAACTTCCTCAACCCCTTGCCGTGTGGGGTTCATCAAGAGAAGTCTGGATTTATTGTATGAAGTGGAGAACTTCCTTCACCTTGTTCAACAAGATGAATGGCTGTATCCACCCGCCAGTAACGCCAGGCGAGAAGAGGTGAACCTTCACATGGTGAAGGAATTGTTAAAGAAAGTTTTAGAAAAGGAAGTAGCTCAAATTAAAATCTTGTGGGCTCTTGAACGCTCCAAGAAAGAACAGGCCAGGAAAGAAATGGAGTTTGAACGCCTGAATTTAAATTGGATGAAAATCCAAGATAAATTCAGGCGGATGAAACATCCTGACTGGCTACCACCAACACTTCCAACCAAGAAAAAAAGATCCACCACCTTCCTAAACTTTTTTACTAAATGTTGGAGGAAATAAAAATATTCCTCCAATGGTCCTCATCAGGACCAACCTTTTTCAAGAAAGATTAATTCTATTTCCCTCCCTCCCCACCCCCGTAATGTTAAACTCCCGTAAAGGCATATAGTGCCCCAGCCATGTTAAACTCCCGTAAAGGCATATAGTGCCCCCGCCATGTTAAACTCCCGTAAAGGCATATAGTGCCCACATTTGGCATATATACCCCCACTCTACTACTATACTAGGATAAAGTGAAATGTATCATCTGCAAAGTTAAATAATAGTGTTGTGCTTTACAGAGGCTTACATGTTAACTTTGAGTTCTACTAATTGCATTCATAGTCTGAGTTATCTTGTAATTTTAATGATTTAAAAAAAAATACCCTCATTAAACGCAATATATATATCAATATATATATATATATATATATATATATATATATATATATATATATATATATATATATATATACCTTCCATGCATATTCAAGGAGATATGGCTCTTCATTACGAGAAATAGCGTCGCAAAATCTTAACACTGAGTAATTTTTCTCATAATCGAGGAAAGAAAAGTGATGAAGGAGCTGAATCATTTTTTTAGATCTTGAAATGTTGATGCATATAAATGGAGATGTCTGTTTTGATTGACGATCCCCAGACTCTACATATCTACCTCCAGCTGTCAGTCAACCGTTGCTTATTCGAAATTTCATTGGGCCGCTAGCCAATCCTGTCTCGTGCAACTTGTTATCCCAAATGTAATAAGGCCTGTTGTGCTAAGCTTGTCTAAAACGACGTATAGTACCCTATTGGTTAGACACCTGGACAGTTTGCAGTGTGTATCAGGAATAAATTCATTGTTTAATTGCAACATTATTTTACATTCAAAGTTAGGTAAGTTTTCATAAGCAACTGAAAATATATTTCTAATAAGGTATATAATTTTCAGAACAACAACTGGTTTACAGAAACAACTATGTCACATAGGATGATCAATGTATATGTGGTTATCTGTGCTGTTTCGATGCAACAGAAGGACAACACACTATTTTGTCAGCATTTCATGATCCCTATCTGCATCGATTGAATGGTTGCTCATGGTTTATCGCCATAGCATTGCACATTGTATGACAGAGATTGCTGGCCGTGTCGTGTTCTGTATGAACATGCTTTGAACCTATCATACATACATACATACATACATACATACATACATACATACATACATACATACATACATACATACATACATACATACATACATACATACATACATACATACATACATACATACATACATACATACATACATTTATCATCCTATGGAAATATCCTTATAATGACCTTAGGACTTTATAATGATCTTAGGAAAGAAAATATTTATTTGAAATGTTTGAAGAGTAAAACATCAAAGATGATTGTTAAGCATTTTAAAGATAACAAGATATTCACCAGCTAGTCTTTAACCCCCCCCCCCCCCCCCGCACCCCCCCCCCCCCCCCCCACACACACACCAGACAACAAGGAAAACATTTAGCAGAACTCTGTGCAATCAAGGATACATAAAACCGACGGCTGAGCAGATAATTTACACTTTACCAGATTGGTACAACGTGTACATTTTGAGGCGAAAGGACTTGTTGAGGTAAATTAGTGAAAAGGCAGTAAGAATATATGAAATATAAAAGCATGTATGAGATCATTTTTATAACTGATTTTATTTTACTTTAGTTTTTGCATTTTGTCATAAAGACAAACGATGCATTCCCCCCCCCCCCCTTCCATATAAAATAAGTGATAAAGTTGACGGAAATTTACATATAGATGTGGGGCATACTGGTGAGCTTATTGGTAATATTGAATAGAATACAAATTGCCTCATTGATGACTTTATAGTACTTGTGTATAAAGTCAATAATTTCTTCTCTTATCTACAGTTGATACTGACTGGCAAGCACAGCGAGATGTTTTGAGTAGCAATCGCTACATGTTGGAGAACCACATGGCTTGTGATGTCACATTCTACATCGGCAAGCAAAGACAAGAAGTGACGGTACACAAGTATGTACTCATAAGCCGTAGTTCCGTATTTTACGCCATGTTGTGTGGAACTCTCCAAGAAACTGGACCAGTAAACATACCAGATATTGAGCCAGAGGTTTTTGAACAGCTTCTGAGGTACGCTGAATACTATTGGTTATTTGATAAGAGGTTTCACTGACTTGTATGTATCATAGAAACAAAAATCACATTGTGTGTTCCTAAGGCTAGAATGTGACGGAAGGGATCTTACACCACGCACAATCATCCTTATGTGAAATGAAATTTAAAGATAAGCTGTCACGATAATTTTGTTTTGGTAGATTTCTTTGTGCTATTTCTCAATCTTGTCGATCATACCCCCCCCTCTCTCTCTCTCTCTCTCTCTCTCTCTCTCTCTCTCTCTCTCTCTCTCTATATATATATATATATATATATATATATATATATATATATATATATATATATATATATATCTATATATATATATATATATCTACTTTTAAAGATTGTCCCAGTACATAAGAAATGCCAGGGTACTGGAATCACTCTTTATAAACGGAAAACGTGATGTAATTTTAAGTGTGCCGACCAAAATATATATACAATTAAACATTATAAAACGCGCGCACAGACAAATTATGTATGATTCAATAATCTTGAAATACTTAGTTACATAGAAGATATCTACGTTTTTTTTGTAGATATAAGGAAATATTTCACGAGCGATGTGGGAACATTTTATTGTCACGAGTGTCACGAACAATATATTTTAATGATTATCAGTTTACTTATAAGGATTTTGGTTTCTATTTTTGTTTATTTCTGCATTCAAACGTGAATTTGTGTGTGTTGGCAAGCTTTTAGTCTATTTCAGTAACAGACGCTGCACCCAAATGTAGACTGTCACTTAATTTCAATTTGCAAGCAACACTAATTAATACCTGAATACTCCATCGTTTTCAGACATGATTATAATTGTGATGACAGGTAAAATCGATACTTAAACAATTTTATTACTGTATGTAATCAAGAGTGTTTCTTAAAAATGTGTACCGTTTGTAATTGAGTGTAACAGGCATACGATACTGCATGGGTGACACCGAATATCGAATAGCAACAGGTCATGTAAGTTCAGTAACTGACAATTTGCATAATTCATGTGGAAAACTAATTATATAAAAGTTAATACCTGAAGCCTGGTTTTTGTTGTTTGGGGTTTATTTTTAGGCATTATTGATGGCGCCTTCTCATTGATTATATACATTTATACTAGAGGGTCAACAGTCTTGACACATTTTAAGATCTACCGTAGTTATTCTAATAGATACCCCGGCGACGGTGCAATTTCCAAAGGGGGCGTTTATTAGAGTACTATTAGCATTAGTACCATCGTCCAACAGTCTAAAAATAGACTCAGACACAGCAACAAGCCAGCAACATACCAGTTATATTTAATCATGCGTGTAACAGCTGATCCAGTGCTGTAACTTTCCGCTTGCTTTCACTGACGTCATGTGTTTACGATGGGTTGGGCAGTTGTGTTTACTGGCCCCGAGATCTCAAAAGCATATTAAGTTGAGTCGAGTACGAGTTTTAACTCCAAATACCAGTCTAGACATCGGGTTTCGAGTTTTTCCTTCATTTTTGGATCTCAAAAATTTGGAGTAAAGTTTTTGACTTGAAAGTCTAGTTTGAGATCAAAATATCGAGTCGGGTTAGAAGTAAACTCCAAACTGAAGCAAATATGGCAGCTGTGGCCAGACATAGACGCTTTAGGCGACGCCTGAATACAATATTTCCACCTAGAGTTCTTGTCGATTATACAACTCATCTGGAATTTCTGTCAGAGGAAGAAGTATTTTCAAGATTTAGATTCAGACCCCAAACCATCCTGTAGCCTCGAGTAACCACATTTCGTGGACTTGACGTGAATTTGAACGCGTTCGTTATAATATTATGATAATCTATTCAAATAAACCATAAAAGTGTTCAACTATATCTACTTCGTTTAATCAGCGTGAAATTTTTTTGGCATTCATGTACATAAGTTCATAATTACCGTTTTTCCGAGCGTGTGTATGTTTGTTTATTTCCGGAAGTGATATCCATGGTTCGTGACACTGACTAAAAAGTCACGTGGCATATGACCGGACCATGCCAGTTAGACCAAGGTATGGATATTATTAGCTTATAGCGTCTCCATGTTTTTGACATTAAATTTTTTATTTTTTAAATATGAATAATTTTTTCCGTTAATTCTATATGGAGTTTGTGCACTTACATTACTCCTTGCTTGTTCTTGCTTGTTAGATACATGACTCAATAGACTGAGAGAGAGAGAGACAGACAGACATACAGAGAGACAGAGGGAGAGAGAAATTTAAAAATAGACACTGGTGAATGGATACACATTTTATTATAATAGATTCAATGTCTTTTGATGTAGAATATATGTTTATTATGAAATTATACTGAAACGAAAAAGTCCGTAGTGAATATACATTTCGAGTGTAAATTTTTCTTACATTGTATAAGAACTCCACATGATTAAAACCAAATATTTACATTGGCTAACCAGTTGTAGAAATTGCCAAAGTTGGTTATCCTGTTCAAAATATGTAAACAAAGCCAACATGTGATCGGCGGCTCTGTCTGTAGCATATAATAGAAAATTCAAGGTCAAAAAGTCGGACTAAAAAAAGGCATTACTGAAAATATAGAATTTCATTATGATTTTTTAAAATTACATGAAATTACCTGTTTGAATATCATTTTGTTTGATTTTACTTATAAAATACTTCCTGTCACTCTTGAAGAACGCTGGTGACACAGTTGATGACGTCATTATCTCGAAAAAGCGCGTTAGATCGCGAGAAACATGGCACAGGATTGAAGGATTATAGCGAATTCAGGAGTTTGAACGATAAATCAATAATTTGTTTTAACGATAAATACTTACATATTGGTAAGTTAACATTTACATAATTTTTTAAAGAAAAAGTATTTAAAAAATTGTAACTATGTCAAAAATGCATTACGCGCAGTTTTCCATGATTTTCAGAATGATTGAAACATGCATCGACACTATCGTTGTTATGACCAAGAAGCATTAACTTAAAGCATACATGGATGTTAAGGAGAAAAAATGACAGTTAAAAAGGCGGCAAAGTTGCATAGTGTTTCCGAAAAAACTTTACACCAACGTGTCATTGGTGAAATGGACATTGAAACCGTTAAATCGGAGCCAAATCCATTATTTTCCTTGGAGCAGGATGCAAGGCTTGTAGACCATATTTCTCTTTTGGCAAAAGTTGGCTATGGTTATACCCGTTAGGATGTATTAAATTGGCCACTGACTATGCTGTTGGCATTGGACTTCGTCAGAAGGATAATCCGTTATCACTGCAGTGGTATCGTAACTTCATATCGTGATGGCCTAGTTTAACAGTTAAAAAGCCGAGGTTTCTCGCAATCGCACGTCCATAATCTACATCTAGAGAGAAAGTAACCGCATATTTTGAGGAACTGGAGAAAATCATGAACACGTATAACCTGAAGGAGAAACCACAGTACATTTACAACATTGATGAGAAGGGCATTTCCGACAATCATACCTCTCCTTTGCTTGTCACCGACAAAATCTCGAAACTTGTCGCAATTAACAGTGGAATGTCATATAATGTGACTGTTTTATCGGCCGGGAATGCTTTAGGTACATCCATTCCGGCTTATTTTGTATTTCCGGGAAAGTGAATGAGAAATGAATTGCTTGAGGGTGCAACAGCTGGTGTTTCTGGTACTGTTAATGAGACTCGATGGTCCAATGGTCAAGTATTCGGGAAATATCTCGAGGAACATTCATCAGCTATGTACAAGGGCTTGATCCATATCAGCCACTGCTTCTGTCTTATGACGGACACATATCACACATATCTTTGGCAGTCATTGATTGTGCAAAACAACATAACATCATTATTTTCGTATTACCGCCTCACACTAGTTATGTCCTACAACCACTCGACGTCGGATGTTTCAGACCGTTTCAGAAAATACACAATAACGAAAGGGCAAAATTCATTCGAGAAATGTCATCATCATATGTTCCAAAGCACGCCATATGTGACATAGCATGCAGAGCCTACAACTTAAGTCTGGCTGGTACAAATCTTCGATCATCTTTTAACAAATGTGGAATCTACCCCTTCAATCCATGTGCTATGGACTGTGCGTCATTCATACCAGCTATAGTATTCCACCATGAAAGCAACGACTCTGATTCAAACAAAGTTACCAACCATACCATGTCTCCACAAAATAACGAATGCTTTCTTCCCAACGAGGACAAAGCAGTAGCTTGTCATGCTCTGAGTCCAAGCAGTCGAGCTGTTGGTTTCTTCAGCAAGAAGGAGAGTGTATTACTGTACAAATCAAAGAAGACATCTAAGAACCGCAAAGTCCTGACGGCTTTAGTTGGTGGAAGCCAATAACAGAGGATAGCGTTGTGCAGGAAATAATAGGACATCTTGAAATGCAATCGTCACAAAAAGCAAAGAAAAATGTGAATAACGGATAACAGACAAGCCTATGGAATCTTCACTATCTGAGGGCTCAAAAAAGTCAGGGAAAAAAAATAAAGCTTACACACCCTTTTAAGATCCAGTCAGATGGTGTTAATATGACTGGTCCAAGGGGCAAGCAGGTACTATCAGTACGGGAATCGGAAGAAATGGAAGACTCTGAGTTTGTAGATGACGGTGAACCCTGCTGTGTATGCAAACAAGAACAGCCCGATGCATTGAAACACAGTGATTACATCGAATTCGTCAGTTGGGCACAGTGTTGTGTTCAAGGTTGCAGTCACTGGGTTCATTTGAAGTATTGCACCGAAGTAAGAGTCTTGAGGCGGCATGAGGTCTTCAGTTGTCCATGTTACCCAAAACTGCCAAGGAAAACTATGGCAGAGTGTAGAGATGTTTAAGGAAAGTTTTCACCTGTGTACATACCTAATTTTGAAGTTAACAGTTACATTTTCTTTTTGAGCCAGCTTAATAAGTTATCCATCAACATTTGTTACTTCTGTTCTGTTAATAAAACTAAGCAGAAGAAATAGAAATACAATAAGAAATAAAAATATTAATATGACAATTGTTATGTTCGTCATTGTGTTGCCATTTTATGTCATCATACATGTCCTTTATCATCTCTAAGATGGCCGCGAGTGGAGCTGTGATCAACCGCTCCGAAACAGATGACGTTATAAACAAGGTAAGCAAAACGGAGTACGTATAAATAAACTCTCACGGAACAAAGGTCAGCGGCTATAAATAGTTCTAAGTTTTGACTTTCAGTGCCGTTATAACGATCATTCAAAGTGTAAATGAACTTTAATAAAACTTACATTGTTTACGAATTATTCCGCGATTTCTACTTAAGGTCTCTGAAGCTGAGACCACGAGGATACATGTATGCAGTACGTACGCATTAATCACCATTGAAACTTTCCCACGCTCTTTCTTTTGCTAAAAGTTCTCGCTGACTCATCTTGCTTTTGAGGTTTATGATTAAATTGAGACGTTTGCGAAACTATGATCACTGCTTTATTGCAAATATTGATGAAACTCCCGTATGGTTTGAATTACCTGGAAAGTCGACACTGACACATGCAGGCGAGAAATAAGTTCGTGTTTCGCCTACGGGACATGAAAAAAGTCGTATAACCGTAACTTTGACAGCATATGCAAACGGTACAAAAATGTCTCCACTTGTGCATCTACCCGGGAGTAGAAAATTGCCAAAAGATAACATTCCAGCTGGAAATGTTGTGTGCATGTGCGGTACAGGCAGGGAGTCGTGGGCTGAAGAAAGTATTAAATTTTGGTTAGCGAAAATATGGGGAGTAAACAGTCAACATCGCAGACTGTTAGCATGAGATTCCTTCAGAGGACATTTGACGACGGCGGTAGAGGAACAAGTAGGAACACGATATAACACGGATCTAGGTGTTATGGGGGTGGGGGGCTGCACGTAAACTTGCAGCCTGCTGAAGTGCCTTGGAAAAAACGATTGAAAGCAAAAAATCGCAGAACTTTATGACAAATGGGTTTTTCCGGCCCCGTTGAACGTACAAAAGGTGGAAATTGTAAGTGCCCGTCAAAAGCAGTGTTGCTGCTATGGATTAAACAAGGGTGGGAAAGCATTTCACCTGATGTCATTCGCAAGTCGTTTAAAAAATGAGGCTTTACTAATGCACTTGATAGTACAGAGGACCACTTGTTCCATCATTCAGACGATGAAGAGGATCCGTTTGAGGGTTTGGATGCCGATGAGATCGCAGTGGGCGAACAGGTCCTAGAAAACATATCTGCCGATGCTGTTGAAATCGACGAGTACAGTGATTCTGGATCGGAGAATGAATGTGACAGTAGTAACTCGATCAGTATATCATGTATTGACAATACCGTAAGTGAAACGGTAAGTGAAACGGACTACGACATTCCGGGACATCAGTTATGTGAAGTGGATATCTATGATGTCTTTGAAGTGGAACTGTTTCAAATTTATTACGCACGTGTACTGTGAGTGGTGTCTTTGTTGATTTTTTTAAATACCGTACATCACTGTTTGACTGAACACGTTCTTTAATTCAGTTGTTTTGATTTTTCTCACATTCGTTGGATTACTCATGTACTGTTTTAATTATTTGGACATACCATAATGCATATATACGGATCTGTAACCCTCGATAAGGTAGGAATTTCTTCTCTTTTTTTGTGGAAAGGGGGAGAGAGAGAGAGAGAGAGAGAGAGAGAGAGAGAGAGAGAGAGAGAGAGAGAGAGAGAGAAAATAAGAAAAAATGAAATAGGCCTAAATATGGAAATACAGGTCTGAATAACATACATAAGGGCAGATATACTTCCTAAATGGAAAAACGAAAGTAGTTCCAAAAGTTATATCGACACTGTAGCGATAAAACTGGTATCGCCGTTGTGGCGATATAATTTTTCTCCCACTGATATATTTCAATATCTCATCACCAAATAAATAATAAAATAACATAGTTTTATTCTAAATTTTTAAATATGAACTTCATTAGATTTTAATAATACCATTACTTATCCTCACTATGACCTTAAGATGTAAAAATTATATATAAAACGGCTAAAACACGGTATTGGTGCTGATAAAGGAATTTTCATGTTATATGCATGAAATAGAAAAATTAAACAAGATATGAACCAATTTTAAAGATTGGTAAGCCTGGCATATACCTCTCTTACTTTCCTGAAAATTTCAAGAGGTTAGTGTAACCCATTGTTGAGATATGCATGGAAACAAGCTCTAAAAATGGCCATTTTTGAGCGTTATGTAGTCTCACTCGAAAAAAGCTTGAATATAAAATAGAGAATTCTCTAAATATCATACTGAAATTATGCATTTATTGGTCTGGTTTTATGCGGAATTCTATCCTGCAAATATTGCTTCTTGAATTAAAGAAATCGGTAAAATATTATGGATTTTATAAGCAAAATACCGTCAGTAGAAGTTTTGTTTCAACACTGAAATTCAAACACTAATCTGTTGTTATATGCCAACATTTTGTACAAAATAACATTCATTATAACTTTTATTGACATCTAGAACTCGACTTTATATTATAATAAGTAGTAAAACCATTTAAATCACATGGCTAGCCAAGATATTCGATTGAGAGCTTGTTCTTTGTCAAACTTTCCAGTTCTAAATTTTGTAGTGTCTGTAACCTTTACAAGTTTATATGGCAATAATTTTGTTGTTTCATTATGGAAAAGTATAAATCCTACAAAGGCTCATGTGTATCCATGTGATGTCCAAGTTGGCCAAAATTGGTGGTGCTGTATTGTACCATTAAAAAACAGCAACTCAATAAAAAAAGTTACAGACACTACACAAACAGGTATAAAAATGAAAGATAAAAGTATTGTTCTACTTGTCATTAAAACATTGTTTTTCTCAATAGAAAGTTCCATCTTATGTGATGTAATGTTGCATCATCTATTTACCTCTGCAGCCAAGAGCAAAAAAGTGATGCAATAACTCTCTTGATTGAATATTGCATCATTCTTGCAGCACTGTCTGTTTGAGTAATTTACTACAAGACAATGTAACCTGAATTTCTTATCCTAGAAGAAGCTGCCTAATTACTTTTTCTGTTCTTTACCATGGTACATCCCTAAGACATGGGAAGACGACAAAAGCAAACCTCTGGGAACAACTCTGGTAAGTTTATATTGAATGGTAAACCACACTCTTAAATTGTAGTGTCTGTAACCAATATCCCCTTTTTATACTGTCTATGACTTTATCCCTGTTTTTTTTTTAAAAAATGAAGCCAAATTATGTTTTCTATTACAGTATTGATGTGTAAGGCTAAATTTTGACATATTGTCTGTCTGCAATTTGTAATATTTTGGTATATTTATAGTTTCTTTCATCTAGATTTCTGATAACAGGCAACATTTTCAGTGATTTCTTACAATATGCAATTGAAACTGAGTATTTTTGCATTCCATATCATTAGACTAGTAAATTCAAACAGAAATATTATGAGAATTCAATGAGCTCAGACTTAGTATTGGATACATTGCTGATATTGTCAAATGGTTACAGACACTACTAGACATGTGAATTGACCCGACTGTTGTTTACATTATTAAGGAAAGTGTGCAATCATTGTAAATGCTAGAACATTGAATAATCATCAGGTTTTATGCTATTTCTTTTTCAATCAGATACTTTTCTTTAAGAATCTACAGGTTATTCCAGTTTGCTTATGTATGAAAGCATATTGCGTACTCATTACAAGTATGTTTTGTAAAGTCTAAATTTCATCCGTATACATAGAGGAACAAAAATGAGAATGAAGTTGTTTGCTTTTAGGAAGCAAAGATAAGCCAGAAGAAGATGAACAGAAGATTAAAGCTAGAAGGGAGAAGACGAGGCTAAAGGTACAAGCCTGGAGAAAAAAACAGAGGGAAAATAAGGCGAAACATGAGGAGCTAAAAAGGGTTGATAGAGAAAGAAGAAAAGATGCAAGACTACTAAAAAAACAGCAATCACTTTCCGATTCAAATCTTCAACAAGAATTAAGAAGGAAAAAACGTGAAGAAATGAAAAGGTATCGCCAGAAAAAGAAAGAAAAAGCAGCCCTGGCAATATCGGTTAATAAGAGTGTTGATTTAAGAAGTCCGAAAACTGCTGAATTAAGTAGAAAGAAGAAAGAAGCCGTGAAAAGAACCCAAGCATGGAGAATGCGTATCAAACTGAATGAAAGTATACAGCAAGAGTGTATTCAGACTGATTGTGAAATAGGAAATACTGGGTCAGCCAGAGATTCACCAATGAATAAAGTGTTACCTAAAGCAACTCTGTACAGACAATTAAAAAAGGTAAAGGAAGTATTACCAAATACCCCAAAGAGAAAAGCAGTCATCATAAGTAAATTAATTGAATCTCCATCAACATCAAAGTTTCTAAATAGGAATATAATGATAATGACACCGGATTGCAGAAAAAAACTTGAATTGACAGATACTGTTATACAATCTGTGTCAGAGAGCATTTCAGAAGTGAAAACAAGGAAAGGGAGTGCAAAGAAACATGCATACAACATCATTTGTGACGCATTACTGAAGAAATATAAAAGACACAGACTAAAAAAGTATTTCAAAGTATCAGTGAAAGGGCAAAAACCTAGTTCTACATGGTGGGAGACGAAACAAAGAAAAAGAAGAAGGGATGCACTTAACTCTCCATTAAAGAAATCTGTGAAAGATTTTTTTCTAAGTCCAGAAATCAGTAGGGAAGTGCCTAATAAACGTGAAACTGTGAAAGTAAGAAAAGGTGGTCAAAAAGAAATACTTCAAAAACATGTGATGACTATGACATTAGAAGAAGCCTACAAAGACTACAAGTTAAGGAACCATAGTCACAAAATAGGATTAACTTCATTTTCTAAATTGAAACCAGTGAATGTTAAAAAGGTGTCTGAAACAAGCAGAAGATCATGCTTATGCCAAAAGTGCTGTAACGTGGCCCTAAAAAGTGAGGCACTAACAAATGTAAAAAAAGCAGTGAAAGAAAATGGAGATTTGGATGAAATTTCAGTAGATAAGAAAAGCTTAAGTGATGCTACTTTTTGTAAATACGACACCAATCCAGCTATTAAATGTTTAAGAAGAGAATGCAAACAATGCGGTGTGAAATGTTTGCAGAGTTACCTTAAACCATTTGTTGAAAAGTATAGTGACAGGCAGATATCATGGCATCAATGGGAAAGTATCGAAATACCAAAAGATGATTAAGTAAAGCGTTGCGTCTCCTGTGTGCCTAAAGAAACAGACATAAAAACATTAATTACATGCTTAGAAACTGACATGCAAGAGTATCCAGAGCACGTTTTCAGGGCCAAATGGCAACAGCAACAGATGGGAATTTGTGTTGATAGAATTGGTGAGGGTTCTATTGCTATGGTCATGGACTTTAGTGAGAACTATGGGTGTGTTTTTCAAAGTGAAGTACAATCTGGATTCTTCGACAGGAACCAAGTTACAATACATCCAATCATGTGTTACTATACAGAAAAACAGGGAGAAAAAGAATTCAAGATAAAGCATGCCATTATTGGCATCAGTGAAGAAACCAAACATGATGCAGACTTAGCTATCACTTTTGAGAACAAAGCTATAGAAATTCTGAAGAAGAAAGGTGTGAAAGTAGAGGAGATCCATGAGTGGACAGATGGCTGTGCTGCCCAGTATAAGGGGAAGAAAGCCTTTGCTGACATAAGTCTGAGGAAAAAGCCATCTGTAACACGAAATTATTTCGAAACATCACATGGAAAGAGTGTTTGCGATGGTCTTGGTGCGACAGTCAAGAATGCTTGCTACAGAGCTGTAATCAGCAATAGAAAGGTGATAGGTTGTGCAGAAGATGTATATCATTTCTGTACAGAGAAACTGAAAATGGAAAATACAGATAATGAAGCTAAAACAGTTTCGAGAAGGGAGTTCATCCTTGTTAAAGATGTTGAGAGAAATAGAGAAGAAACTGATGTGCAAACACTGCAAGGTACAAGAAAATTACATGCTGTAAAGTCAGGAAGCAATGATTATGAACTGAGCATAAGAAATCTGAGCTGTTATTGTGAGCAATGCATGAAGGTTGACGGGAGATGCAACTTCAGCGAAAATGTTAATGCCTGGGAAATGAGAAAGTTAGTACTCAATAAAGATAATTTAAGTCAGAAAGGAAAACAACTTAAAGACAAGAATCCATCAACAATAGAAAATAATGACAAGAAAAGAAAACAAGGAAGTAACCAGAAAGATCATAACTCAGCAACAAGCGAAAAGCCTAATAAGAAACGGAAGTCAACAGAAAGACAAAACATTGTGACAAAGAAGATCAAAGTTGACAAAAAAGCACCAACCAACACAGAGAAACCAATAGAGAAATACCACCCTGGAGAATTTGTTGCTGTAGGACTTAAGCCAAAGAAGGGACCTCTAGATGTATACTTAGCAGAAGTAATAGACATTCTTCATAACGAAGTTAGACTTAAATACATGAGAAAGTCTGGCAACATGTATGTTTGGCCTGAAAAAGATGATTATTCACAAGAGGCTCTAGATGCTATCTTGTACAGGGTAAAAGCTCCACAAATAGTCAATGAAAGGGGTCATTTCAAGTTTAATGCAGCTGAATTGTCTAAGCTCAAGTCAAATCTGGAAAAAAATCATAAGCACTTCTATTTGAAATGACAATATAAAGTCAAGGTTTAATGTGTAGTGTCTGTAACCTTAAGATCAATCACATATGGGTCTGTGTTTGAGTCAGCACCTTGGGTTGAACAATACTTTAGTGACTATGATTTATTGAACATTCATTATACTTCAATATTTTATACTTACAAACACTATTTAGTATTAAACTTTCAAGTGCTATTTACCAGTTCATAATTTTAACACAAGTATTGGACATATACCTGTTACAATGTGGTTTTATCATTTTATTAACTAATCAACATTCATTTAATGAATAATTCTAGTCAATGTGTTCATGTTGAATTATTTTTGAAGTGAATTTTATGGAGATATGTATGGTTCTGCAGCTGTATTGAAATGCTATAGTTTTGTAGTGTCTGTAACCAATTTTATGGACAATGTACTTCTGACTCTTATGGAAGTTTGCAATACTTTTGGCCAGTATTAATGATTTTGTTTGTTTAAATATTCTTCTTGGTGTTAGATAAATGCCTAAATAAGATTATTCTATGTCTTTTATGTTTGTTATGCAAAAGTTTCATGGTTAGGTTTTTTTTCTTAGTGATACCTTTGTCATAGATGTTTTGATTTTGTTATTAAGTTGTTTACCACTTCCAGTTATGTTGTTTACTTTAAATGTTGATATCCTGTTACTGATGTTACTGTGAAAAAAAATAAAGTTTTAAAGTTTTCATGCTGTTTTTCTTGCATGTTATACACCAAGTGTAGTGTCTGTAACTGTTGTTATACCAATGAATTGAAATAATGGTTAAACAAAATCGCATGCATGTTCAAGCTAAATCTAACTTGATCTGACTAGGGGACACCCTAGGGTATATAATGAGCTTCATTGAAATGTTCTATCAAACATTTCAATTTTTTAAGTGAGTGAGACTACTCTCAGCACCAATACCGTGTTTTAGCCGAAAAACAAACAAAAACAAGACAAAGGCAAACACAAATGTCCACAAAATTAAGAGGGGTGACTTGTGGAACCTATAAAAACAATAGTTCCACACAGAAAAGAGGTGCTTTCACGGAGACTAAAAAACAGACCATTCTCTTTTTAAGATGTCTATTTTGTCGTAATTAAGGGCTGTTACTTTTCTTATTTCTCTCAATTAATTTAAGTTTGACAAAATTATATGTAAAGCAGGTACTCTTCGTTGAAATGTACAACTGTATATACAATATTTTGTAATAAGGGAGATCTCGTTTTTAATGAGATTATATATTCCGTCTTCTCCAAATCAAACTTTCAATAGGCCTCCAACTATTTGCCCTTTTGATAACAAAAGTTTAATTCCCTGCCTCTGTAAACTTGAGAGAAATTGAATTTGCCACGAATAGTTCAAAGCATCAACTAAATATTATTTTACATTGTTGCAGAATATTGTGTCCAATTTGCATGGTATTCTGTCGGAAACCTGAATTGTAATGTTTTTCATACATTTCAGACAAACACAAGATTCTTTAACTGATAAAGGACCTTCGCAATTTTCTCTATCGTCATTGGACACTTTTGGCACATAGTTATCCTACGTCAGATATAGTACATCACATGGAGAGAGAGAGAGAGAGAGAGAGAGAGAGAGAGAGTGCTTCGAACCAATGATACATTTTGAAATATGCTCCAAGTTATAATCAGTATGTATGTATATATATATATATATATATATATATATATATATATATATATATATATATATATATGTATATATATGTGTGTGTGTGTGTTTGTGCGGGACATACTATTTCACATGTTCATGACGATACATATTTAATTGCATAGTTAATGCACAAAGAGAAAAAATGTTACAAGTTTCTTCAAAGAATAGCAAATAAAAGGAGAGAAAAAATAGAAGACTATATGATCTGTATTTTACATTCGCATCATAGTAAATTTGCATTACATATAATAATTTTTAAAAAATTATGTAACAATTTTTTCTTACGAAAAAGAACAAAACAAAAATGTCCGACTAATATTTACATTGTGTGATGTTTAACTGATATAAGAACGGAGTCTAATACTAATCTAGAAGTACAAAAGAATGAGGACTTACGGTTATCACGGGCTGAGTTTCTACAGTATTGGTACATACAAATGAAATGGATGAATAATTACTTTTTGTACACAGGAAAACAATATCTAATAAAATCCCGCACACTCCATATGATTTCTAATGTTGAGTTTTTAATATGATGAGTACAATTTTAACATATTAATGGCAAGGACTATTATCAAATAGAGAAGACAATGACGTTTTATTTTTCTACATGTTACGATTCTAAAATAAGACATATTTTCTTTACATTTCTACATTTGGAGTTCATACTCTGACAAGTTTACACAGAATAGCTACCTAATACAGTCACACTACTTAAGAACTTGTGACATATAGTGCATGAGTGGATGATATATCATGCCAAGATTCGTTGTGACTAGGGCATTAAAACGTGAATTCTAACAAATTGAAAAGTTGTTTTTGGATCTGATTTAAATATGGAAGATGCCATTATTCTAAACTATTTCTGTAATAAAATATTTGTATGTGACTTTTGTTTTCAAGGTTCATGTACTATGAGGCATTTGAACCAGATGGGGACTCCATTTTGTCTTTACTGTATGCTGCAAAAAAGTATGCCGTCAGAAGCCTTGTTGACAAGTGTGTAAACTGGCTGACAGAGGCAGTCAATCGTGATAATGTCTGTGGCATTCTGCAGCAAGCTCGTGCATTTGATGAGCAAGATCTTCAGAGCAAGTGTCTAGAGTTCATAATGGACAATGGAAGTTCTGTTCTTAAACACTCGTCATTCAGAAATCTATCATCAGAGTGCGTGGAAATGGTTGTTAAACAGGATGAACTTTCTGCAAAAGAAGAAGAGGTATATGAAGTGATGAAGGATTGGGCAGGAAATGAGTGTGCTCGGAGAAATATCCAACCAAGTGGCGAAAACATGAGGCAAGTACTGGGTGGGTTGAAAAATCTAATTAGATTTTCAGTGATGGATGGAAAATATTTCGCGGACAAAGTGGCCACAGATGATATCTTAACCTCGGATGAGAAATTGCACTTTTTTCGCAACTTCCTTGGCAGTAGTAATCTTGATACTACCAAGTTCCAAGACACCACAAAAAACCGAGGTATCAGCGAAAGGAAAGAGTGATACGATTTAGGAACCAGGCGAGTCCTTGGAATGTAGACATAAGTAGGGATGCCATTGAATTTAAATGTTCCGAGAGTGTGATACTTTTGGGAATCGTGATCTATGGGGTGGCACAAGGTAAAGAGGCATCTGACTCGAACATTGAAATTAAGTTATGGGGTGAATCAAAAGCCAGTATAATATCAATGACATGTCGCAGGAAAATATCTGATGATGAATTGCATGATATATTGTTCGATGAACCGGTTGTTCTACAGAGTTCTTGGTATGCCATTACTCTTCACAGATCGGGCTGTGTCCATATTAGATGGGGTGAAAATGGTCAAAATGTTGTTAGATTAGCAGATGGACTGTCCATTGAATTTAGAAACAGTCCATTAACACCACAATCCACAAATGTCTCGAGAGGTCAGATTCCTGGGCTCTTAATCCGCAGAAGGCGATAAACAACAACAGTTTCCTATCTTGACAAAAATATTATCATCTTATATCGGTATCATGAGAAAATTTAGGCATCTCGATGGTATAAATATTGTTAGACTCAGATCCTAATTAATTGACTTTTAAAAATTGAATAGCTAGTTATATGGACATATGATACTTTGTTATGTTTGTTTTTGATAAAGATAATGACAAGGACAAGGTACATAATGACGATAATGATGGCGATACGACACAAACATATAAATGGGTCACTCGATCAAATTATCCCATTTAATATTTATCTCGAAATCAGTAAAGTATATATGACCTAACTTCCGTTTTTATTAAGACCTTCCTACCTTTTGCATTAATTGCTTCAACAGTGACGTTGATATTTGAGAAGACTTTTCGCCACATTAACTATTCGGAAGAAGGAGTAAGTTCTTGACACATTTAAAATACGCATCTGATCCTTCTGTTTGATCTACTACGTACGAACATTCGGTATATCCATTCAGGTTCAAAAATATATTGACAATTCTTATATTAATAACAGTAAAGAATGGAACGCAATTATTCTGGTTTGCTGATGCAAAATTCTGGAACTCTCCCAAATAATTTTACCATCTTCCTCGAGTTCAAATCGCTTCAATGATGAAACACTTATGGTGAATCGTTCAGCTGCACAGCTTGTTAGGATGAAAATAAACAATGGTTCTTAATGCTGTATATGTGTTAATTTGCTTTCTTTTTCTACTTAATTGTAGCGGAGTATCGTTTTTGTATCATCATGTTTGCTCCCTGTTTATAATTGACCTAAATTATTCTTTCAGCTTGTTCTTAGTATAGAGTTGTTTTCTTCAGGTATTATTTTATATTCTTATATTAGTTTAGCTTCACATTCTGATTTCATCGTTTTATGCTTTATTTTAATTTTGCATTTCTGTATCTAAGCTCTCATTTTAAATATAAATACTTTCAGCATTTTGTGGACTTGTGTAAATTATTTTAAAAAATTATTCCATTATTTCTAATCATGTGTTTAGTTTATAATTGTGTTAGCCAACATTGTGCTGTATAGTAGGAAATAAAATCATGTTAATGATCGACATTTTCGCATGAATGTTTCTCTGATTATATTGATTTTATGACACAAGGACTCCTTCATCGACAGCATTTATTTAATTTGTTGAATCTACACATTTATAATTATGAAGTGTTTCATTTTTGTTTGCATAGTTTGTCCAGATAAACCTTGGTTTTGTTTTCTTTCCGGAATGTATTGTTTGTGTATCTCTTGTGATTTTCAGTAATAGTTCAAAATATTTCCATAGACTGAAACCTTGATAATCTTAGATTATTGAGTGATTTATACCATATGCTGAAAATCTGGAGTTTTAATAGCTGGGTATGAGGGTCAGAATCTTAATTTTGGTTAAGTTTCAGTTAGTCAAATTTCGTTTGTCATGCTATTTGAAATCATGGTGACTAATAAGACTCTTGACATTTACTAACAAATTGTGTGATGTCTGGATTGTGCCCCGCTTATCGAGTGATTAGAACATACCAAGAATACGAAAATATGTGTATCAGATTTAAAAAATGGTTAGTAATATTATATAGCAAATGAATATACCAATAAAATATTGTTACTACTCTAAGGTCTAAGCAAAATGCAACAGAAAGGAAGTGAAACCAACAAATCAAGTAAAAAGCAACAAGCAGTTTATTTCTAGTTAATTAAAATGAAAATCAAAAATACACTTACAGTAATGTGAATTAAAATCCAAATAATCCAATAAAAGTGTCCTAATCACAAGTCCTAAATATAGAATGTTCCGAATGATTGGCTGTATCCTTGAATGTGTTGATGTGCCAATGGTCTTTAATGTCCTGATGTGCCAGTGAGTAAACAATATAATTCAAGGACAATAGTTAAACATGCTTTCCTGGTGAACATCATTAAGGTTTAAGCAAATATTAAAGCCAAGAAGCATTTATAATTTCTTAAATATTTAGAATTTTATATAAACATACATAACAATATAAACAATAACAAGTTACATACAGTTGTCCGTTTTCATTATAAAACGACCGATGTTCATTACTAGGACTGATCGCCAATATTTGATGTAGGTTTATATATATATATATATATATATATATATATATATATATATATATATATATATATATATATATATATATATGTCTTCCTCGGGGAACAATATAGGATTTGCAAAGACACACTCACACACATACACACGCACACAAATACACATACAAAGAGTGCCACGTCTAGTACAATAAATAGTTATATTTTGGCGCAGAAAAGCAAATAGTATCTGCCTGCGCCCCAAACGCAACAATTATCTTCTAATAAACGAAGATTTCGAACAATTTATACGCAGACTGAGATTTAAATGAAAATTAAGACATCTTGCTGACAGTTCAAATTCGGACCACTTCCAACCACCCTGGGTCCCTAAATGATAATTATATTACGCCTTCCAGCAAATATGCAGCTTCAGAAGCTTCCTTATCCACTGTGGAGAGTGGCATTGCATCCAATACACAAACACATACTAAAAAAGGTAATCTAACCAAACAAGAAAGAAAATCTTTGTAAAAACATCGAAGATGGATATCGTTATCAAACCAGGCTATAGGGGGACCCGCGCTGTTGTAATGAACAAAATTGACTACATCGATGAGGGCATAAGACAACTGTCGGGAAGAAAGGTTCTATAGAATACTGGACGAAGATCGGACAGAAAAGTACGAAGCGACATTGCGTCAAAAACACTTAAGGATATGCATGAAGCAGCTCTAAGAACTTTACTTTTTTTATAATAACAATTTCACATAACGATGTTCCAGATATAGTATGTGGACAACAGTAATTTAATCCCGTTACATGTTGGAATATTTCCCACATACTCTGTTAAAAGTAAAACAACTTCCAACAAGCATTTGGAAAAGGGCAACACTCCCCACTTAATATGATTAGACAGCCTGATGATATACAGCAATCTTGTATATTAGCCAATAAAGCACCGAATATAAATTGGCAAAAGTACAAACGTTGGCGAAATCAAATATAGTGCCTACCCGCATTGAAATAACGACTATGTGTCTGAACTAATTGCTCATAAAATGATGCAGAAATGTATTATATACCTATAAGTGATACATAGCTCAAACTAATCATTTTCGGACAATCTGATATAGACATCTGTATAGCTTACTATCAACACAGTCCGAAAATCAGGGACTTATGACGTCACATGAATGACCCCTACCCCACCTTATTTCTAGAGAAGTTAACATTACTGTTAGAATCAAAACAAGTATAGTGTCAAACAAATTATGCATTGTTTAGAAATGTGTACAGCATCAATAGTCCACAGTTTTTTGACGGCCTTTAAAAGCTTAGTAAAATACCAGTTGTCTTGTGAAGATCGCAGACCATATTTGAGCGTGTCACATCGCCTGCATCCAGTTGGAATAGAGATGCTGGTGAAAGGCTTTGGTGCGCAAAACAAGTGAAATGCAACATCACTGTTAACCAACTGTATGAACAAAAATTCTCCAAATTGAAAGAATTCAAATTACTGACGTAAATAAGTAGATCTAACTTAAATAAATTCATTAGAATATGCATGTTGTATATCCATAAGTATGACGGCATATCCACACATGTTATGCTTCATCACCTGCGCATCTCGTGTGATCTGCTGATATCACTTGCACGCTCAAGATGATACAGCTGCCCCAATCAACGTACTACATTAACAATGTGTTTATATAGTAAACCTTGCCTGTAATGGACATTCCAATGATATCAATGATAAATTATATTGTACACGTGTAAATTTAGGAAACAAATCATTAAATGTAATAAATAGGGCGTCTTTAAAGTATACATTTCAACAAGTTAAATAAACACTAAAATGATCATATAAAGCATAATTTAATACTCAAAATTTGTCTGATACTTTTAAGTGTCATTATGGTGTACTTCAAGGTTGTATTTTATCACCAGAACCTTTCTTTTTACTTATATGATTTTCTTACACCATCTTCAAAATGTCTTGGATAAGATAGTCATAATATAGATATAGATGATACATGTTGTTTTGTTATGTTGATTGAATTACAGATGATCGAGTTATTTTGGCCAAAACACTTACTGGAATACATCAATTGCTAAGCAAAACACATGCTGTAGTAATCCGAAATGGAGGCTATCAACACAAATATGCAAAATAGTTATGAGGAAACTCTAACCTGAAAGTTGCTTGTTACCAGAAACGTCGTGGGGTTGTTTTTTTTTTTTGTTTTTTTTTTTTAAATATTAGAGGTTACTTTAATATACCTGACACCCACAATATCTATTGTGGAATGTTTTTTTTTGTGAATGAGCTGGGAGAATTATTCTGAAATCGATGTAGATGATACTGACAATTAAATACTGGTTGAAACGAGTAAAAGTCCTCATTAGATGACTTCCAAAACTTTGTATAATATGCAACTTCATAGGTCTGACACTTCATGAATTGTAACATTTACTGTATGCACATGGATTAGGAAAAGCATGGTATAATCAAGATGTAAGTAACGATATAAATTTGTTCAAACAATTATTTATTAAGCTTCGTATTACATACCTGAAGTAGCAAAACAAAACAAAATTATAGTCTAAGAGTTTGAAACATAATTAAGCATACGTTTTATAGAGACTATCATTCTAAAATGAATGCAGAATGTTTTACAGAGTGGTTCATAGATATACCCCTCCTCCCCCCCCCCCACACACACACACAAATGATTGTAATGGACAATGTGAAACACCATTCATAGTTTGATCCTCAATCTAAGGTTCATACAAGTGCCAGTCGGTTAACTGAGGTTTGAGTCTGGCCTGATTAGAAGCAGGGCCCATTGCGAGGAAAATATGTGTAAGGCTAAGCTCCTAGCGTTGGTAAAACGAAACAAGCCTCCTCCAAGGTACATACTAGACAAATTTGCTGCTTGTAATAGTCACGAGTTTATGCGCCTAAATCCTCGGCATTACTAAATGAACCTTACTGTACTTATCTGGGCTGATTGTAAAGGCTAAATTCCCAGAAACATAACTACCTTCAAAATGCATGGCATCATACACCTTTATAATCAGGCAAGACACGATATGTATAGGGTTCATTGGAATAAAATCGAACAGCGTGTGAACCGGGAGGTAGTGGATACATTTTGGATTGTTAATGGAGTCAAAGAGGAAGAAATGGACCCAGTTATCATGTAATTAAATGACAGTGACAGCGAGGACACAGACATCGAGAACACTTGAATATTTTGACAAACATTTGATGAAGACGAACTATTAAATGCTATCAGTAACACCTCTGATCATGACGACAATCCTTGGAACATTTAACACATGACAGAACAACCTGGTCTGAGTGCTAGAGTTAAGAATGCGCTTTGGTTTGAATGTGAGTTGTGTGCGAAGTGGGTACTGACGAATGTTGATGGGAAACAATCAATAAATCATTCTGTGACAGGTGCTGGACGGTCCTTGACAATAAAAGCTATAAAGCGTAAAACACATTTTAGGAAAGTTATTTGGAGACCTTCTTTGACTTTTCCTTTAAAAAGACCTGTAACTTGATTTAGGTATAACTTGTTTCCATTGATGGTAGATAGTTGTTTCAGGTTTATACTCTAAAAAGTGTGCTTTAACAGCATTTATTTCCTGCCTGATTTTTTTTTTTTCTTTCTTGAGATAAGAATTTACATTTAGGACCTAAAATATAAATAATATGGGTAATTCCTTTCTCGTACCATCTTCTTGGAAAGTACATGTACTTTAGCATTAAAATTCAGTATGGAAATAATAAAAGATTGAAGATAAAAAGTCACATTAACACATACAAATATTCCACCTTAATATTTTATAAGCACATTTTGGCCTGGAGGGATTTTGCCCTCTCAGTTTATGGCATGCTGTCAATTACTAAGAATAGTTTGCATATCTAATAATATTTACTTTTCTATATTTAGCATATGGCTTTGACTTTAAAGAAAAAGAGATTCTATCTATGTAAAGGGTCGTAACTCTCATTTCAATTCTAAGGGAATTAAATTAAAAGTGGTTACCTCCCTTTATATTGTATGCCGGTCTCAATGTAGACTCATTTCAAGGCAAAATGTTCCCAAAAGGTAATTACCCAAACGGTAATTGCTCAAATATTGTCTGTCAACATAATTGATCAAATTTTTAATCAGTTCTCTGTTAAGAGATAAAGATAAGAACATATTTGAACTTTTCAAATTCAGATTTTTCTAGGGATATTTGTAAATTTACTATCAATAAGTACTTACCATGTACATCAAGGCTGCGTTGTCTAGTATCTTCTTGACTTATCTGAAGCAGAGTTCTTATATCATTTGTAAAGATGATGATGATGATGTTTTCAATGACTACGACAGTGTTTGTGGTGGGTGTTGCTGGATAGAAAACCTACTGTAAAGTTGACGTTGAAATGTCTTTTTACCTCATTTAAGAAATATTATGCTAAAGATTATATAATATTATATTGTTCTTCAATATGAATTTTGCTACTGATCTGTCCTGCAGTTGAAAGACGGTAAGATCAATAAAGCACCAACCAATAGGAATTTTTTAATATGACTGTAGAATTAAACCATTCAGAAACGCTAATAACTTTTTAAAAGAGAAAGATCTCATTCAACACAGGCATTTACAAAACGATGTGCTGGACACGCTATAGTGCAAGCAGAGCGAGAAGATCTCGCGTGATGCTATTATCGGCGTAGGGTGGGTTTTCACAACAGGTAAAGAAACAATACGCATATACGTCTATGACCGCTTCCCTAGAATAAGGAATGGTTAATTTTAAAGTTAGATTTACATGACTTCAGCTATACAATGGCACCTAGTGACATGAACTTTAGTCTTGTTTACAAATACAACATCAGACATAATAGATTATTATAAACAGATCTCGATTTTAACCAGATTGCCTACGTAATGAATTAACATAACGGATTAATATAAGTGCATATCGCTTTTAATCAGATTGCCGATATATCGGATTGACATAACGGATTATTATAAGTAGATCCCTATTTAACCAGATTACTGACATAATGGATCGACATAACGGATTATTATAAGTTCATCTTTGTTTCAGTCAGATTGGCCGCATAACGGATTACCATAAGCAGATTATGATTTAACTAGATTACCGACATAATGGATCAACATAACGAATTATTTTAAGTACATCTCGATTTTAATCAGATTGCCCCTATAATGGATCGATATAAGAGATTATTATAAGTACATCTAGATTTTAATCAGACTGCACTTAGATTTAAGCCAGACTCAGCTTCATATTTTCCCATCTGGGTTCAGAATAGTTCTCCCTTCACACCCTCCTGAACGATTGTGGTTAAAAATAAGTAAAGAAATGCAGCAGTATTGATATCAGGTTTTAATATACGGTCCTTCATAGCAGTGTTGGAATACATATTTTGCAGGTGGTCGTTCATAGCAGTGTTGTAATACATATTTTGCAGGTGGTCGCTCACGACTGTGCAGTTATATAATGTAGCCCTTGCACTACGATTTGGTCGCAAATAACAGGTGGTCGCTCATAGCAGAGGACGCTAAAATCAAGTTTTACTGTATGCGCAAGTTGAGCTAATACCGGCGTTAATTTCTCTATTTTGATCGAAAACGTTAATTCCAGTTCCAGTTTGGAAAAAATTACACAAACATTTGAATATGAGTATTTTTCAATATAATGACAGCTATAAGAGATTGTATTCATAATTGGAATAAGTCTATTCTGCTAACTGATTAGGATGTACGAAGATTTTCCATGGTTTCCGCACAAAAATGGCGGCCAGTTCAGAAAGCTGTTGGGGATGTCAGTAGGTGGCGAGCCAAGAATACTTCTTGGCACGTGCAGTGTAACCTGAAAACCCCTATCAGTCCAACTTGGATGCGATCTTTCATCATGTTTGTCGTAGACTATAGAAAACGATGTGTATTCCTGCCAAGCCTAGCTTTCTCAAGTCATTAATTTGCGAAAAGTTTTTTATTCAGCAAACAACGGCCCACAAGGGATAATGTATTGGAAGATACTATCTCCTGACTAGAAAAGAAACTGATAAAGATCAGCCAAATGAAGTAAATATATACATTGTGTATTACAGATTTTCTTAAATTTATCCTGCAGATAAGTGCATACCTATAATATTTTTATCTTCAGTGTTTATTATCCACATAAAGTTTTGAAAGTATTTCATGTGTTGTAAATTAGGAAACTACAATAGACAATATTAAAGAGACTGTCCCTTTGAATAGCATAATATGTACAGTCAGTAATGAATAGCATAATATATACAGTCGGTAATGAATAGCATAATACGTACAGTCAGTAATGAATAGCATAATATATACAGTCGGTAATGAATAGCATAATACGTACAGTCAGTAATGAATAGCATAATATTTACAGTCAGTAATGAATAGCATAATATGTACAGTCAGTAATGACTATCATCACGGGTAATAATCAAGTCCGCGAGCGAGGCAAGCTGTTGTCAGATCCACTTCGCGGTAACCTCGACCGATTTAATAAACACCTCAACCGAATCCTTGCCACGGTACAACATTGGCGGCTTTGTTGCTCCATCACATCTCATGACAACGTAACAAAACCCGCATGGATCTTTCTCATCGACATGCGTCGTATTGGATTAAACCGCAGGGGTTTCTTGGTCGTTGGAACTCACGGGAACGTTCACACATTCAAAGTCCTCGTAAATCACATACGGGACCTTCATCTTCCGCTGCGCCGCGGTAAATTTCGAAATGTTCTTACCAGGCTCTGGCATGATCGTACGCTGCGGCTTCTTACTTGCTCCACCGCAGTAAAAGTCATTTCTGTCAAGCAGCTATTTAATTCTAAATACATGCAGGCAACGTCGAAATGGAACCCTTTTGTCCCTTGCGCTTGCTGTGCCGGTACAGCATTCAAGAAAGATCTTTAATCCACACGAAATATTGTCGCGCCTCTGGACCATCCATGTTGCTCAATAACAATACCTTAATGATTTTAGGCCGCTCGCGTGTATGTGGGGGATAGGTTTTTCAGCATAAAAGCCTTTGTTCTAAGCGAACACATAAAAGGCGATATCAGGGGTGAGTTCAGTATGATATGGTCTCAGAAACCTGTACAGGGAATTCTATGTTACCAAACTTGAACTCGTCTAGGTACTGTCGGTATTTCGAGGCTGATCTGTATGGTCGAGCGCATGATAGCGCGTATGAGATCGCCCATTCAAAACATCAGTTGTGATTATTTTTCTCGGTTATCACTGTCCGCGGTGGAACATACGCTGTGGTGCTGGAATATAACTTGGTCCGCGGAAAGATTTGCACGGGGAAATATGAAGTTCAACTTTTACGCATCTGTCAAGAGTTCATCCTGAACCTGCGTTGGTGTATTTTTCCAATGTTTCGAGAATCTTTGCAAAAGCTTTGTAGATTTCATCATTAATGACGTCAGTGTCTTCACGGTTCAAGATTGTACGGGCACCACTGTGTAACCACGGGCTTACGATTTTTAGCACATCAATGTCTGATGAATCGAATCTTTTTGTGAGTCTAAACAGCATATTCAAGTACAACGTCCACCTTAAAACCAGAAATGCCCGCGTGTTGTAATGTTGATACGATTCGCGGACGTATGTTTGAGAGACGCTTCGTTGCCTGATTTGTTCACGTGTGGGACGATTGCATACTAATTTTCTAAATCATCAACGTGCTTGTGCAACTTAAACTCGGGGACTTGGGCTCGTTGGCGAACATACGCGGCAGCCTCAGCGGCGAATGTGGCTGCAATAACAACGTCGGTTTTGTTCATCAGCGACCGCACGTGCAATTTCAGCCCGCGTCGCCAGTGGAGGAATCTTAATATGAAACAGTGCTGCTGTTACACGAAGCTGTCTCACGGTCTGACGCGGCTTCTCTGGAAAAAGTCCTAATGGTGTGAGTATGTCGGCTTTTCTTGGGCCTCTCGGTATCTTTTTTTCACGTTCTGACGCGTATTGTTTGAGTTGATTTACAGTTGCTGGTGCAACCATCCGTGTTTCATCTGGAGTAAGTTGTCTCACAACCGGTTGTGGCTCATCAGTGAGTCCTAATACTGTAAGTCTATCTGCCTTTCTCATATCAGTTGAAATCCTTATTCCACGCTCTCTTGCGGATTGTTTCAGTTGATTCACAGTCGGCATAACTTGTTATAAGGGAAAAACATTATCTAATTGCTTATTTACCAATAAACTTTTTTTTTATAAACAACAATTGCTTTGATCCTTGACGACATTGTCGGCTCTTTCCGTGCTGGGCGTTTTGGCATGTCTTCGCCTCTGCTTACGATAATACTAAAAAAAAAAGGTTCCAAATGATCGGCAAAGATGATTACGTGACTTGACTCCGATACCACATTTTAAGTCATGGTCGAGCACCCGGACCAAGACGTAACGCGAGCAAGTGGGATTTATAGTATTTGTAATGACATGTTCTGTTGCAAAGTTCCCGTTTTCCAAATCATACATTTATTTACATCGATTGCGTTCCAATGTAATTGAACTTTATATATATATATATATATATATATATATATATATATATATATATATATATATATATATATATATACACACACACACATGCAAAAAACTTTAGTCTATAATTTAATTATTGGTTGCTTTATTCTCTTGTCTGTATCGCGTTTCTCTTATTTCCTGTTTTATATGCTTTGATATATGAGTAAACACTTCATAATCCAGAGAATAGTTCGCGATTTTACTGTCATGATACGTACGATATTTTTTTCTATCCAAGATGGTGATTTTTAATCTCACATAAGACTCTGCTAAATAAACAGGCTCATCTTCCGGATCTTGACCTTATCAGCACGGATAAAATTTTCCCCAAGCTGGGATCGATAAAAATTACCCTTAATCTTCCATCAAAAAAATTTTCACCAACCAAATCACTATTCTTTTTATGCTAGTATCTAATAATATCAAACATCTTGTTCCACTTGTATGTATACTCTATGCTTTGCATTCTTTCATGTTCGAATATATATTTGGTAAACTTATCACATAGGGCCATCAGCCTTGCTTCTACCTCGTTCTAGAGTTCTTCGTATTTTTTCTCAAGGTTGGTGAGTGTGTTTGCCATCTGTATATTAATGCTGAAAGCATTTCTCTAATTGCGATGATTTTTGTTGTCTTCGCTGTTTTCTCTAGTCGTTTTAATGTCTTCGCTGTCTTCACTAGTTATTTCGATGCCGTCGCTGTCTTCACTAGTCATTTCAATATCTTCGCTGTGGGCTCGGTCAATGTCGGCGATTTAAAGTTTTCTTGCACAATATCATACAATGACTTTTCTGGTGTTTTTATATATATATTTCTTCGCCAAGATGTCGTCGTGCTCGCTCCAACTCGCTCCCTAACCCGGTTAATTTATCAAGATGCTGCGGATACGTCTTTGAACAATTATATAGCATCTTTTGGACCTCTTTAACAAATTGATATGACGCATTCAAGCTAAATAACGATTTAATATTTTTGTGACGTTATAAACACACCATTGGTCTCGTAATTTAATTCCCGCATTAGCCGCAGACGCAAATTCTTTCATAATACTATATGTGTCAAACTGTGTGGTTTCTAATGACATTGTATAAAAGCCCACTGCAATTCTTTAATAGTGAATCACTTATCTATTTCTTGTGTATATTGATCTTTATGCGAGTTCACAGCATTGCAGCTCCCAATCCATGACAAGCAAAGCTTCCACGTGGACTCACGTGAGCTACAATGACAGATTCACACGTGTGCAAAAAAGTCCTCAGTGGGAAAACGTCATGGGGAATTCCGAAGGGGATTCGGGCCAGGGAACCGGAACTTGTCAGACGGTTTCAAATCCCATTATTATTCTACTCAAATTAATAACACTCTTAAATAACATAACAACATCATCAGTATAAAGTAAGCAATCAATTCTATCATGGTGGAGCATAACAGGATCATCAGTAGATAATAAATATTTAGGTAAACCATTGGTAAAGATTTTAAACAAGTTAGGACATAAAACATCGCCTTGTCGGACGCCAATATTTGAATAGAATATGTCTGCAAGTATATTCCCAACTTTATGTGAAAAGACCGATTTACTGTACATGTTCTTTATGATGTCGTATAAAACACAGATAATTCCAATCTGCAGCATCTTTTGTTGGATGACTGAGAGAATTGTCCGATTCAAGAACTTTTGAACAGTGATAAAACAGGTATAAAGTTTTTGCTTTTTTCTATAAAGCATTTATCAATAATGGCTTTAAGGATAGACTTATGATCCGATGGTCTGGCTCTCTGGAAAATTCCAAGCTGACATTGATATATAAGATTGTGTTTTGATAATAAATTACCAAGTCTGTTATTTAAAATTAGTTCAATAATTTACTGATTGCACCTGTAATATCAACTCCACTGTAGTTATTGGGATCACTTCTGTTTCCTGTTTTTTGTTTTGTTTTTTTTTTTTGTTTTTTTTTGGGGGGGGGCAGGGGGGGGGGGGAACCGGGAGGATGAGTAATCGTTAGTCCAGCTGGTCGGATTTAATAAGGAGTCAAAAATATAAATGAACAGGTAAAGTAGGTAGGGTGCAAACAGTAACTGCCCACGTTTGATCATGCCATTTGTAATGACTTGAATAGCACCAGAGTTACTATGTTTAAGGTTCTTTAGAGCTAAATTTAGCTTTTTTAAGTGAGTGGAGCGTTAAGTCAACCGACAAGACTGCTATCATTACTTTCAAGCCAAGTAAGATGTTTTCGAATTTCAACTAATATGTTTTGGGCAGTATTAGAAACGCTGTGCAATGACTCAAAATGTGATTTGCATGTATCGGGTTCAATTACAGCAGAGAGATCACCCTTTTCATCTTTCACGAAGTTAATCAATTTTCCATAAGTTTTATAATTATCTTCATTAGCAGTATCCAGCTGATCAAGAATTTTTCATTTGTGTTTTCCAAGTTTATTGTGATCTCGTTAGAGCTTATAATCACTGTTTCTAACAATCAGATTATTTGGGCAAACTAATAAACGAACATCTCATGCAGTGTTGCACAAAGTAAATATGTACCAAAAATAATAATAATAATAATAATAATAATAATAATAATAATAATAATTAATTACTGTGAATAAATTTGACATATAAGAAATTTCCGAATTTTGTAGACTTTATATTTCTTTTTCTTCTTCTTCTTCTTCTTCTCCTCCTTCTTCTATGTGTCCTTTAAAGTCCTTGAATGAAATATAATTAATTTATTGAAGAGCAGGATCTGTGTGTTTACAAGTTGATTTAAATAGTATTTGTTTATAGAAATCATCATGGAAAGTACATAAACTCGAACAAGAGATATGGAGGATTGAGCAACAAGCATATCTGCAAGACAAATCATGAGAATTTAAAAACAACAACAACAAATAATAATAATATGAAGATGTTGGCGTTGATGGAGGGAGGGGGTTTGTAGGGTAGATAATTTTCATGTCTTTTCAAATCTGCTGGAAAGGTTATGTGCATTATGTTCTTCAACACACAAGGAATAATTGTGAACCACATCGTACCAGAAAACACAACAGTGAGTGAATGGACAAAATTATGAAACAGTAATCACATATAATTTACGTCAGGCTATTCTCAAAAAGTGTCCAGACCTTCTGAAGGTTGATTTCATTTTGCACTACGATAGCTCCCCCGCACACACCTGCAAGTAAATAATGCAGACCTGACAACAACTTGGTGTTGAAACCTTAAATTGCCCACCATACAACCCATATTAATCTCCTTACGACTTCTGGCTTTTCCTAAAATTGAAAGATTCGTTACGGGGAAACCATTACGAACGCATAGAAGTATTACAGGGATGATATCACCAGGTCCCTACGACTGCTGTCACATGACAGGCTGCTGCTCATTATCAGGAGACATGGGTCACAAGATGGGAGAAGTGCATTACGTCGAAATGAAGTTACTTTGAACAGGTCTTCTTAAATTATTGTAAACAGTTAATTAACTTTTCTTTTACAGCGTTTGTTATAGACCATTTTAATCAGCTCTCCTACTTACCATTGATATAACAGCTTAGTATGAAGACATAAGTAGTGATTAAACACATATTTTGGTTGCAATTATGTACTTTTGGACCGCCGTAAAAATCTTCTCGTTGATTTCAAGCGATTGCGAAGAGTTACCTATTAATACCCTAGTTGTATCTATATTATGGAGTAAAAAATCCTATTGTTCGGTTTCTGATGGTAAGATATTTTGCACGGTCTAAGAGAAAAGCTTTCTAGTTTACTGTATTAAGATTTTTCGCTAAACGACAAATAGTTTTTTAAAAGATCGTCGTCTAACAAGCTACAACTTAGTCGAAGTCGTATATGCATAATTTGGGCTAATATTTCACCTTGATAGTAATAGATTTTCTATATTTTTATTTAAGTGTTATTTAAAAGAATGTAACGAAGGGTTGTTTAAAATTTCCAAACAGATTTATCGTGGCGAAAGGCGTTAGGAGGTTTGTTCTGTCACGAAGTTGTCTATGAATTACCTGCTGGACACATGACAGAACCAAAGCTCGAATGTATGCAGAGCCATGACATGAAACATTTTTTTAAAAAATGTTATCATTCTTTGTTTGTAGGGCTTTCTTGAAAGTCTTTCCATTTTGTCTCGTCCAGAATTCTAGCATATAATGTAGATTTATTCGCCCCACAAACGATTCTACCTGCTTCAGCTTGTATTTTTTCTATTTCGTCTTTTTCATACTGGGTGTAGTTATCGCAGATAATATTGCCGTACTCCAATTGAACTAATTCTGTCGTATTTACAGAGCTCCATTCATATCCTAAGTCTAAGTGTTCCCTTCTTAATAGAGCCATTTGTTGATTTGTAGGAACGAACTGTTTCATGTTGGCAATTAATATCCCAACATTTTGTACTGTCTTTGAGTTGCCAATTTTCAGCGAAGAAATAATGGTCTGTATCTATCAAAATGCTCAATTTGGTGGGAGGCGGGGGGGGGGGGGAATGTGAAATTGCATGTTGTGTGTGTTGAATTGGTGGAGTTGACCTCCTCTTGCGTGACAAGAAAATGTTTAATTGTGAATCCCTGGGAAAGAACTGAATATGCCATGCAGTTTAATCAAATGTGTTCCAAATCTTGTGGCAGTATTGACGGACGTCTAGCCGGAATCAAAGAACTACCTTGCATCTTTTTGTCCACCTTTAGCTTTCGTAACTTTAGGCTTTAGTTCAGTACAATAATGTTCGAACGTTCTTGAATAGGGTTTTTTATATGTCCCTTTATATGTCCCTTTATTACCATGTTGAGTATTTTTAGTACCGAGTCTGTTGTTGCTTGTGCTGTTTCTATACCTGTTATAGGAGTACCAGTTGAGTATTTTTAGTACCGAGTCTGTTGTTGCTTGTGCTGTTTCTATACCTGTTATAGGAGTACCAGTTGAGTATTTTTAGTACCGAGTCTGTTGTTGCTTGTGCTGTTTCTATACCTGTTATAGGAGTACCAGTTGAGTATTTTTAGTACCGAGTCTGTTGTTGCTTGTGCTGTTTCTATACCGGTTATAGGAGTACCAGCTCCAACTGGATTTTCTATAGTATTTGTTCCTAATAAAGTAGTTTCGTCAACCATTTTTCCTGCATTTGGTGCTTGTGTAGCTCCTGGAGTAGAACTTGGATTTTCGTTCCAATAATTATCAATAATATTGAAATGATCGTAAGTTGATGTATCCGGTCCCGGTACTTCAATATTACAGACTGTTGTTGTTGTAAAATCAGTTGTATCACTACTTGCAGGTAAATCTTAACCTGATAGAGGACATACTGGACAAAAGAATTAATTATACTATCTTTATATACTTATTTAATCACGTGATAAACATATGAAGCCAGTGTCACTATGGTCAAGTTTTAGTTTTGAAAGTAAGACAGAAAATTGGAAAGAAAAAAAACAAAACAATACCGTGTCCCTATGGACATTATATGCCACCCCCACCCCCACCCCCACCCGCTTTAATCAGCTTAGTTTAAATCCTTTTAACCACGTCTCACTGACTGTAATAATATCGAATTTGTTCCAACAGGTACTTATGTGGTCAATCTTTTTGTAAATACTTTGACTGTTAACATATCAAAATAAGAAGTCTCTTTCCTAATTAGGACCCATTCGTGGTCCCAGATTAGTTTCAACTTCATTAGCAATTAGGATCAACAAGCGGACAAAATGTAACAGAGCTTTTAAGTCTCTTATTTTCACAGGTGTATAATCGTGCTCTATTGGTGATAACAAAAATCGGATAAGAACTCAGTGCTACTCAGTATATATAGAAATAGTAGAAATTCTCTATAATAAAAGTGGCGTGTTAGTAAAATGCAAATTAATTTATCGTATCTAATCATCTTTTTGCTTGTAGCGCTGGTAGCACTTGTTTGATAATACCTAATCAAGAAAATATACTGATCTAAATCAATATTTATGTGTTAGGTAACAAAACTGTGATTGGTCTTGCTGGGTGCTGATTTAAGATAAACGAGTAGCCTCGGTGCGCTCATGATGTTATTTGAATGAAAATTCAAACGGGAATTACATACATATTTCCTCTGGCCAGTTTCTAAAATACCAGTATATTCAATCCACTGAAAACTATGAAAGTGAATGATTTTGTTCCAAATGTTACGAACGTGCCAACATGTGTTTGAATTTCGGAGAAAAAAACAAGTAAACAAAATACAAAGATATAGCAAAAAGAGCAATAATGCGGTTTTCTTTTTTGACTGTACATTGCATGGGAGTTCGTTCATCCGATAAATGCAACATGGATATATATATATATATATATATATATATATATATATATATATATATATATATATATATATATATATATATATATATTATACATACACATAGATACATACAAATATACGGATATATATGTATAGTATGTACGCTGTATCTTTGATATACCACGAGATGTAAACATTTTTAATTAAAATGAAACGAGGCTTTCCGAATATCTTTGTAATAGAAAATTTGTACAGCGAGTGGGACATTAAAGATACATACTATAAGTATATTTTATTTATACCACATACAGATGCAAGTATAAATTTCTAACGGAGTTAAGCTGTGTATTGATGGACGGAGTTCACTCTTCACATCTCTGCTGGGTGTGTGCGCTAGAAAATGTAGTTCTGCAGCTGTTGCAGTACATTCTTGTTGCAATTTGTTACGTTGCTTCTTTTTATGAGCTATTTTCAATCATATTGATTAAATAAATGAAAGGGAAGTTTAGGATTTAAACTTGAAAGTTGTTTTAATTAAAGAAAAAAAAGCTCTACAAACAGTGCATGGCTAGCGTCCCGAACATCGAAAGCGCGGTCATTCAATCACCGGCGATCGAATGGGAATAGGACAAGTGAAATAACAAACAAGGAGGTAATTCGAACATTGCACTTACTCGAATTCATTTTTATGCATGATTTACCATTGCCACCCACTATATGCTTCTTGTTTTATCCCTCTCTCTCTCTCTCTCTCTCTCTCTCTCTCTCTCTCTCTCTCTCTCTCTGTCTCTCTCTCTCTCTCTTAGTTGGTTTGACTTAGTGTTACCACCATAGGTACAGAGCGAGAGATCGAGATCAGGGTCCATTGAAGTAGACTGAAAGGCTGACTGACCAGCCAATACAGAGAAAGAGACAGAGAGAGTGACAGAGACAAAGAGAGGGGGGACTTTAGTCATTTAGATATTTTAAAATCATCTGTTTTTTACCCTTGTTGTAGGTTTTTAAAAAAATGCATTTCGAGTCGTCACAAACAAGCTTTTGCAACTTTGTATCATTGTATCGTGTAACGTTGTAGCAAAATCCCATCGAAAAAATACACATAAGGACTCGGGGTTCTTGGTTCGATTTTTTTCTCCAGCTCAAATTCTTTTCTTTTCTCTCTCATGCACTTCACAAATTTCCACGTATTTCTGTTTCTTATGAGAGAGAGAGAGAGAGAGAGAGAGAGAGAGAGAGAGAGAGAGAGAGAGAGAGAGAGACAGACAGACAGACAGACAGAGAAAGAAAGAGAGAGAGATAACAACACAAAGAATGCAGAGGATATATTGATGAAATTGTGTAGCACTGTTTATCTTTTCATTTTGAATATTTTGATTTAACAGGGAATATGAATATTTGTTCTCGTTATTTTATTCGTATCGTGTAACACTGTAGAAAACTTCCATGGAACGTGTACTCATACCATTATAAACTTAGGAAGGTTACAAGATATAAGTTTAAGTTCAAGGTTTTCATCCAGCTAAAATTCTTTTTTCTCTCACTCCACAGATTTTCGCGTATTTGGCCATTATTGCCGAGAGAGAGAGAGAGAGAGAGAGAGAGAGAGAGAGAGAGAGAGAGAAAGAAAGAAAGAAAGACAGACAGAGACAGAGACAGGGAGGGAGAACATTGAATGCAGTGGGGATTTCGATGAAATTATGTAGCATGTTTAATTCAGTTAGAAAAGTGGTGTTATTAACATTTTTCTCATTATTTTATTATTCTATTAATGATTGATAAGTGACCGCCTTAGACCACTTGGCCACCCGGGCCCCGATAAGAAGGTGTAAGCCAGGTAATAATATTGTGAGAAGTGGAAGGGATACAAAAAAATACCCGCAGGCAGAAGTCACTAAATAGATTTAGATCAAATGGGAATTATCGCACTGTATAATCTTGACACTGAGCATTGATGATAAAATGGATTAAGCTGCTCTGGAAAGGATTTGCTGTACAAGGGTTGAGTCTTTTGAGAATGTATTTACTGGATAAATTGAATGTAAGGTCTAAACAGTTGTACAAATTATATATGTGTGAATTTGTTACATCGTTCTCACATGGACGCATTGACTATACACGACAAATACTCGTACATATATACATACCTATATAGATGTACAAACATATATACGTGTATATAAACGACATACATACATGCATACTTCTATCATAAGAAGGACATAACCGTTTTGTATGGCTGAAGGTACATACCCCTTTGAATACACTAACCATAAGGTAAAAACATTAAGAACATCAACGTAGATAATACATAGACATTGATAATACATCAACGTAGATAATACATAGACGGTTATGATTAGTTTTAGCTTAGTTTACCTCCACAACTGTACAACATATAATGTATTTGGAACACTGACGGCGCGATAAGGGGGTTGGATTGGGAGGGGGCAATTGCCCCCGGGCACCAGGCGAAGGGGGCGCTGTCGGAACCTTATTTTTTTATTATTTATTTTGCTGCTGACAGTTTCATAGTATTTCTCATGTTCCTTGGTGTAAAGGAGGCAATTCTTCACAAAACTTATATATAGTACGAGGTTGTTAAATGACATAAAAACTGTTCTCTGTAGCAAAGTAGAGGCGCCCCTAAAGAACAATGCCCCGGAGCGCCTCAGTAGGGGCGCTGCTAAAGAACATTTCCCTCGGGCGCCTCTGTAGGGGCGCTACTAAAGAAATTGCCCCCGGGCGCCTCGAACCCTTGTGCCGTCAATGCAATGGAAACATTTATATTTAGTAGGGAGAGGTATGTGCCAATACATAACTTGTTTACGTTTCAAAGATGCTAAAATACACAAAAAAATTGACTCAATATATTTGCTTCGTTATTTAAGGCTAAATTAATGAAGTATTAAATAATCAAAACATGGTCTATGAGACTTAAATACTCAGTGTTCAGTGTTCAGAAGAGATTGCATTCTAAACAATAATATTCAACAAGAAAAGTCTCACAAAGTTAAATGTGGCTCCAGAACCTTTAGGTGAAAATAACGATAAAAAGTAAGATTTGTCAGAACCAGAAAACATAAAATACTCAGGCTCGCAATGTTCAATGTATGTCGTGTACTAGAGGACCTAAATAAACAAGTTCACAATGTTCAATGTATTTCGTATAGCAGAGGACCTAAATAAACAAGTTCACAATGTTCAATGTATTTCGTATAGCAGAGGACCTAAATAAACAAGTTCACATTGTTCAATGTATGTCGTGTACTAGAGGACCTAAATAAGCAGGCTCTCAATGTGCCATTTAGTGAAAATAATTATAGAAAATTAACATTGGACCGGCCCACAAAAACATATTAAAAAAAAACAAACAAACCCCCACCCCCCCAAAAAAAAAAACAAAAAAAAGAAAAACAAAAAAAAACAAACAACATGGAACTAGCTCACTAAAGAACTTAATAAACCTAATACCTGCACAGAAACAATAATTGACAATTCAGTTCCAAAAAGTATTGTTGGGTTTTGGGGATAACTGATTTATTACTGAGCTGAATGGTAAAGAACTATTATTTTCAACATTAGCTAGTTGAGGGTTTTTGGGATAGAAATTGCTTCGAGAAGGTCATCATAATTTTAAAACTACCTTCGATTTCTTCCAACTTCTCTTTTTTGAATACACTTTCGACCGTATCTTCTTGAAATTTAATGAAACTTGTTCCATCCCTTGTCTAGAAATTCGATATCTTATGTTCATTTTACAGTTTGCTGACGCGTTGGAGCCACGATGCATGCGTGCTATTCAGATATAAGTCACGCGCTAAAGTTCGCTACGTAAAATAGAATCATGATAAAATCATTTTGATATAATTATTTACATGCGTTCAGTAAATAAAAAAGTTTTCCTGTGGGAATAATTAGGCCAAGAATAAATCATCTCAGCCGAGTCGCCCTTAACGAAAGCTTCAAAGAGGTCATTTGATAAAAACGTACACGTATATGCAATGGCGACTAATGTAAGTATTTCTCACGAAAGACCAGAGCGTGTTCGAGGGGGGATGGGGGTGTGGCAGATGTTGCGTCTTAGACCCAACCAAAAAGTAGACTCGTCCGGCTAAGAGTATAAAAGGTGTTAATCTTACAGACGTACATGACGAGATTCGTCGCACACGTCTATAATTCAAATTCAGTCAGCAAACGTCTATCACTTTGTAGGGTTGTCAAAAGAATGATGTTGGCCTTGGGAAAGCGAAGATCTGGTAAGAATTTTTTAGTATTTAGATGCATTGAATACCTTTTAGCCAGGTTTTATCGCTGTCTTGCAGATATTAACTTAGATCGAAGGGATGGGGGTACAAGCGCAGAGGGTCTTGGAGAAAACTATAGTCACTGCAGTAAACAATGTAGCTGTGTTGGCCGTGACTAAGTGAGATTTTCTGTTTATAATTTGTTTGAATTCCGAGTCACATTTTGATAAATACTTGGACTCAACCGTATTATTAAACAATGTGTGATCATATCTTTGTAGGACTGTAGATTCGTACATCGTCCACGTTTATAATTATTTTACAGAAAAGCTGTCTCTCATAGCAGGTTCTGTGAAGGAGGGTCCGTTTTTACGGTCAAAATTCAACTGAGTTTAAGAAGGAAAAATACCCACAATTTACTGTACATATATTTTATTCTTAATTCATAGTTATTACTAAAATATTGCAAGCAATTGTCTGTAAATAATGTTATATAGCAACGAAAATATACATCCATCATAAAGTATTTATAATTATATTTGTAAAGATGTTATTATATCCATCAATAGTTGTAACAACTACTGTGGCTGTTCTAATCAGACATTGCATAAATATGAACTATATATGTATTTATTAAATCGAAGACTATTTAACTTATTCAGAAGCAGAATGAACTCTTTTAGAGACAAAAGCCAAAGGCTTAGTGCACACACAATATAAACGGATTAGCTAGCTGGAAAAACATAGTTTTGTAACTGATGCACCGAACAGAAGAGAACAAAACAAAACCTGTTATTTGTTTCCTTAAATCTAAGGCCACAGGCCAACATATGAGAATATATATATATATATATATATATATATATATATATATATATATATATTTGGGAACCAAAATTGAGAGGAACTTATCATCCATCATCAACATCGGTATTCCGAAGTTATAAGTTGTACAGTTATTAAAACCCAAACTCCAAGCCGAAAGTGCCACGGTCATACATCTCGTCATCTGCTCATTATAGTAAGACATGCATTTTGAAAATTACTTATCATAATTACTTAGAAACTCACATTTACCTTATTGATTTAGCTGAATCAGAGTATTACTGGTAACGATGATGATGATAGTGATGTTATCAACGACAACGACATTGGTTGTTATGAGTGTTACTCGATAGAAAACTGCTTATGTCTATTTACTTCGTTAAAGAAATATTATACTAAATTATATACTATTTTATTGTTCTTCAATATGCATTTGATACTGATCTGTCATGGCAATTTGCACTCTGATTAAAAGATTATAAGTTCAATTAATTACAAGCAATAGGACTTTTCACAATGACTATAGAATTAAATCATCCCGAGAACGCTAGTAACTTATTAAAAGAGGTACTTTAATTGCACTGTGTCAGGTTGTGTAAAGGGAATTTATAAAATCATCACATTTGAATGTCAATAAAAAAAAGGAAAAAGTAATAAAAATATAGAAAGATCTCATTCAACCCAGCATTCACAAACAATGTATTCGACACGCTACAGTGACAGTACGGAGGGAAGATCTCACATGACAGTATTATCGGCGTAGTGTGGGTTTTCGCAACAGATGGAGAAACCGACTCACTGAACCAATTGGAAAAGAACAAAACCTCTCATTTTTTTATTAAAATCTCAGACCACACACACGAATCATAAAAAGCATATAATTCATAAGTGGTGACAAATTGTTTTGATTATGTTGAATATGCAGCTCCTTTAGGATGCAAACAAAATGCGTATATATATATATATATATATATATATATATATATATATATATATATATATATATATATATATATATATATATATATATATATATATATATATATATATATATTATCTGGAAACCATAAATGAAGGAAGATTGTCTTTCATCATTCACATTGATATTCCTAAGTTTGAAATTTTACAGTTTTTAAAACAAAAACTCCAAGCCGAAAGTGCCACGGTCAGATATCTCCTCATCTGTTCACTGTAGTAAGAGCTGAATTTTGAAAAAAAGACCTTGCATATCTTAGATATTGCTAAAATAACTTTTTATTCCCATTATTGTCGTGTATGATTGATGGGTGTAATTTGGGTTATAGAGTATACAGCTTGGCCGTACTTCAGATGTGCACCTCTCAAAAGTCTCCTTGCTCCGCGTGGTTATTTTCACTTCCTGGACTTCACAGGTAAATTGGAAAAATACTACCCGATAGCATTTTAAAAATAGTTTTCTGATATATTATATTTCATTTATTGCACTTTCAGAAGTTAGTATTGTGTACTCTGGCAAAACAATTTGTCCCAGTTTTAATGACTGCTAAAGTTAGTGCACTTTGGACTAGTTCAAATTATTTCTCGAGCACACGAGAACAGCAATGTCAAACAGCTGTCTGCCTTAGGCAGCGCGTTGTTTCCCTAATACCACATATAAACACATTTCAGTCATGAAAGTAGCAAAGAAGAATGCCAACATTCTCTCCATTGTGCTTGTTGCAAATGCACACAACTTAACTTTATACCAGTCCCTGTTCCAGAAGTACGTAATAACTGCAGAGCGGAACCTAAGCGACAGTTTACATTTGCGAGAAACGGAAAAGGGGCATTTTGCAACCAAGCAATGGGCTAGTTGTTGTATTTTTTTTTTTTTGGTTTACTTTTTGATTTTGTTTTTGTTGGTTATAACGACACTTTTACATTATTGGCTATATAAAGCCGAGGAAATTGGAGCCAAGCTCCTTTCTCAAGGACACAATGAGGCAGCTGACCCGAGCTGGCCTGGACGGGTATTGAACCCACAACCCTGGAATTACGTGTTAGACGTTCTTAGCTACCGCAGCTCTTGAGCTATTGGATAAAAGGCCTGTCGCGATGTAAAGAAACGGCATTGCACGGCGAAAAGAGAAAAAATAAATAAATAAAAAATGGCCTGGGGCTGGGAAACGACGGCATGGCGCGGGGTTACCCTACAATTTCCTAGAGAAAACATTGTAAGTGTGACAGGGTAAATTGCCCGTTGTGTCACCAAGAAATTGTCATTTGTGGGTGAACAAAATCTACATCATATCCTAGAATTTTGGAGGAGACAAAATGGGATAGATCATCTACATGCAAAATATTTTGTAAAATATATCATAGCGTGTCTCCTTTTTACATGGTGGCTTTGGTTCCGTCAAGTGTCCAACAGGCAAGTAATAAACACCTTCGTGATATAACAACCTCCAAACGCCTTTTGCCAGGATAAATCTATACCAGAACTCATTTTAATGAAAGTCAGTTGCGTAGTGGAACGATCTTCCCTCGTAGAGCCTGAAAAAATTTGATAAAAGTCAGCTTGCAGGGCACACTGATTGGAAAATTTTACTTGCCCGTGGAAGATTGGACTATGCCCTAGAATATGACAACATAATATCACAACAAAAGTTTAAATGCAAAGTAAAATAAAATATGGGATATTTTCTTTAAATTGCATTATATTTATCTTACAAATAAATAACTTTAGTTTTATTTGTATTCGTTGCACATTAAAACTAGATGCCAAAGAGTAAAGTTAAAAGAAATATATATATATATATATATATATATATATATATATATATATATATATATATATATAGTACATGTAGGTAGGTATGTCGATGAGAAAAAAAGGAAGGGCCAGAATGCATATATATTTAGAAGAGCAAAGACAGACATCTATATATACAGATAAATGCATAGATAAATAGGCGCTTTGAAAATAGCTAGGTTAGAGAGAGAGAGAGAGAGAGAGAGAGAGAGAGAGAGAGAGAGAGAGAGAGAGAGAGAGGGGGGGGGGGGGGGTAAACGGCCCTGAACTGAAAAACACACATAAATAAGAAAGAACTGCGTTAACTTCATTTTAATAATATTTTAACATATTAATTTTCCATTTTTGCCTATAAACGCTAGTAGACTCATCTCTTCAACTACATCAACATCAACAATAATGAAAGCTGAACTTTTTGTAATGATTTATTTATACTCACAAATAAATGAGTTGAGAACAATTATTTGTTATCAATTTAATTAATTAACACTGAGAACACTTATTTGTTATCAATTTAATTAATTACCAAACAGTTGGTATGTATAGGTCTCCTGTACTTATTATGTAAGTAATATAGATATAACATATATATTAATGGGTAATCATTTGCAATGGCTTGAAGAGAACGAGCAGATTTGTAAGGCGGTCCAAAAGTACGTAATAGCAACTAAGAAATTGGTTTAGTTACTACTTATATCGTCTCACTAAGCTGATATATTTCTGGTAAGTATTTAGTTCCTACATATATATCACCTGAGCTGAGGTAAGTCATTTTTCTAGCACTCCCTCGATCAATGCCAACATTTTCATAATTTGTCTTTATCTTCCAAGTTTTTACTTAAATTTACAGTAAAATGTTTCTGCTATAAATTCCCATTTGTTACTGTTTGCTGTTTCTGTAATATTGTATGTACAATTTTCTTTTAATATCTCATTAGCTTATTTCAATGTTTACAATTATTTGCCTTAAATACTCACGTCAACCACATTATTAAAGTAGAGATTATAGCTAATGAGGGCTATATATTAAAGTAGAGATTATAGCTAATGAGGGCTATATATTAAAGTAGAGATTATAGCTAATGAGGGTTATATATTAAAGTAGAGATTATAGCTAATGAGGGCTATATATTAAAGTAGAGATTATAGCTAATGAGGGCTATATATTAAAGTAGAGATTATAGCTAATGAGGGCTATATATTAAAGTAGAGATTATAGCTAATGAGGGCTATATATTAAAGTAGAGATTACAGCTAATGAGGGCTATATATTAAAGTAGAGATTATAGCTAATGAGGACTATATATTAAAGTAGAGATTATAGCTAATGAGGGCTATATATTAAAGTAGAGATTATAGCTAATGAGGGCTATATATTAAAGTAGAGATTATAGCTAATGAGGGCTATATATTAAAGTAGAGATTACAGCTAATGAGGGCTATATATTAAAGTAGAGATTATAGCTAATGAGGGCTATATATTAAAGTAGAGATTACAGCTAATGAGGGCTATATATTAAAGTAGAGATTATAGCTAATGAGGGCTATATATTAAAGTAGAGATTACAGCTAATGAGGGCTATATATTAAAGTAGAGATTACAGCTAATGAGGGCTATATATTAAAGTAGAGATTACAGCTAATGAGGGCTCCAAAAACTCTTAAACTTGTTGCTCATTCCTCTATAACTCTTATTCGGTTTTTATGTACTTCACTTGACGACTTAGACAAATAAATATTGTTAAAATCAAAGTCTGCCATTAAGTAATCTTAATCCACAACTGGCGCTTAGGTCGAGTATATCTATGTGAGCCGCGGTAGCTCAGTTGGTAGAGGGTCGGACTCGCAAACGATGGATCGCGGATTCTATACCACGCCCTCCTCCCCCACCCATCCCGCCCTCCCCAGGCTACCTCGGGTCGGCTACCTCAGTGTGTCCTTGGGGAAGGCACTTAGCCCCCATTTCTTCGGCATGATATAGCCAATAATGTTCTAAAAGTACCGTCAAAACAACGGGAGTCCACACTGAGACAAAATTGCATATATTTGTTTAATAATAATAATAATAGTAATAATAATAAGATATTTTTATTTGATATGATAATTAAATTAGTAACGACTAATCTTCCCTGTGAACTTACTTGCACAAATAGTCATGACAGACATATGTACAAACAACTGATACATATACAGTTTATTCAAAGAATTCAGAGTTTGTTTCTATATGTTTTATTACTATAACATGCATGATAAAAGAGAGAACCAACGTGAAATGAACTATGTGACATAGTATGTTTCAGTCCAATATTAAAGAGAATCAAATATGCACAGCTTCAAACACTTATTATTTACAAGTTAATGTAGTTGACATACAGCTGTATATCAAATAATAATTTGGAAAACAGTGATGTACTAAGATTCTGTGGCATAAAGAGAGCAATTCTTCTCACTTTTCAATGTATGTGATCCTTTGCAACACACATATCAAACTTGTACTTACTTAAACACCAGGGAACAACTAATTGCAAGGCTACACCTTTGTACATAGAATAGAATATTTCATATTTATCCAAACACACACACAACCACACACACACACATACACACACACACACACACTAAAAGCTGACTCTCTGATACATATTCAAGACACATGTTCATAAAGGTATCAACAAAACTGGGTTTTTTCACATGTTACGTAAGTCAACTCCAAATCACCAATTCATAATACTGGAAGCAAAATTTAAATTACACAGCATTGAATCTGCGGATTTTTAAATTTCCATATGTGATTGACTGTATAGTGTACTCATTTTGGTTTTCTTGGAACAATTCAGTCATATAGGTAGGCATACCATCATATACAGATTTGTAAAGAAGTACATCTTTGTGGAAATAAATTCGATTTTAAATTTTCTGCTATTTCAATTCTCTCTTTCATTTGGCTGAATAGAGTTGCAGATGGTGTTTCAAGTTGAACATTTAGTATGATGCTTAGAACCTGCCTTTGTATTTCATGTATCCTATCTAGTTTTATCGGTTGCATACAGGCATTTTTGAAAAGGATTCTCGCCTCTTTAGGAAGATACTTTTGAATCTCCCGAAACAGAGATATCCTCGAGGTGAGGTATCGACATATATAGTACCATTAACATACAATCCACAATCGACAGTTTTTCGGACGTACCAATAAGCATGATTTCAGTCTGTTTTCACTGATTGCCATCTTGTTCTAGAGGTTGATAGTGTTATATCATCAGCAAACCTATTAGTGTTAGAAAAGTCAGTACAGAATAGAAGATACACGGCAGAGAGCTTTCGCTCATAACTTGTCATAACATTTTTGTGCGCGAATTGACTGAATAGCTGATGTTGTTCAGGTATGCTGTGTTTATTACTAAATAAATTGCTTATATAGATAAGTATAGCTGATAAACGCCGGTATAAACCTATTGACATTCAACTAATATAGTTTATAAATAACTCTGCTGGTTTGTGGGTGTGGAATAGGCCCGGTACTCTCTGACGCATATCGTGAGTGGCGTGTAATGGAGATAGGAGCCGCGGCGACTCAGCAGTTACCGTGCCGAACTTGCAGAAAATTCTTTTCTCTCTCTCTCTCTCTCTCTCCACATACACACATACACACACAAATGCCACGGTGAAAAATTGGGAGCCTTAAACACTTGAGGTATTCCAGTCGATGGATCCGACTAGCGACACTTCCGCACCCCTTGACTTTTTGGGAGGAACATATTTTCGTGTCTTGTTTGATCTAACACATAGAGCACAGACCTTGCTTGTTCAGTACCCTTTTGTTGAAAGGTGATCCTTCCATCATATTTCACAGAGGAGGAGAAAGAGCGATTGTACCGGAGCTCGAAACCGTACACTCTATGACTCTACCGTACACTCTATGACTCTACCGTACACTCTATGACTCTACACAGTTCTAACCACATGAGCTATCTGAGTCAATGTTCCCGGTCTTTTCCTGCAATATTTCCTCCGCCATATCTTTTCCATGGAAACGTCTACGTGTCTCCTTTTTTGTAATCACTCTGATCCACCGAAGTATGGGTGTTTTATATCCCTGAACTTTGCCCTTCCCGTTGCCAACAAATGTTACAGAGTAAACATTTGCACGGCCTTACCAGGGCTTGGACCACCGAACACCTGTTGCATTCTCTACCACATAAACTGAACCGACGCTCCAACCATTACCTGTTACAGGTAAAATATCATGCACTGTGCATTATAAGAGCGAGGGTTTCGCCACAGCATATAACAGATAAAGAGCAGAAAGAGCCTGAGAAATACTGAGTGCAAAATAAGGAAAAAGTACAAGAGTATTATTATAGGCAATGTCATAGTTTTTAAAGATTAAGAATATTTCGAAGCAGAACCTGCCTAAGGAAGAACATGTCTCATACGATGAATATAAAGAATACAAACCACTTCACTAGGTGTCATTTTAATAATGTAAAACGATTCTTTTCTTCTTAATAGTTGATACAGACTGGCAAGCCGAGAGAGGGGTGCTAGGCAGCAATCGCTACATGTTAGAGAACCAAGTGGCTTGTGACGTCACATTCTACGTAGGAAAGAAGAAACAGGAAGTCACGGCCCATAAATATGTCCTTGTTAGTCGTAGTTCTGTTTTTTATGCCATGCTATATGGCCCTCTTCAAGAGACTGGACAGATAGGCCTGCCAGATATTGAGCCAGATGTTTTTCAGCAACTTTTGAGGTATGTTTCATGACGTTTTTAATTTAATAACAGGTTACAAAAGCTAATGTTTGACAACGAAACAACAATGATAAGATTTGAAAGAAATGATCATATACAGAAATTTCTATTATAAATTACTGTACCCAATCGCGTGTAATTAAAAACACTTTGTTAATAATAGGTGAAATCATACTTTGTCGGATTAAGATTCTAATATGACGCGTAAATATCTTTGTCTTGTTATTTTTGAAGCTCATAACATGACAACCCATGCCATCGGAAACAGACTTCTACAATTAAAAGTCAGTTTAGTTTAAAATCTACAACAGTAAGTGTATCATGAAAATATTTACTTAGTCATTGGTATTTAATATTTTTAACATGAACTTTGACGAATATAAACATATTATTGATCGACTATGAATATAATGGACGTCTTTTCTTTGTAATGTTAGTTTACATATATATTTTATGAATTATTTTATAAAGGTTCATGTACTATGAGGCATTTGATCCGAACGGGGACTCCATCCTTGGGCTCCTGTATGCAGCAAAGAAGTACGCCGTAGATCTCCTGGTTAAAGAGTGTGTAAACTGGCTGAAAGATAGAGTCAGTGTCGAAAATGTTTGTGATTTGTTTCATCAAGCTCAGGTATTTGATGAAAAGGATCTAAGCAGTAAATGTTTTGAATTCATAATGGAAAATGGACGTTCTGTTCTTCAACACTTATCATTCAGAAATTTGTCATCAGAATGCGTGGATATGATAATCAAGCAGGATGCACTTTGTGCACAAGAAGAAAACATATATGAAGCTGTCAAGGATTGGGCACAAAATGAGTGCGCCCGAAGAAATCTTCAACTGAGCTCTGGAAACATGAGAGAAGTGCTCGGTGGACTGCACAATCGCATTCGATATACACTGATGGATAAAAGGTATTTTGCAGACAAAGTGGCGGTAGACGACATATTGACCTCAGACGAGAAGCTGTATTTATGTCGAAGTTTTCTTGGCAGTGATAATCTTCGCACTACATACTTCTTACAGACTGCGAGAAAACCGATGTTCCAACGGATGGAGAGAGTGTTAAGGTTTTCCAGTATGTGTTTTCCTTGTCCTGCGGGGTCAAACATACATGCCATAGAATTCAGATGCTCAAGAGAAGTGTTACTCATGGGAATCGTTATATATGGGGCAACGCTTCCACTCTGTTTTCCACGTGGTATGCTTACTTCAGCATCCTTTGCCTCAGATGTTAAAGTACAGTTACTGGATGAATCAAAATGCAGCATTGTGTCAATGACAAATTATAGAACAATACCGGCAGAGAACTTACAGGAGATACTCTTCGATAAACCAGTTGCTCTTAAGCCTACGTGGTATACCATTACACTTCAGATAGAAAGCCCGGGGCATACGAACTGTGGCTATAAGGGTAAAAAGTTTATTAGCATGGATGATGGACTATTCATTGAATTCAGAGACAGTTCCTTATCAACAGGCCCAACAACTGTCTCAAGGGGCCAGATCCCAGGTTTCCTCTTTGCAGTTGACAATAGACTTTTATTAGACTGTGACACTGTTGATAATCATGTATAAAGTCTTGTCTCAATAGTAAAATACTGGCTGAATAATTCAAGGTTCCAGGGTCCCTCGTTTCTATTTAGTTAAAGACGCATGTGAAATCTGTTTTTACCTCTACTGGTCGAATATCAGAGGAACTTCTGCAATGGTCCTGGATCAGTGGTCCGGCGTCCGTTAGCAGTTGCTTGTTATCACTGCACTTCCTAAACTACTCAGAGGAAAGGCATGCAACTTCGCACACAGTTTCATACTGAGGTCTAGTAGCTACTAAATGACAATGGCGCTCCTCAGACAGCCAATACAACCGCCATGGTGGCCATCTTTAAAATTTGTTATGGCTACTCCTCCTGAACGGTTGGTCATAACGACATGGGTTTTCACTAAAAGACTTATGATCTTTAAGTTATTTCTGAAAATAAAAAGGTGATGTAGACCTGATATTAAATATGGTCACTAGAGCAATCATCCTTTAAATCTTGTTATCTTTATTACCATCCGTAAAGGAGGAGTTGGAATAATGAATTTAAATATGGTCGCTGTAGCGGCAATATTGGACGTCCATGATGTTTTCACTAAAGGACTTTTTATGATGCATAGTTGGTCCCAAATGAAAATTGTGCCCGTCAGACATCCTCTCAGACATCCAGTATGCTGCGCAGCCCATATAAAAAATCTTGATATCACTACTCGTCCTGAACGCATTGTCGAATTAACATCAGGTTTTCACTAAAATACCTCCTATGATGTCTGGTTGGTCCTAAATTAAAAGGGCCAGGATCTGATATCCAATTTGGACAACGCCGTGGTCATCTAAAAAATCTTGTTTTCACTACTCCCCCTGAATGAATAATCATATTGTCATAGAGTTTTCTGTGACATATTTCTTATGATTTATGGTTCTTTCTAAATGAAAATGGTGCCGATGCAACTTTCAACATGATCACCATTTGAAAAGTTTTCTTATTATCAATACCTCAATAATAGTTTGTCATATAGCCAAGGGGTTGCCATTGAAAGACTTTTTATGATGTCTACTTAGTTCTAACTGAAAATGGTGCTGTTTAGACCTGCAATTAGACGTCCATGCTGGCCATCTTGAAAATCGTGTTGTCACTACTTCTAATGATAGTCGTAGCGACATTAAAAGACTTCTTATGATACGCAGTTGGTCCTAAATGAACATGGTTCCTATGAGATCTCCAATATGGCTGCCGTGGTAATCATCTTTTAAAGCTTGTCATATCTGCTGAACAGAAGATCATATAGATATTGGCGTTTTCACTTAAGGACTGCTTATGATGTTTAGTTGGGCCTAAATAAAAATGACGTTAATCAGATCTCCAAGATGATGGCAACTATGACCATTTTGAAATATTGTTTTCACTACGCCTTTTTAAGAGATGGTTGCATTGACATGGGTTTTTACTAAAACACTTCTCACTATATGCAGTTGGTCCTATATAACAATAATGCCAATGTGACCCCACAAAATTTGACGAGTCTCGTAACAGCTACTTTCCTGAACAGATGGCAATTTAAACATTTTTAACACTTCTTTCATGAACTATATAGTTGTTTCTTAGTGACGATTAGACCTCCAATCTGGCTATGAATATGACAATGAATATTTGTAATGAATAGATAGTTATAGAGACATTGGGGTTTTCACTAAAAACCTATTATGATATCCTGTTGGTTCTAATTGAAAATCTTGTTACGTCTTCTTCTTCTTCATATAATAATTTTGGTTTTCGCTAAAACACTTCTTTTCATATCTAGTTCTTAAGAAATAAACTTTGTGCTGATCAGACATCCAACAATGATGGTCATAGTGGCTATTTAAAACTCTTGTCATCACTACTACTCTTGTCATCACTACTACTCTTTAAGAGATAGCTGTATTGAGATTTTTTGTAAACACTGCCTACTATATGTAAAACTCTTGTCATCACTACTACTCTTTAAGAGATAGCTGTATTGACATTTTTTGTAAACACTGCCTACTATATGTAAAACTCTTGTCATCACTACTACTCTTTAAGAGATAGCTGTATTGAGATTTTTTGTAAACACTGCCTACTATATGTAAAACTCTTGTCATCACTACTACTCTTTAAGAGATAGCTGTATTTACATTTTTTGTAAACACTGCCTACTATATGTAAAACTCTTGTCATCACTACTACTCTTTAAGAGATAGTTGTATTGACATTTTTTTTAAACACTGCCCACTATATGTAAAACTCTTGTCATCACTACTACTCTTTAAGAGATAGCTGTATTGACATTTTTTGTAAACACTGCCCACTATATGTAGTTGGTTCTAAATGAACATGATGCTGATGTGACCTAACAAAATTTGACAAATCTCGAAAGAGCTAATTCTGCTTAATGGATGGCTATATCACACTTTTTGAAACACTTCTTTCATGCAATATGTATAGTGGTTCCTGTTTTAAAATGATGCTGATCCAAGTTCCAGGATGGCTGCCTTGATGGCCATCCTCATGATTGTGTTATGGCTACTTCTCCTGAACGGAGCGCCGTATCGACATGTGGTTGTACATATACAAGTCAAGTTTGACCGCACTTTGCATTTAATTGCATTCCAATGAACAAATTGGTGGTTGATTTTATTATCAAAAAACTTAACTCAATTTTTTGGCTATAATGGCTTGTGATCATGATGATACAAACAAATATGAATTAATTTGTATCAAACGCATTTTGTAGTCATATATTTGGTATACATTGTATGATACCATTTCAATTAATTTCCATTTTTCTCCCCACCACACAAAATATTAATTAAAGATTTAATTAAACTTAGCATGTGGATATGTGTTGCAATTGTTTGAAATAGGTACAGTGAACTTCTATGATATCAGGTTCAGGTCAAAGGCCATGCCAAAGAATTGGTTAATGCACTTACAGTAGTCTTGTTAATGCACTTACAGGAGTCTTGTTAATGCACTTACAGGAGTCTTGTGAACATGTTAACTCAAAACATTTAAGAAAATATTTAGATAGCAAATTCGGTATATTTTGCGGAGCTTATCAAGAATACAAGAGATAGTTTCAATACTCACAAGTTACAAAGAATAAAAGGACAATAAGACTTATCTTGGATGCCTGAAAATTCTTTTAGACCAGTAGAGCATCAATCCCTTCAACGGAAATTTGTTATGGCTACATAATAAATTTGATGATGATGATAATGATGGTGGTGGTATGGCAAACAAATACTGGATTCAATCAAATGATTTGATGTTATTTCTCCTCAGCAACCATCTCATTAGCAAAATATAAAATATTACCTCGTCCCCGCTTCAGTCAAGGCTCCGATTCGGTCTATACTATTCAAAGCAGCGGCTAAGTCAAGCTCTTGGTTCCGTCTTGCGCTCTGTCTTTATGTCATATACAGAGTTTTATTATGTTAGTATTCACCCAAAATACAACAAAATTGACGGTACAAAAATAAATGGCCTACAGTGATGAGCTCCATGGGTTTGTATCGACCTACATTGAATGATTCCCCAACTACAGTATAATTGTGAAGGCGCGAGAATCTATGGCTGAGAGACTATCAAAGGCAATAAGTTTGACTGGAGAGATAGCATTCCACATTAGCAAGAATTAGTAAAGATTGGAAACATTTCATTTTCCACTGAAATCTATTGAAGGGTGAAAAGGTCACGCTTCTTTTGTAAATGTCTGTCTGAAAGGAACTGCATGAAAAGATTAAGTGGTGATAGGTTGCGATTCAGAATGATCGAGCGAATGTCCAACAAAAATTAAATTTCATAGTTCGTGTAAAACTTCATCTATATATATATATATATATATATATATATATATATATATATATATATATATATATATATATATATATATATATATATAAGGATATTAACAGCCAGTACGATCTCAATAAAGTGTGTCATACCCATCCGTAGTAGGGGAACTTGCCCAAGACGCACCCGCATTTTAATTTCGGCCATTTTTTTGGTTGGTATTGGCTATTAATCATATAAAAAATCAACGTGGGTAGTACACAATCATGACTAATAATATTCCATAGACAGCAATGTTGAATTACAGAATAAATACATACAATTAAATAATTTTAAAAAATTAATAGAGGGTGCATCTTTGGCACATATGAGCCAAAAAAGCCCCCCGGGGGTGCATCCTGGGCAACCCGTATAACAACAGATGTTTTTGAGCAAAATGGCCTAAATTAGAGTTATCCTATACCAGATACGTTCGTCGTTTAATAACTACAAAGTTTTTTTTAAAAACGTCGGCTACGTTATAAAACATAATAATCAAAAATAAAAATTAAAGGTACAAAAGCCAAAGACACACCCCATGGTGCATCTTGGGCAACATGGAATAGGTGCGTCTTATGGCAAGCACCCTACAACAATCATCCGCCATTGTTTCACTGCATTTGATGCAATTGTCTTTGTGTTTCATGGGCATTTGCTAGTGAATTAAACCCGTTTGAAATAAATAAACAGTAACCTTGATGTCCTTAACAGTTAAACTGACAAATCCGAAAATAAAAAACATTTATAAACTTTAAAAACTTAAGAAAAACGCACCGTTTGTGTCCGCTCGGCTTGATGTGTTCTTGACAACATTTAGTAGGCCAAAACGTGTATCTTTGCGCCCAATAGCGAATGGTAAATAAGTTGTACCTTATAAACTAACGGTTTGTTGTACATAAATAGGAGCGCGTCTTGTGCAGAGGTTGCGTCTTAGGCAAATTCCCCTACGCCTCTATTCGGCTCATCTCTGGTTGTATTACGTGATTGTTAAATACAAATATCGCTTTCAAATTATAGAATTGAACCCTATCAGCACAATCCGTGGGGAGGGTAGGTGGTGGGAACTGGGGTGGGCGGCGCAGGAGTTGCATTGCTTGCCTAGGCAAAACTTACATTTACCCGAAATTGCTTTTCGATCCTTTCTTTTTCATTTGTCCGAACGTTTTAGGGAAGATAATACTGATGATGCTAATTGAGAGTCCTGGCCCCACAGTCATTAATCGCTATACAACATTTTAAGTAAGAAAATTTTACTCCAGACTCGGAAACATTATTTGAAATTGACAACTGCAACCTTTCGATTGGTCCGAATATTTTCGAGTAAGGTTTGGAGTTGAGTAAAGTTTTATGATGGATCAGATAGGCGTAAAGGTGCATGCCACCAGGTCCAATTTGGTCAAACATACTAGTAAACTGTTCTTTTCAAGAAACCAATAATTTGGACAATCGAATATGAAATACGTTTTTCACATTTTACAAGAAAATCGCAGGATTGATTATTAATAAGGTTTTTGAAATTTGTTAATAAATTGTAGGAGTATAAAAATCATGTGGAATTAATCAAGAATACCGAAACAAATAATAGATGACCTGTAGATTATAAAACCACGTGAGCACAAGTCAATATTTCGATTAAGAATTTTAACCCAAAAAGATGTGCCGAGTTTCAGCACTGAATAATTGCAGGATTTTATATACATGAAAATACTCTCCTCTTCTTTTTCTATTTAAATGTTTACAAAATGGAATAGACAACATTTGTGAGTTTTAATCTTTTACTTGGAGTATGAGTTTGAATATTTGCTCAAACAAGTTTTATTACTTCCAGGTCAGGTGCATACATTGTGTATTAGTTTAAACTCAACACAATCGTAACTATTTGAAAATGACAAAAGAAGTGCATAGTTTACAGATCAAACTGAGACAAACTATGTAAATCGACACGTGTAGAGAACAAAAAAGAATACAACTACATCACCATCTATAAGGATGTTCATATTGCACAATAACTAATTGCCAAAATTCTACCCAAACGGAGCTATGCCTCCAGTTTGAGGCCCGCGCACAGTAGTCGGAGAGGGACGGTGGGGGCAATCGCCCTCGGGCGCCGGGCGAGTGGGGCGCCGTCGGGATCTTTTTTTTTTTTGAAACACACAAACACACATCTTAACTCTCTGTTTCAGGGCTTAAATGGGGGAGGGCGTTGGAGGTTGGCAACTGACATAAAAACTGTTCTCTATGGCACAGTGTGGGCTCCACTAAACAACATTGCCCCCGGGCGCCTCGGTAGGGGTGCCATTAAAGAACATTGCCCCCGGGCTCCTCAACCCTCGCGCGCCACTGCCCGCGCATGCGCTAAATAACTTGCGGTGAGACTGGTTAGCGGTGAGATGTAGCGTCACCACATAATATATATTTTATGAAACCTCTTACCTCATATTTAAATACATTTTTTTGAGAATATTATGTTCATAATTTTTCTTGCTTCCATTTTTCTTTAAGCCGAATGTTCATGGTCTGCTACATTTTGATGTCAAAATGGAAATATTTGTTTTAACACCTACTAAGTGTAACAGGATGAAGCCGGGTGGAGCTGGATCTAGTGAAGACACAAAACAAGAGAACGTGAATGAGATGTTTATTTATGATGCGAATTAACGAATATGTAATTTCTGACTCCCCAAGTCACAACTTTATTTCAATCCCAAACAACCTAATTAAATTAAAAGAGTGATAGACCTACTCTACAGGTGCACATACATACAATGATAAATTAATAAAGCGCTGAATTCTTTGAGGTATTTAAAAGATGCCTCCACATTTTATCAATTTCAGGTAATTCAAATGAAAGAGTATTGTCCACACATACATGAATATACTTAAAAGAATGATGACATAAATCATCAACAGGTACAAGTAAATGTATAAGTAGTTTGTCAAACGATATAATAAGTGCATACAATTCATCAACGGATATGTAGTCAATGTAAATAGAGTTCATCAACAATTATAATTAAATGTATAGTTCATCAACAGTTATAATTATATGTATAGTTCATCAACAGTTATAATTAAATGTATAGTTCATCAACAGTTATAATTAAATGCATAGTTCATCAACAGTTATAATTAAATGCATAGTTCATCAACAGTTATAATTATATGTATAGTTCATCAACAGTTATAACGAAATGTATAGTTCATCAACAGTTATAATTAAATGTATAGTTCATCAACAGTTATAATTATATGTACAGTTCATCAACAGTTTTAATTATATGCATAGTTCATCAACAGTTATAATTAAATGTATAGTTCATCAACAGTTATAATGAAATGTATAGTTCATCAACAGTTATAATTATATGTACAGTTCATCAACAGTTATAATTATATGTATAGTTCATCAACAGTTATAATTAAATGTATAGTTCATCAACAGTTATAATTAAATGTATAGTTCATCAACAGTTATAATTATATGCATAGTTCATCAACAATTATAATTAAATGTATCAACAGTTATAATTAAATGTATAGTTCATCAACAATTATAATTAAATGTATAGTTCATCAACAGTTATAATTATATGCATAGTTCATCAACAGTTATAATTAAATGTATAGTTCATCAACAGTTATAATTAAATGTATAGTTCATCAACAATTATAATTAAATGTATAGTTCATCAACAGTTATAATTATATGCATAGTTCATCAACAGTTATAATTAAATGTATAGTTCATCAACAGTTATAATTAAATGTATAGTTCATCAACAATTATAATTAAATGCATAGTTCATCAACAGTTATAATTAAATGCATAGTTCATCAACAGTTATAATTATATGCATAGTTCATCAACAGTTATAATTAAATGTATAGTTCATCAACAATTATAATTATATGTATAGTTCACCAACAGTCATAATTAAATGTATAGTTCATCAACAGTTATAATTAAATGCATAGTTCATCAACAGTTATAATTAAATGTATAGTTCATCAACAGTTATAATTAAATGCATAGTTCATCAACAGTTATAATTATATGCATAGTTCATCAACAGTTATAATTAAATGTATAGTTCATCAACAGTTATAATTAAATGCATAGTTCATCAACAGTTATAATTAAATGTATAGTTCATCAACAATTATAATTATATGTATAGTTCATCAACAATTATAATTAAATGCATAGTTCATCAACAGTTATAATTATATGCATAGCTCACCAACAGTCATAATTAAATGTATAGTTCATCAACAGTTATAATTAAATGCATAGTTCATCAACAGTTATAATTATATGCATAGTTCATCAACAGTCATAATTAAATGTATCAATGTAAATGTATCAACAGTTATAATTAAATGCATTGTTCATCAACAGTTATAATTAAATGTATAGTTCATCAACAGTTATAATTAAATGTATAGTTCATCAACAATTATAATTAAATGCATAGTTCATCAACAGTTATAATTAAATGCATAGTTCATCAACAGTTATAATTATATGCATAGTTCATCAACAGTTATAATTAAATGTATAGTTCATCAACAGTTATAATTAAATGAATAATTCATCAACAATTATAATTAAATGCATAGTTCATCAACAGTTATAATTAAATGCATAGTTCATCAACAGTTATAATTATATGCATAGTTCATCAACAGTTATAATTAAATGTATAGTTCATCAACAATTATAATTATATGTATAGTTCACCAACAGTCATAATTAAATGTATAGTTCATCAACAGTTATAATTAAATGCATAGTTCATCAACAGCTATAATTAAATGTATAGTTCATCAACAGTTATAATTAAATGCATAGTTCATCAACAGTTATAATTAAATGCATAGTTCATCAACAGTTATAATTAAATGTATAGTTCATCAACAGTTACAATTAAATGTATAGTTCATCAACAGTTATAATTATATGCATAGTTCATCAACAGTTATAATTAAATGTATAGTTCATCAACAATTATAATTAAATGTATAGTTCATCAACAGTTATAATTAAATGCATAGTTCATCAACAGTTATAATTAAATGTATAGTTCATCAACAATTATAATTATATGTATAGTTCATCAACAATTATAATTAAATGCATAGTTCATCAACAGTTATAATTATATGCATATCTCACCAACAGTCATAATTAAATGTATAGTTCATCAACAGTTATAATTAAATGCATAGTTCATCAACAGTTATAATGATATGCATAGTTCATCAACAGTCATAATTAAATGTATAGTTCATCAACAGTTATAATTAAATGCATTGTTCATCAACAGTTATAATTAAATGTATAGTTCATCAACAGTTATAATTAAATGTATAGTTCATCAAGAATTATAATTAAATGCATAGTTCATCAACAGTTAAAATGAAATGTATAGTTCATCAACAGTTATAATTAAATGTATAGTTCATCAACAGTTATAATTAAATGTATAGTTCATCAACAGTTATAATTATATGCATAGTTCATCAACAATTATAATTAAATGTATAGTTCATCAACAGTTATAATTAAATGTATAGTTCATCAACAATTATAATTAAATGTATAGTTCATCAACAGTTATAATTATATGCATAGTTCATCAACAGTTATAATTAAATGTATAGTTCATCAACAGTTATAATTAAATGTATAGTTCATCAACAATTATAATTAAATGCATAGTTCATCAACAGTTATAATTAAATGCATAGTTCATCAACAGTTATAATTATATGCATAGTTCATCAACAGTTATAATTAAATGTATAGTTCATCAACAATTATAATTATATGTATAGTTCACCAACAGTCATAATTAAATGTATAGTTCATCAACAGTTATAATTAAATGCATAGTTCATCAACAGTTATAATTAAATGTATAGTTCATCAACAGTTATAATTAAATGCATAGTTCATCAACAGTTATAATTATATGCATAGTTCATCAACAGTTATAATTAAATGTATAGTTCATCAACAATTATAATTAAATGTATAGTTCATCAACAGTTATAATTAAATGCATAGTTCATCAACAGTTATAATTAAATGTATAGTTCATCAACAATTATAATTATATGTATAGTTCATCAACAATTATAATTAAATGCATAGTTCATCAACAGTTATAATTATATGCATAGCTCACCAACAGTCATAATTAAATGTATAGTTCATCAACAGTTATAATTAAATGCATAGTTCATCAACAGTTATAATTATATGCATAGTTCATCAACAGTCATAATTAAATGTATAGTTCATCAACAGTTATAATTAAATGCATTGTTCATCAACAGTTATAATTAAATGTATAGTTCATCAACAGTTATAATTAAATGTATAGTTCATCAACAATTATAATTAAATGCATAGTTCATCAACAGTTATAATTAAATGCATAGTTCATCAACAGTTATAATTATATGCATAGTTCATCAACAGTTATAATTAAATGTATAGTTCATCAACAGTTAAAATGAAATGTATAGTTCATCAACAGTTATAATTAAATGTATAGTTCATCAACAGTTATAATTAAATGTATAGTTCATCAACAGTTATAATTATATGCATAGTTTATCAACAATTATAATTAAATGTATAGTTCATCAACAGTTATAATTAAATGTATAGTTCATCAACAATTATAATTAAATGTATAGTTCATCAACAGTTATAATTATATGCATAGTTCATCAACAGTTATAATTAAATGTATAGTTCATCAACAGTTATAATTAAATGTATAGTTCATCAACAATTATAATTAAATGCGTAGTTCATCAACAGTTATAATTAAATGCATAGTTCATCAACAGTTATAATTATATGCATAGTTCATCAACAGTTATAATTAAATGTATAGTTCATCAACAATTATAATTATATGTATAGTTCACCAACAGTCATAATTAAATGTATAGTTCATCAACAGTTATAGTTAAATGCATAGTTCATCAACAGTTATAATTAAATGTATAGTTCATCAACAGTTATAATTAAATGCATAGTTCATCAACAGTTATAATTATATGCATAGTTCATCAACAGTTATAATTAAATGTATAGTTCATCAACAATTATAATTAAATGTATAGTTCATCAACAGTTATAATTAAATGCATAGTTCATCAACAGTTATAATTAAATGTATAGTTCATCAACAATTATAATTATATGTATAGTTCATCAACAATTATAATTAAATGCATAGTTCATCAACAGTTATAATTATATGCATAGCTCACCAACAGTCATAATTAAATGTATAGTTCATCAACAGTTATAATTAAATGCATAGTTCATCAACAGTTATAATTATATGCATAGTTCATCAACAGTCATAATTAAATGTATAGTTCATCAACAGTTATAATTAAATGCATTGTTCATCAAAAGTTATAATTAAATGTATAGTTCATCAACAGTTATAATTAAATGTATAGTTCATCAACAATTATAATTAAATGCATAGTTCATCAAGAGTTATAATTAAATGCATAGTTCATCAACAGTTATAATTATATGCATAGTTCATCAACAGTTATAATTAAATGTATAGTTCATCAACAATTATAATTAAGTGTATAGTTCATCAACAGTTATAATTACATGCATAGTTCATCAACAGTTATAATTAAATGTATAGTTCATCAACAGTTATAATTAAATGTATAGTTCATCAACAATTATAATTAAATGTATAGTTCATCAACAGTTATAATTATATGCATAGTTCATCAACAGTTATAATTAAATGTATAGTTCATCAACAGTTATAATTAAATGTATAGTTCATCAACAATTAAAATTAAATGCATAGTTCATCAACAGTTATAATTACATGCATAGTTCATCAACAGTTATAATTATATGCATAGTTCATCAACAGATATAATTAAATGTATAGTTCATCAACAGTTATAATTATATGCATAGTTCATCAACAGTTATAATTAAATGTATAGTTCATCAACAGTTAAAATGAAATGTATAGTTCATCAACAGTTATAATTAAATGTATAGTTCATCAACAGAATTAATTAAGTGTATAGTTCATCAACAGTTATAATTATATGCATAGTTCATCAACAATTATAATTAAATGTATAGTTCATCAACAGTTATAATTAAATGTATAGTTCATCAACAATTATAATTAAATGTATAGTTCATCAACAGTTATAATTATATGCATTGTTCATCAACAGTTATAATTAAATGTATAGTTCATCAACAGTTATAATTAAATGTATAGTTCATCAACAATTATAATTAAATGCATAGTTCATCAACAGTTATAATTACATGCATAGTTCATCAACAGTTATAATTATATGCATAGTTCATCAACAGTTATAATTAAATGTATAGTTCATCAACAGTTATAATTATATGCATAGTTCATCAACAGTTATAATTAAATGTATAGTTCATCAACAGTTAAAATGAAATGTATAGTTCATCAACAGTTATAATTAAATGTATAGTTCATCAACAGTTATAATTAAATGTATAGTTCATCAACAGTTATAATTATATGCATAGTTCATCAACAGTTATAATTAAATGTATAGTTCATCAACAATTATAATTAAATGTATAGTTCATCAACAGTTATAATTATATGCATAGTTCATCAACAATTATAATTAAATGTATAGTTCATCAACAGTTATAATTATATGCATAGTTCATCATCAGTTATAATTAAATGTATAGTTCATCAACAGTTAAAATGAAATGTATAGTTCATCAACAGTTATAATGAAATGTATAGTTCATCAACAGTTATAATTAAATGTATAGTTCATCAACAGTTATAATTATATGCATAGTTCATCAACAGTTATAATTAAATGTATGGTTCATCAACAGTTATAATTAAATGTATAGTTCATCAACAGTTATAATTAAATGTATAGTTCATCAACAATTATAATTAAATGCATAGTTCATCAACAGTTATAATTAAATGCATAGTTCATCAACAGTTATAATTATATGCATAGTTCATCAACAGTTATAATTAAATGTATAGTTCATCAACAGTTATAATTAAATGTATAGTTCATCAACAATTATAATTAAATGCATAGTTCATCAACAGTTATAATTAAATGCATAGTTCATCAACAGTTATAATTATATGCATAGTTCATCAACAGTTATAATTAAATGTATAGTTCATCAACAATTATAATTATATGTATAGTTCACCAACAGTCATAATTAAATGTATAGTTCATCAACAGTTATAATTAAATGCATAGTTCATCAACAGTTATAATTAAATGTATAGTTCATCAACAGTTATAATTAAATGCATAGTTCATCAACAGTTATAATTATATGCATAGTTCATCAACAGTTATAATTAAATGTATAGTTCATCAACAATTATAATTAAATGTATAGTTCATCAACAGTTATAATTAAATGCATAGTTCATCAACAGTTATAATTAAATGTATAGTTCATCAACAATTATAATTATATGTATAGTTCATCAACAATTATAATTAAATGCATAGTTCATCAACAGTTATAATTATATGCATAGCTCACCAACAGTCATAATTAAATGTATAGTTCATCAACAGTTATAATTAAATGCATAGTTCATCAACAGTTATAATTATATGCATAGTTCATCAACAGTCATAATTAAATGTATAGTTCATCAACAGTTATAATTAAATGCATTGTTCATCAACAGTTATAATTAAATGTATAGTTCATCAACAGTTATAATTAAATGTATAGTTCATCAACAATTATAATTAAATGCATAGTTCATCAACAGTTATAATTAAATGCATAGTTCATCAACAGTTATAATTATATGCATAGTTCATCAACAGTTATAATTAAATGTATAGTTCATCAACAGTTAAAATGAAATGTATAGTTCATCAACAGTTATAATTAAATGTATAGTTCATCAACAGTTATAATTAAATGTATAGTTCATCAACAGTTATAATTATATGCATAGTTCATCAACAATTATAATTAAATGTATAGTTCATCAACAGTTATAATTAAATGCATAGTTCATCAACAATTATAATTAAATGTATAGTTCATCAACAGTTATAATTATATGCATAGTTCATCAACAGTTATAATTAAATGTATAGTTCATCAACAGTTATAATTAAATGTATAGTTCATCAACAGTTATAATTATATGCATAGTTCATCAACAGTTATAATTAAATGCATAGTTCATCAACAGTTATAATTATATGCATAGTTCATCAACAGTTATAATTAAATGTATAGTTCATCAACAATTATAATTATATGTATAGTTCACCAACAGTCATAATTAAATGTATAGTTCATCAACAGTTATAATTAAATGTATAGTTCATCAACAATTAAAATTAAATGCATAGTTCATCAACAGTTATAATTACATGCATAGTTCATCAACAGTTATAATTATATGCATAGTTCATCAACAGTTATAATTAAATGTATAGTTCATCAACAGTTATAATTATATGCATAGTTCATCAACAGTTATAATTAAATGTATAGTTCATCAACAGTTAAAATGAAATGTATAGTTCATCAACAGTTATAATTAAATGTATAGTTCATCAACAGAATTAATTAAGTGTATAGTTCATCAACAGTTATAATTATATGCATAGTTCATCAACAATTATAATTAAATGTATAGTTCATCAACAGTTATAATTAAATGTATAGTTCATCAACAATTATAATTAAATGTATAGTTCATCAACAGTTATAATTATATGCATAGTTCATCAACAGTTATAATTAAATGTATAGTTCATCAACAGTTATAATTAAATGTATAGTTCATCAACAATTATAATTAAATGCATAGTTCATCAACAGTTATAATTACATGCATAGTTCATCAACAGTTATAATTATATGCATAGTTCATCAACAGTTATAATTAAATGTATAGTTCATCAACAGTTATAATTATATGCATAGTTCATCAACAGTTATAATTAAATGTATAGTTCATCAACAGTTAAAATGAAATGTATAGTTCATCAACAGTTATAATTAAATGTATAGTTCATCAACAGTTATAATTAAATGTATAGTTCATCAACAGTTATAATTATATGCATAGTTCATCAACAATTATAATTAAATGTATAGTTCATCAACAATTATAATTAAATGTATAGTTCATCAACAGTTATAATTATATGCATAGTTCATCAACAATTATAATTAAATGTATAGTTCATCAACAGTTATAATTATATGCATAGTTCATCATCAGTTATAATTAAATGTATAGTTCATCAACAGTTAAAATGAAATGTATAGTTCATCAACAGTTATAATGAAATGTATAGTTCATCAACAGTTATAATTAAATGTATAGTTCATCAACAGTTATAATTATATGCATAGTTCATCAACAGTTATAATTAAATGTATGGTTCATCAACAGTTATAATTAAATGTATAGTTCATCAACAGTTATAATTAAATGCATAGTTCATCAACAGTTATAATTAAATGTATAGTTCATCAACAGTTATAATTATATTCATAGTTCATCAACAGTTATAATTAAATGTATAGTAAATCAACAATTATAATTAAATGCATAGTTCATCAACAGTTATAATTAAATGTATAGTTCATCAACAGTTATAATTAAATGTATAGTTCATCAACAATTATAATTAAATGCATAGTTCATCAACAGTTATAATTACATGCATAGTTCATCAACAGTTATAATTAAATGTATAGTTCATCAACAGTTATAATTATATGCATGGTTCATCAACAGTTATAATGAAATGTATAGTTCATCAACAGTTATAATTAAATGTATAGTTCATCAACAGTTATAAATAAATGTTTAGTTCATCCACAAGTATCGTGCTGCAATAGATTTTCATACAAAAAATAACACTGAAAAAAAAATATGCTGTTCATCAACAGATATGATGCTATTCCGTGACGTCCTCACAACGACCATGAATAATCCCAATTCATCACTCACGATGAATATCTGAGGAATGATTCAATGGATTTCACTCCTCCCAGCATGCTGAAGGATCCCTCGGGAACCTCGCCCCTCACGTTGAGTCGACCAGTATCATCCGTCCCCCAATACCACCGAAGTTGCCATTAACAACGATATCGAGGTAAAACAAACCTATGGAGTTCAACAACTACCCGAAAACAGATACAAATACAACAACTGAATCATGCAATACGCGAGTCACACCTAAACATGCGTTTAAGTATGGACACATGCGAAAATTTGTTTGATGATTTTAATATCTCACATGACTTTGCTGAGAAAAAGCAACTCTTCTTGCCCCACATATCAGTAGATTAAGATACATGGCAAATGAAGTATGCAAAATGTTTCACAACAAAATATCTAATTATCTAAGTAATCTCGTTACATTCAAAAACTGCAAGTATAATCTCAGACACCAAAATTTGGAAACAACACCATGGATAAAGGTCACAAGGTGCTGTAAACTTTCTTTAAAATTCGACGCACCTAGTGTCGGAAGAAGCCTGCCCAGTGAACTGTGAACAATCCCTCAGTTCAAAGAATTCAGCAGGCTGATTCGGACATGGCAAGGGTCTATGTGTAGATGTGTTTTGTGTCATTCTCTTGAGCCGTCAGTGGCAACTGAGTTTTAAGGTTACCAATTTGACTGAGGTTCTCTGATTTAAATCCTACCTCCTTAATGCTTATTTTAATTGCCTAGCAATTTGACTGAGGTTCTCTGATTTAAATCCTACCTTCTTAATGCTTTTTTTAGTTACCTAGCAATTTGACTGAGATTCTCTGATTTAAATCCTACCTCCTTAATGCTTATTTTAATTACCTAGCAATTTGACTGAGGTTCTCTGATTTAAATCCTACCTCCTTAATGCTTATTTTAATTACCTAGCAATTTGATTGAGGTTCTCTGATTTAAATCCTACCTCCTTAATGCTTATTTTAATTACCTAGCAATTTGATTGAGGTTCTCTGATTTAAATCCTACCTCCTTAATGCTTATTTTAATTGCCTAGCAATTTGACTGAGGTTCTCTGATTTAAATCCTACCTCCTTAAGGCTTATTTTAAATAGCTAGCAATTTGACTGAGGTTCTCTGATTTAAATCCTACCTCCTTAATGCTTATTTTAATTACCTAGCAATTTGACTGAGGTTCTCTGATTTAAATCCTACCTCCTTAATGCTTATTTTAATTACCTAGCAATTTGATTGAGGTTCTCTGATTTAAATCCTACCTCCTTAATGCTTATTTTAATTACCTAGCAATTTGATTGAGGTTCTCTGATTTAAATCCTACCTCCTTAATGCTTATTTTAATTGCCTAGCAATTTGACTGAGGTTCTCTGATTTAAATCCTACCTCCTTAATGCTTATTTTAAATAGCTAGCAATTTGACTGAGGTTCTCTGATTTAAATCCTACCTCCTTAATGCTTATTTTAATTACCTAGCAATTTGACTGAGGTTCTCTGATTTAAATCCTACCTCCTTAATGCTTATTTTAATTACCTAGACTATTTCGTTTTAATTGTAACTTTTAGCACCCGCATTTCCCGATATCTTAATAAATATCGATTTTATCCACGCTTTTTAATAACAAAACTCATATCTCTTATCTATATTTTCAAATGTGATGTGTTATATATGTACATACAATTTTTTAAATATGCCTTCGGTGATGTTTTATATATGTACATACAATTTTTTGTAAGAAAACGTGTATTTCCACGTTATATACTGCTATCTCGTGTTTTAATCTGCTGTTACTGTTGACATTATAATGCTTCTGATGTGTATTGTTTCATAGTAAAAATTTACTATCTACGCACCTGTCTATTGAAATATGTAGTATTTGTGGCGCGTAGATAAAATAGCTTTCCAGTGCTAATGTTTATATGTTACTCAGACTACCGTTGTTAAACAAAATATTGTTATCTTGTATCTTGTTCATTTCGCATGCATGCACATGAACTGTCTTTGTTACTTACTCAACTATTCTTTCCCAAGAATGACTGTATGAGATTTTGAATATGATAACCACGTTAGTACATACATCTGCCTACGACAGGAATAATTGCATTGAATTATAAAAACATCGAATGCTCCTCATCGTTTACTGCGCACAAGATCGAATGAATGGAACTTGTTTATTCAGCTACTGATATGTCTAATCTGAAATAGGCTATAGTCTATCCAATAACATGGTGTCATGTGGCTCAAGTCAGATATTCTAGAAATGTAGAATAAATTTCGAAACATTCAATGTATTAAATAAGTTAGCACATACAGAGGATTGCAATAAATACTAGCGTTTACAGTTTCATGTACACGTACAGCTGAAGATTGTTTAGGTAAAGTGGACTGCCAACGACAAGGCTCCTATGCATGGTAGCACTATATGTACAAGGATGTGGTAAAATCCACGACCTGAGAACACGTGGGTAAACGGACCCCACTGCCAGCACTTGCATGAACTGAAGTCAATGAACACAATTCGCTATTCGGAATCGCAAAGATTAAAATCATATACCATTGGAAACGCTGGATGCGGCAACGAAACAATATATATTTATATTCATATATAATACAAAAGTACTTTCATTTACACAATTCCATGACACTAAGCACAAAATAAAGCAATTTGTCAACATTTTGCTTCATAGTTTAGTATTATATGGAAACATTCTTTCCATCCATATAAGTTTTTGAAATATGAATTCATATTTTTTTTGCTTCCATATTTGTTTAAAACTACAATATTATGCAGAATAGTTCAACTTCCACCATATGTTAATTTCGTTTTAGTGATATATGAAGGACACCATAAATTCAAAATTTGAAGCTCATTCATAGGCTATGTTGTTACATGCCACTTTTAACAAATATAATTTCAAAAATTAAATGCGCTGCATTAGGAAATATGTATGCATTATTTATTATAGTTTAATTACACATTATACTAGGTTCTGTGTCTCAGGTTTGCAACAGTGTAATCAGCCAAAATATAAACTTATTGTCATGAATTGTATGTGTTTATTTATTTATTCATTTATTTATTTATATAAAACGCAAATACAGTCAGACTGTCAAGTCCTTTGTCTGATATCCAAAAATTAAATAATTAAATTTCTCCATTACACGTGTAGGCTACGAGCCTTGAATGACCATGTCCTTTAGTTTATTTTTCTATACATTTCTTGAATTAATTTTTAATGGTCAGCACATTTGTGTGTCTATTTGTCAGAAACAAGGCATACTATGACACAAGTAATAATGGGGCTTTTATTACTGACATATACGTTTTCTGAGATCAATGTTTTGAGCAATACAGTGTCCATTGCCTAAGTTTAAAGTTTTATTTAAGAATTGGGTTTTTCTTTTCCTGATTTATTGACTTTATTTATTTGCTTCCTTCCTTATTGACTTACAAAAGCTCGAAACTATTATGTACTTATTTTTATCTATATTTGTATTTGACTAGGATATATTTAGTACTATTTATTTATTCGTTTGCAACTAAACGTAGAAGTTTCACTGGCTTAATGTGCAAATAAAAGCTACTGATTTCGGGGTCGATCTGCTCAAACAAGGAGAGACTTTGTTATCTTCAGTGTTTTGTGATTATTTTTCGGATAATCACTCGTATACTCACTGATATCAGCCCTTCTTTATCTGTACTTTGTTGATGCATGAAGAGTTTAGCATTTTTTGTTACCTTTATCATTTGTACTCCCTTTTACTTGGCGGATATATTATCTTACATAATTCGCCACAATTAAATGCCAAAAGAATGCTCATCATATTCTTGTTTGACTGCATTCATAAGTTTTAGCTCTTTGTTAAACATCGACAGCCTACATTTTATCAGGTATAAGGCAGAAAAAAAGAAAGAAATAATCTCGGTTGAGCCGATAGAGTCTCTCTCTGTCTCTGTCTGTCTGTCTGTCTGTCTGTATGTCTGTCTCTCTCTGTCTTGTTTGCTGCTGCATTATTTTTGAATGCATTAATTGTTATTATTGTTATTAAGAGTACTGGAAATGCAATATCTTAGCAGTGTTACATTTGTTAAATAATTTTCATTTTTAGCATATGAGGGACATACAATTTTCGCTAATTACCGATTTGCAAAAATGTAAGTTTTGGTGATAATAATTTCTCTTATCTAGTATTCTGTGAAGGCAAACATAGTTCTTTCCTATGTAAAATGACGTCGAGACCCACTATTGGTTTTCAATCAATAATGCATTTACCAACGTTGCTCATCCGCATTCATCTAACAATATTAGGGGAGTTGTGGTTTCATTGAGATATAATCATATTGAGCCTAGGAGGGTGATCTGATTCACACAATTGATCGGACCTTGTTCACACCCTTGGCCCAAAAAACCGAGAAAAAATTACCTAAATCCCCACATATTTGTGATTCTCCTTAGATTATTAATCTGTGATCCATTTATTTTGAAAATTGATCTAGTTGTTTAGCTTTCTATCTGTACATTTACCATCCATCAATTTATCTACCACTAATCTATCCATCTTTCCCCATGTTTCCATTTCTATCTCTATATATCTATCTATCCCTACCTGTGTGCCATTTAATTGCAAGCACTCATAGACACATTATTGCAATTTTATATTAATATGCTTTTCTAAAATGGCAAAAAATCCAAAACAAATAAGGTAAATAGAAACAGTATCCAACTTTTACTGTATCGATTAGTCATACATTCATTCTTTCGTACATTTGTTTATTTATTCAATTATTCATTCATTCGTTCATTCATTCACTCAGCATTTAAGGAGCCAGGACATTGATCTGTCCAAGTTTAATGCTTCTTTTTCTCCTTGCTTGTATTACTGGTATTTACTTAGTATTTACTATCCCTGCTATTTATCAGACCTGAAAATATCACTCTTCTACTTCGTCGTCGTCATCTACACCAAGAGCATCATCATTATCGTTTAAACTATCAGCGAAATTAAAAAACCTTTATTCTGATGGTTAGAACACATCAGGACCATCAGTCAGAAGGAAAATCTTCATGTTCATGAAGATAATAATGAAAAATACATTCCATTTACAAACTTTAACTATCTTCACATATGTAACGCAATATAAATCGAATAGAAGACAGCTTTCCGATCCTCAGCATTGTCTTAAGAAATTCAGATCACGTAACCCGGCCATATAATAATTGGGGTAAATACCAGCGTCCGTCTTGTATGGTGTGAACCAAGGTGTCAAATTGGGGCACTTGCGGAAATCTGTGGCCTTGCTAATTATTGCCACACTCTCTGACCCTTGTTTTTATAAATGAAAAAGGGAATCAACATGCCCCAATTTGGCAAACATAAAGATATTTTTTTTTATAAATATTTATAAATAATAATGTTTATTTTTTTATTTTATTTTTTAGCAAATATTGTGGATTTGTTCTTGTTCTATAAATTGCACTGCTAGTAGTAAAGGGCGGCACCATAGCCTGAAAAATGACACTGTGGCCTCTCTGGGAATTTAACAATGCGACCTAGTTTAAAAAATGACGCTATAGCCTCAGTGGAAATTATACACTGAGACCATAATTTCGGTCTAAAATGACATTATGGCCTCATTGGAAATTTAATATTAGTCCATAGGTTTAACATTGGGGGATGGTCTTGCGTCAAGTGGAAATGGTACGTTGTTACGACTCTATGGTCTAAGAAAAATGTAACAGAAAGAAAGTGAAACCAACAAATCAAGTAAAAATCAACAAGCAATTTATTACTAGATAATTAAAATAAAAATTAAAAAGTCACTTAGAGTAATGTGTTTATGTGTCCTAATAATCCAATAAGAATGATTGTTCTAATCACAAGTCCTAAATATAGAATGTGTCCTTGAATGTTATTATGTGCCAATGGTCTCCAAGGTCCTGATGTACTAGAAATCTTGATGTGCTGAAGTCAAAATGAAGTATTCCAAAATCTCTGAATAAGTTCACATAAATTCCAAAATTGTCAATTAAAATCCAAAAGTTTATGAGCACTGTTAATAATCCAATGAATAATTAAAATAATTCCTCTCTTAGAATTTGGAATGAATTTTCACAACTGCAATAGCTCTTTACAAGACTGATGGTAATGTCGAACTGAACAAAATGTCTACCAAACATGGTATATATAAAGATTGGTCACATGACAGAATGTTCTAGATTGGTCACATGACAGAATGTTCTAGAATGTGAGTCATCTTAATGGAATTTTAACTGTAAACAAAATCAACCTTGACCTTCAAATTGAGAAAACATATTGATCAAAACAACCTAATTCAAGGACACTAGTTAAACATGTTTTTCCTAACAAACATAAAGATCTAATCAAATATTAAAGTGAAGAAACATTTATAATTTCCTAAAATATTTATAATATTATATAAACATCATACATAACACCTCCCCTCATAAAGAAAAAGAAAGATTTATATAATAAAGCTTTTTTTTGAATATACATCTAATACTACAATAACCAAAATTACATAAGAACATGTTTTACGATACTGGACTTAATTACATCAAGCAATATTACATTTCTAGGCACGTGAGAGTGCATCTGCAATCACATTGTCTTTTCCCCTGATGTGTCTAATGTCAATGTTATATTCCTGCAATATCAAACTCCATCTCAACAATCTCCGATTTTTATCTTTCATTTTGTTGATGAAAGTAAGGGGATTGTGATCACTGTACACAATAATTGGAGAAAGAGCTGAGGTAACATACACTTCAAAATGCTGTAAAGCCAATATCAAAGCCAAACATTCCTTCTCAATTGTGGAATAATTTTTCTGGTGCTTGTTTAGTTTTTTAGAAAAATAACACACAGGGTGATCCACACCACTTTTGTCTTCCTGAATCAATACTCCACCAACCCCTACATCACTTGCATCAACAGATAATTTAAATGATTGGCTAAAATTTGGTGCAGAAAGAACTGGTGCATTCTTAAGCATGGCCTTTAACTTGTCAAAAGATTCCGGACACTTGTCAGACCAATGAAATTTGGTTTTCTTACTCAATAAACTTGTCAAAGGTTCAGCAATTTTGGAAAAATTGGAACAAAATTTCCGATAATATCCAGCCATACCTAGAAATCGCATCAGTTGCTTTTTACAAATTGGAACTTGAAATTCAGAGATAGCTTTGACCTTAGCTTCTATAGGTTTAACTTGACCTTGTCCCACAATATGTCCTAAAAACGTGACACAAGCATGGCAAAACTCACTTTTGCTCAAATTAATTGTCAGATTCGCATCGCTGAGTCGATCGAAGAATTTTCGAATGGTTTCCAAATGATCTTCCCAGGTGTTGTTGTAGATAATGACGTCATCGATATAAGCGTCACAATTATCAAGACCAAATGTTATCATGTTCATCAGACGTTGAAACGTTGCAGGCGAATTTTTCATTCCAAACGGCATGACTTTATATTGATAAAGTCCATCTGGAGTTGCAAATGCTGAAATTTCTTTTGCCCTTTCCGTCAGTGGAATTTGCCAGAATCCTTTTAAAAGGTCAAACTTGGTGACATATTTAGCATTTCCAATTTTATCAATGCAATCGTCCATTCTTGGGATTGGAAATGAATCAGTTTTGGTGACACTGTTGACTTTTCTATAGTCAGTACACATACGGAATGGTATTATCTGGCTTGGGAACAAGAATACATGGTGAACTCCAGTTACTTTTACTTGGTTCTATGAAATCATTCTCCAGTAGATACTGAATTTCTTTCTTCAGATAGTTCTGTTTGAGAGGATTCATCCTATAAGGATGCTGTTTCACAGGCGCAGAATCTACAATGTCAACGTCATGATAAATTTTACTTGTTCGTGTTGGAACATCAGGAAACAAGTGCTCATAGTCATGTAATAGCTGTTTTAGTTCATTTCTTTCCTGTTGTTGTAGATGTGAAAGTTTCTGGTCTAGGTTGTTCAATATTTCTGAATCCCGAAGATTGGTTATACCAGAGTCACTATAGTCAGATCGTACTCCATCCTTGATATCTTCACTGTGTGGGACAGGTACAACTAAATTAACTGAATAATTAGCTGAGCTATCTCTGTCAAAATATTCCTTTAACATATTTATATGACAAAGTTGTTTCTGTTTCCGTCTCCCAGGAGTGTTAATGATATAATTTAAGTCATTTACTTTCTTTTCAACGGTATAAGGACCAAAAAATTTAGCCTGAAGAGGATTCTGAGGTATGGGAAAGAGAGCTAGAATTTTGTCACCAGGTTTAAAACTCCTTTCCTGTGAATTTCTGTCATACCTTAATTTCATTTTTGACTGGGTAGTGTGAAGATTAGTTCTTGCTACTTCACAGGCCTTTGACAACTTGTATTTGAAATCAGAAACATAATCAAGAAGATTAATCTTTGAGTCTTCATTTGAAAGAAGTTTCTCTTTCAATAATTTCAATGGTCCACGGACAGTATGACCAAAAACTAGTTCAAAGGGACTAAAACCCAACGACTCTTGAACTGATTCCCTAACAGCAAACAACAACAAATGAACACCCTCATTCCAATCCTTTTCTGTATCAAAGCAATATGATCGAATCATATTCTTCAAAGTTTGATGAAATCTTTCCAAAGCACCTTGACTTTCAGGGTGATAGGCAGAAGATTTAAACTGTTGGATGCCTAATTCATGCATAACTTGTTGGAAAATTCCAGACATAAAATTTGACCCTTGATCTGACTGGACAGATTTGGGAAGGCCAACAAGTGTAAAAAACTTCACCAAAGCTTTCACAATAGTTTTAGTTTTTATATTTCTCAGAGGAATTGCCTCTGGAAATCTTGTAGATGCACACATGATGGTCAACAAGTATTGGTTGCCTGACTTGGTTTTAAGTAAAGGACCAACACAGTCTACTATTATTCTACTAAATGGTTCATCAAATGCAGGAATAGGTTGCAGATGAGCCTTAGGTATCTTCTGATTGGGTTTTCCTACCATTTGACAAGTGTGACAAGATCTGCAGTATTTAGAAACATCTTTTTTGAGTTTCGGCCAATAAAAATGATTCAAGATCTTGTGATAAGTCTTACGGACTCCTAAATGACCAGCTAAAGGGGTTTCATGGGCTAAATTAAGAATTTCCTGTCGATATGACTTAGGAACAACAATTTGATAGCTCACTGACCACTCGTCACCAGCGGGTACATCAGGTGGTCTCCATTTCCTCATAAGGACCCCATTTTTCACAAAGTAACACACTGAAACTTGTGTGGCTTCAGTTTCACTAATAGCCCTCTGAAACAAACAAGATATCTCGGAATCTTGCTCCTGTTCAACGACAAGAGATTGTCGTTTGTCACCCTGAGTAGAACAAAGAGAATGAGTTGCCAAAAGAGGATCACTGTGATCAATACCATTTGATTGATCAATACCTGAGGAAAAAGTGACCTCATCAAAAAACTGACCAATACATGTGTCAGCTAAAGGAATAATATCCTGATCAACATCAATCTCAAGAGCTCTTTTTTCCATAGCTCTAGTAACTGCACAAGCAGGGTACAAATCAGGGATTTCAGTTTCGACAGGATCAACTTTCTGATCCAAACAAGGCTTGTCAGTTACAAGTGGATTAACCACAACCTTATCTCCAGCTAGGTCATTGCCTAGTAATAAATGAACACCCTCTATGGGTAAAGAAGTCACTGCCCCAACAGTCACAGGTCCAGAAAATAAGTCTGATGCCAAATTTACACAATGAAGAGGAACATTTACAAAGCCGCACTCAACTCCCTGAACAAGAACACTTTCACTTGAAGAAGACTCCTCAGACAAAGGCAAAGTACCTGATAATAAAAGACTCTGAGAAGCTCCAGTGTCCCTTAATATTTTAATTGGGATAGGTTTGGCAGAATCACCAATAAGTGATATAGAACCTTCTGACATGAATGGTTCATAAGCCTCCAAAATAGAATCAGACTGGGGTTTGTTTGACCCAACAAATGTATTGCTTTCAATACAAGACCGTGACCTTGACCTCGTAGAAATAAGAGCATTTGGAAAAGCTCTGTTTTTACTCTGTTGCTTATTTTTCAACTTGAAGCAATCAGAAATAACGTGCCCTTTCTTTTTACAATAAGTGCACGTAGGAAGAGATAAGGATTTCTGATCAGTCTTATCAGATGTTTGATTCCTAACAGTTGAGCTGTTGTGAAATTTGGAAGTACTCGAATGAGATTGAAATGGTTTTTTACCAGAAAACTGCTGAGAGGACGACTTATTACCAAATGAAATTTTGTGAGTCAAGGAATAATCATCAGCCATACGAGCAGCATTTTCCAAAGTTTCCACATTCTGCTCGTCAAGATAGGTTTTAACATCACTATGGATGCACCTCTTGAACTCTTCAATTAATACGAGCTGTCGGAGGTTATCATAACCTTGATAAACTTTCTTGGCTGAGCACCACCTATCAAATAGTTGTTCTTTTTCCCTTGCAAATTCGACATGAGTTTGTCCAGTTTCTTTTCTACTATTCCTAAACCTTTGTCAATATGCCTCTGGTACCAACTCATAAGCTTTCAAGATGTACTCCCTAACCACATCATAATCAGTGCTTTGTTGTACTGACAGTGAAGTGTAGACTTCACGAGCTTTGCCAATAAGTACACTTTGTAATAACAAAGTCCAATGCTCTCTGGGCCATTTCAAGTTTTCAGCTATTTTCTCGAAATGAAGAAAGTATTTATCTACTTCTTTTTCCTGAAAAGGGGGTACTAACCTAATATATCTAGTAACATCAAAACCTGAACTTGTGTTTAAAGGAGTGGAGTGTGCTCTGTTTGCCAGTTCTAATTCTCTTAATTTAAATTGCATTTCCCTTTCTTCTCTTTGCATCTGCATTTGTCTCTCCTCTTTCTCTCTCTCCCTCTCCCTCTGCATTTGCCTCTCTTCTTTCACTCTCTCCATCTGCATTTGCATCTGCCTCTCTTCCTTCTGCATTTGTAGCTGCCTCTCTTCTTTCTCTCTCTCTCTCTCTGAATCTGAAGCTTTACCAATTCTAAATCAATCTGGTTCTTTAACTCTAATTCCCTTAATTTCCTGTCAGAACCAGATACAGGCTTTCTCTTCAAACTTAAAGCACTGCTATCAAAAATTCCCTTTCCTACTAAATACTGAATCAAAATAATCTTTATCTCCTGTTTTGTCAATGATACTTTTGCCTCAGATAGACTGTATTTTCTGGCAAGCTCGAGCAACTCATCCTTTCTCATGCACTCTAACCCCTCCTGGGTAGGTTTTGAAATGAAATTCTGAACATTAGATGCCATTGTAAATGCTTGTTGGTTTCACACAAAACAAATTTCTTTATTAAAAATCTTTGCCAAAGACAAAAAAAAAATTCCAAAACAAAATCAATATGAATTTCAAAGATAAATTTAATATCTCTAATATGCTTTAAAGAAATTCAATCCCGGACGGCCCCCAATTTCTGTTACGACTCTATGGTCTAAGAAAAATGTAACAGAAAGAAAGTGAAACCAACAAATCAAGTAAAAATCAACAAGCAATTTATTACTAGATAATTAAAATGAAAAATCAAAAAGTCACTTAGAGTAATGTGTTTATGTATCCTAATAATCCAATAAGAATGATTGTTCTAATCACAAGTCCTAAATATAGAATGTGTCCTTGAATGTTATTATGTGCCAATGGTCTCCAAGGTCCTGATGTACTAGAAATCTTGATGTGCTGAAGTCAAAATGAAGTATTCCAAAATCTCTGAATAAGTTCACATAAATTCCAAAATTGTCAATTAAAATCCAAAAGTTTATGAGCACTGTTAATAATCCAATGAATAATTAAAATAATTCCTCTCTTAGAATTTGGAATGAATTTTCACAACTGCAATAGCTCTTTACAAGACTGATGGTAATGTCGAACTGAACAAAATGTCTACCAAACATGGTATATATAAAGATTGGTCACATGACAGAATGTTCTAGATTGGTCACATGACAGAATGTTCTAGAATGTGAGTCATCTTAATGGAATTTTAACTGTAAACAAAATCAACCTTGACCTTCAAATTGAGAAAACATATTGATCAAAACAACCTAATTCAAGGACACTAGTTAAACATGTTTTTCCTAACAAACATAAAGATTTAATCAAATATTAAAGTGAAGAAACATTTATAATTTCCTAAAATATTTATAATATTATATAAACATCATACATAACATACGTAAAAACAACTGACATCTGCTGACCAACACTCACGTTGACTTACCAATATACAGTGTTACTGACAAGCACTCACACTTACTGACCAGCATCTACACTTACTAACCAAAACATAATGAATGACCAGCACCTACACCTACTAACAAACACCTACACTTACTAACAGACAGAGGTGTAAGGGTATGATGCAAAGTGAGGGGGTTAAATAGAAATTTTAAAGAACTTACCACCCCTACAAACCCCAAAGTGGGGCTTAAGATTAATAATGTTCACTCTTGCACACAAGCATACAACTCATACTTACAATGTATCATACACTAAAAGAAAGAAGGACATATTACGTTTTGTATGGAAGAGAAAACAATAGACAAAAGGTATACAATCTTAAAAACAAATATATGCCACTAATTTGAGTAGTAAAGCTGTTACCGAGAGATCTGGATGTCACAGAAAAGGGCCGTTTGGGGTTGTCATTGATCTGTGATCTTAAAGATAGCTGTAACAACTACACCTCCAGGGCCTGGCTCAACAGCAGGGAAAGTCTTGGCACACTTTTCAATATTTCATCTGCCGACGGAGACGGAAAGTCTATAATTGGAAGTATCGGCTTCCATCTCCTAATCTTGCGTTTGCAGGATCAGTTGTTGTTCTCACTGTTGTTGCTGCTACTGCGGTTGCCTAATGTATTCCTCCTTCTTGTTGCCTAAACCTCCGCTGGACCCTTATCCAGCTTTTGTTCAGGCGGCGTTGCTGCTCCTGCTCCCTATTTAGTCTTTCCCTCTGTCTCTGTCTGTCTGTCTGTCTGTCTGTCTGTCTGTCTGTCTGTCTGTCTCTCTCTCTCTCTCTCTCTCTCTCTCTCTCTCTCTCTCTCTCTCTCTCTCTCTCTCTCTCTCTTCTCCCCCCAAGCTCTCTTGATCTTCTCTATCTACTCAGCGAATGCTTTTCGTAGGAGTTGCTTGAGTGACCTAACGGAGATCATCTCCCTCTTATAATGCCTGACGTATGGGCAATACTCTCTGCAGACAGCACATATCCTCGCTTAAGGTTCCCAACTTGACAGTGGTGACTCGCCTTTTCCTAATCGACAATGAATGCCAAAGTGGGCCAACTAACCTCCTTTTTTAAACCAGGACTGGATTGAAACTGAGTGATTTTGTATATACCAGTCAGAAAGCAGGAGTAGAATGACGACATCGACAGATCCGAATGCTGGAGGACGTGTAGAGTGACTTTCCGATTTAAGTACAGGAGACGGATAAATATCGACTGAGAGACAATGAAACATTAAGGCAAAGCATTTTTAAAAATCACAACCAAATCAACACCATGTTTCAATATGAACAATTTTAATAAGCCTCGCTAACTCAATACAACAAAGAAGTGAAGACCGTGGAATAGGGCAGTACATTCTCTTCATGTACGACATTTTTTCAAAATGACAAGTACAAATGTTAAAAATGTTAAACATGAACATATTTACAAGGATGACAACGTTGGGTAGTAAAACTTGACTAACAATTATCTAGGACAGTGTCATTTTGTCCCTGATGGACACTTCGTTTCTGAGCTAAAGAAAACACATAGCCGTAATGATCACTAAGCCACATTTCTATTTGTGTTTCGTTTCTAGGAAACTTACGTCCAAAACAAGTCAGTAAATGTTCCTTCTGTCATGTCAGCATCTTTTAAAGCGTGCAATCCTCGAGTCACCATAGGTTTCAAGATGTGTCACTATAAAAAAGACCGATATCAACATATCTTCCAAACCATTTCCTTGTTCTTGAGCTACTCCTCTGTACACGGGATACATGAGTTACAACTCGGTCGAAAATCGTTTTCGAAAATGTATTTTCACAGCTACATTTTCTTTACAGAATATAATATTTTGTCCAGATCTCCTTTTGTACTAATATTTACACTGTCAAAATATGATTTACTGACAGGAAGATAATGAGAATGCACTAATTATCGGTGAACGCGATACGTGTTTGCTCCTTCTTGGTCATCGCCGCTAGAAGTGGCATAACTGACTTTAAAATTAGTTTTCAGCAATGAGGCCGCTGAATTTCCTACCACATTGTACTCCACTACATCAGAGTACACAAACATCAAACTGGTTCTTTGGTTCAATTTGATCGGGTATCGAAAATACTTAAAGAATCGGTTGTTTTAGATGATGTCTATGATTGGAAAAAAGTATGTGTTTCCACCCAGAATAGCAAACAAACTGGGAGAAAATGTGATGACTAACGTTTTGCTATCGGAAAAAATCGATATTGAGACGATGAGAAGGTGCATAGTAGTCGATCAGCACACTTGTGTAAGTTTGGTCAAGTGCTTGGCCAAAACGTTCGCTGGAAAGAGCTTATATCGTATCAACGAGATGTGAAACCATTAAAATAAGATCCTTTAGGAATTCTCATGGTATAGATATTCAGTTGGGGATCAGCTGGTGCTGATAGTTTTGTTTTTTGTGAAAGCCGAGATCGTTTTTCTCCAAGTGTTTCTGTATTCGTTCGTTCAGTATTTCTACCAGGAATTATCCTTGTTTCCCTTTGATATGCGAAACTTCAGTGTAATGAATGATTTCTAACAAACCCACTTCCCAAAGAGCTTCGTGATCCAAATATATAGCTTGTTTTGGTGAAACAACATAGTTTGTTGTTGGAAAACGCAGCCATTAAACTGTCACTAGATAGTTTCAAACAAAATCGATTATTTATAGTTCGATCTTTCTTGTCTCTGAAGAGTCACTCGATGTCAAAGGAGAAGAATGATTCTATAACGGTTCCAAATGGTTCCTGCGACTGGAGGGTTGTGATTGGGGTTGGCGTGGCTATCATTGTTTTTCCTCCTGTGGGTATATTTCAACGAGGGATTGCAAAGAAGATAGCCGATACAACTGCTGAGTAAAATGGTCCACAATTGTTGTATCCCCTTGTTGCAATAGCTACTCCAATGACACAATACACCACAAAGATCTGAAGAAAAAAAACTATTTGAATTTTAGGAACACGTTCTCCACACCACATCCACTGTTGATGTTGTTTTTGTTTTTACGGTTCTCGAGGAGATGAACTCGTTGAAGGGAATGCAGTGTTTAACGGCATGTTTGTGACTTCTACTCTTCTACGTCTTTTCATAATCCCTGAGTTATGAAGCTGCAATCAAAGAGCCGAAACTGGGAAGATATGCTTTCCCACGGACTTTGACTTCTTGGATACGACGTTTGCCCACTTTGCACATCCTTTGATCGAGAATGCTTTCGATATTGTGCACGTGGTTGTCTTTCTTGGTGACTCGTTGTAACACGGGCAAGTAAAAGGGTCCTTTTAGCACCTCTCCTTTCATACCGTCTAATTTATTGAAAGACAGGTAAACTCCATGCACCTGTCTGTAACACGAAACAATTCTGTAAGAATCATATCAGGTGATCTCAGCCGGTTTGTAAGAATTATATCAAGTGATCTCAGCCGGTTTGTAAGAATTATATCGGGTGATCTCAGCCGGTTTGTTAGAGTTACATCGGATTAACAATCACTATACATATGCACAGTTATATTTTAGTATTATTCTTTGATGTAGACAGATGTGTGTGGTGCACGTGGTTATATCCTTCTAACTTCGTCTGACCTTGTCTAGAATCGACCTGAAAATATAGTGTCAAAAAAAGAATGAATATTTATATAGAGACAACTAATCTCTCTCTCTCTCTCTCTCTCTCTCTCTCTCTCTCTCTCTCTCTCTCTCTCTCTCTCTCTCTCTGGCGTTGATGGAGGCGATTCTATATACATATTTGTTATCCTCTAGTACGTGTAGAATTTGAGTCGTCCTTTTGTTTGAACAACAACCACTTTTTTCAATGTTTCCTGTTCCATTGAAACCTCTGGTATTCATATTCTAAAAGGTTTTGTTAGCAGCAGCTGCAGTCACATAAATAGCAGCAACGGAAATATCACATAAGCATCATTATTAAAACGAAAATTTAGTCAATAAAATCATCAACAAAACCCTCTAATTTCACAATCACATTAACAAACTATTCTTCTCTCTAAAATGATTTTTACATTTTTATTTCCTTACTTATTTATTTTATTTTATTTTACACAGAACTGTTAACCTATGACTACAGAAATACTTCCTCGATTCGCAAACCCAGTATGAACGTGCGGGAGAAATTAAACAGTACCTAAAAACAATTGTTAAAAGGGTAATGTAAGCATTCAGACTGATGATATGATGCCATTTAGCGATTCCTGCATTAATTTAGAAGAAAATTTGGATAGAATAAATCTTAGGTATACTTAATATTTGCACCGAACATTAGACGAATTTTATCTATTGAAGTTTCAAATTATTATTGAATTCCAGAACAGAGTTTAATTAAAAATTCAGGTCATTTAATTACTTACCTAGTAGACAATCTTTTGACAATTTAAAACAAAATAGGTTTCTTTCCAAATGATAGTAGTCTGCCTTAAGGGACGTTTCGGTAGGGAGCCGCGGTAGCTCAGTTGGTAGAGCGTCCGACTCGTAATTTAAAGGTAGCGGGTTCGTTACCCGTACAGTCCAGCCCGGGTCGGCCGCCTCAATGTGTCTTTGGTAAAAAAACAAAAAAGCAAAAGAAGCACAACTTTTGATAGAAAACTGCATAATGAAAATTCACTCGAGCTTTGACCCGTGTTAAAGATGTTTCACATTGAATACATTTTTGCCGGACAGTTCAGACAAAACTAAACAAACGTAAAATAAAAATATCACTTCTGGTTAAGAAAGGCGAGAAAAGTGCACATGTGTCTTGGATAAACAAAATGAGTCGGAATGTTCTTCCATTTAATGATTAAACTACTTATTAAAGGCATACACAGTGAACTATTTTTATTTTAAATAAGTTTCCATTCTGCACTGAAATAATCCGGCCACTATCTTTGTGTGTAACCTTACAATATACAAGTACATACTTGTGCTTGAAAATATTTCAGATATTTATAACTCATAGTATACAAGACGGGGGATGAAGGCGACGAAACAGTCCAATCTAAATGAAAGAAGACACAAAGATTTAAACCATCAAGTGCATTACATCGTACGATTATTGTCGTGCAGAATTCAATTAAAGAAAACTGCCAGTCCACGAACATAGTGTCAGGTTCCTAACCACATAAATCGAAGGAATATCTGATGAAGGTCAAACTTTCTATACAAAGAATATAGTTATAAAGCAAGGAAAAAGCATAATGACACACAACAGCACACCTATATGCAAACAACGTGAAAACACAAAAAAGAGCGAGTTAACAAAATGTGAAGGATACCAGCTTGGAAAGGTATATGGAAGATACATCATGCTGGGCAATAAATAAAAAACAAAACAAGAATATGCATATTTTTAACATTAAATGTATGCATCATGCAATTATAAATATTACAAATCTGCCGATTATATCATCTTCGTTCTCCCGTATGTATTCAAAGGTGACTCTGCATGTGTTATGGGGAATTTACTATAACATTGCTTTTGGTAGATCTCGCTTCGCTCAGAGTATATAATAGAAGATTCTTTTGTCAATCAATCTCCGACATAATACCAGTTAATGTACTTCTCAAAAACTGTATTCATCTCTCATCTCCAAAAATAAAAGACACAGGAGTCAAGATTTTCTTAACTTTTGATATATATCGAAAAGATAAAAGGGGGGAGGTAGGGAGGTATTAATGTAATTCAATTTTACATTAATTTCCCAACTTACACTAATGTACATGTGTTATGCACATAATACAACCCATTTGCGAGAACTGCCACACGTCCCTTCTTACTTTTATTGGTCAAAAATAAAGATTCGTAATGAAGACATTCGATTGATTCGGTCGTTCCTAGGAGCGGCTGATATATATATAATTCACTGTGTGCGCCCGTTCATCCGTCCGTCAATCCGTTCTTCATGCCCGAACTGTATTTAACATTCTTGTATTTACTGTTGGAGAAATACACAAGTAAACGAAACCAAAAATAAAAATTTGGTCTTCTGACCAGTTTAGAGAATATTGGGTGCGAAAATACTATGGTAAATGGGATGGTACTGGATGGATATGCCGTCTCCTTAAGGAATGGCTTGTCACGTGACAGCCCGTAGAGCGCTGTCACATACCAGAAATATTTTGCCCCCTAAATCTAACCATCTTTTTTCTTCGATTATTTTTTTTTCTATAAAATAAACAGGAACAACTTTAGAAAATTCGAAATAGAAAGCCAGTCCAAACAAAAACACAAGGAATTTATAGCAAATATCACAGAACAATATAGCAACGCACATATAGCATAAACTGGACTATAAAGAGATCCTTGGCTAGGATCACTAAAAAGGAAACAACTTTAAACATGGCTAGGAAACCAGCCGCAATGTGTAATGCCTGAGAAGGGGAGTACTAGCCATGATTAATTCTGTTTAGGACGGATGCGGAACGAATGGAGATCTGGAAACAGAAATCCAAATAAATACGCACCCATCCAAAAATGATAACAACAGGAACCCTTGTCAAAAACACATTAAATAAATTTATTTCAGATTTTTTTTACAGAAACACAACAACAGATTGAAGGGGGAAAACAGATATAAAAAAAACCTTTCGGACAAAAGGGGGTCATCTCAAAGGCCTATCAACTTAACATAGTTGGTAGGTCTGAGGGATGTCCCCATAAAAACTAAAAGTAATTGGTCGTCGTCAAAGCTGTACGTGGTTAGATGTCGACCTTAATTTGTTTCCTATTCTAACCCGAGTAATTAAGAGTATCTAAATATATTAGATTCCGGTGGAAAACTTGTTATATTATTGGCTTAATAAAATCGTGTAGAATTTCATTTTCTTTTCCTGAAAGAACCTTGGTATGTGCCTTTAGAATGATAGTTTTCATCACAGTATCTAGGGTTCCCTTCCATCGAATATTCTTTACAATTATCCGATCTGAGACTTTTTATCCCTGACATGCAACAATTGTCTTACCGTTCCTTGTTTCATTATTTTAGTGACTGTGGTATTTACTAGTCATTTTGACAAGAATATATTCACAAACAATGCTACAAACAGGGCAAACATTCGTATGATTTCTTCTGTTACTATTTTACATCTTTGAAAACAATACACCAGCGAAGTGACGTTCCTTATGCCATTCGATCACACAACAACTTATTACATATGGAAGTAATGACCATTGGTTGAGAAGAATATGTATGGATATATATGTGTGTGCCTGTGCGTATGCATGCGCGTGCGTGCGTGTATGTATGTATGTATGTATGTATGTATGTATGTATGTATGTATGTATGTATGTATGTATGTATGTATGTATGTATGTATGTATGTATGTATTTATTGTTACGGAATTATATACCATTTTTCTTTTAATAATTGTATAGTTTATTAGTTTGTGATCGCTGTTATTAGTCTAACAGCTGTCGTCTTGCCGTGAGTACACATACGGTAGGCTCGATAGATATTTCTCTGAAGCTTTAGTCATGTGACGTGTTTTCCGTGCGTGAGAGGGTGAACTTTTGACCTAGATTCTATGATTCATTTCTAAAGTAAACACTTTGTTATTGATACAAATGTCAGAGTAGAGGTACTTTAAGCGGTATCACGCATAACCTAATTTCTGATTGGTTTGGAGAAGGTTGTTTCTAGAAGGATTAAATGGGTTTTTATTTCGATTCTGCGTATTAAGAGACTATATAATAGGAAATAATCCTGTGTTTAGGCATTCTTCATAGTTACATTGAATTGAGAGGTCATAAACGAATTTGGTTCATTTTGTGTGTGGGATATTCTACTTTGGAGATCTTTTTATTTTAATACAGAGCATTCTGGATTAGTACTGTTTCTTCAACCTTAATAATTATACAGCTATGTGGAATTATCGGAAACATTTCTAGAACTTGTGATATTCCATATTCGCAAGGATTACTTGGATATAACTTATTCTTATCAACACATTAGTACAGTGAAGGTTACTTCATTCGGAACATACTACATTCGGAATATTTGGATTGACTTCCGGATCAGTGAACTTTAAAACAATTTAGGACTTTTAAGGATATTCTATACTGTAAGTTATATTTAATTCTTTCACTTTAATTGTTTGTTGAAATATTTTAATATTTTAAGGAAATTAAATATTTGTATTTTAAATCTTGAAAGCTTGTTTGTCTCTTTTCTTTTGTTACATTACCCCTAGTCGTAACAGTATGTATGTATATATGTATGTATGTATGTATGTATGTATGTATGTATGTATGTATGTATGTATGTATGTATGTATGTATGTATGTATGTATGTATGTATGTATGTATGTATGTATGTATGTATGTATGTATGTGTGTGTGTGTGTGTATGTATGTATGTATGGGATGTATGTATGGGATGTAACGGCACATCAGCTCAATCCTGGCTATTGAGCGCCGAGTAAGTATCGGTACCCAAAAATGACACACAAAACAATGATAAAGCCCAAAAAAAGGGGGGGGGGGTCCCTTTAATATACAAAGTCAATGTTTTTAATCCGCGCTCTTTTAAAAAGTCCAATAGCTTCTCCATGGAGCATCATCATGGGATATATCCCCAGGCAAAAAGGTTGTCTCCATTACTCGCCTGATTATAAAATTTAGAAGTATGATACCAAAGGGCGATATAACTTTGATGCGATAAATGTTGTTATAAATATACGAAATAGGTCTACGCATCTAAGCAAACTGTATTTTGTTAAAGATTAATAGGAATTTCGTTGCTAGATTACAGTCGGTTTCTTATACACAAACTTCAGCCAGGAAATTTTGTGTGTGTAGATTTCTTAAGTTTTAATAGCAACAATAATTATTTTAAATAAATATTGGTAACGAATGTGCCAAGGGGTCAAGAGTGGCAAAGGTCGTGTTTTGTCCTATATTTGAGTAAAAAATTAAAGTTTTCTTATTCAGGTGGGGAAGAGACAATGTACTATGTATTTTTTGTTACTCTAAATATATACCATACAGTAAATTTTGAATGTTGCATAGGAACGCGTCTGAATCACAACGCCGCGCACAACATTCCTTGCCAGACGTATATAATATCGAAACCATGCACAGCATGAGAATAGTTTTACATAACGCACAAAGTAGTTTCTAACCTGAATGCTATTTAACGATGCGGTCCTGTTCGTACCACACTCTACGCAGCAGTGGGTTGTGTACAAAGAAAACCTTGTGACTTTTCCCACGTCATAATACATCTAACTGTTTAATTCCAGTTAAAATCACGACCCTAATTAGTTGTTCATCTGTTTAAATTTAATTTTAATTTATTCCAAAAAGATCTGCAGTCAGAGTAACTGTTGGCGTTTATGTGGTTTTATTAACATTCATATATCATGTACGTATATTTGAAGATAATCAGGAAAATCGTAAAGCTTCTGTAAAAAAAAATTCAACAGCTTTAAATACTTTGCAGCTTAGATCAATAGATGGTTGAGATGAGGCTTCAATAGCAGGTCAGTCGTCGCGGGAAAATGTAGGTGATTACGATTTAGAAATAAGATCCTGCGTTGATGTCCATAATAGTTACACACTAAAAAAATAATGAGGTGTAGTTGAGGATTTATCTCCATAATTTCCATAATTACATAATGATAAATGAATTACATGGATAAAAAAAACCCACTATCATTATTTATCATTCTTGCACGGAGGATATAATATTTCATCTTACCAAATGTATAGTAGAAGTGGTTCACATTTTTCACAAGTTATAAGTCATATACATTCACAAGTAGACGGTGCAGTTCTAACAGTTTCAGGAAGGTTGTCCCACGAAGATAAGACCGAAATAATAAACGACTTCCTGGATATTTATAATCTACAATGTAATGGCTACGCTAGTTACTATAATAAATTTAGGAATATGTTCAAAGATATTACAAAAGCATCGTGAGTAGCAGTAAAAACTAATATCGTTTCTTTAAAACAAAAACAAAAAAAAGTAATGAAAACAAAATATTAAAGCAAACAAAACAACAACTAAAAACAACCAAAGAAGAAAACACAGAAAAAAGGTTAAATTCTGCATATTATGAGAACAGTGTATAGGTATTCAAATGGATGGTTTATATGTTGGATAGTATGTTGGCGTGATTTCATCCCTTTGTCATACCCTTTCGTCTGATAGCAGGTTTTTGGGGTTTTTAGGCAGCACACAAGGCATTTGGGATAGTGTGTTAGGTTTGGGTTTGGGTTTTGGGTTTATTTGGGTTTGTATATAAAAAAAATATAAAATAACAAAAAAATTTAAATGAGTTACGAAATTTTAGTACTATTTTTTAGTCAGCCAATTTTTTCCATTTTTTTTTTTTTCAGGATTATTTTAAGTCTCCGCTAACGTCCGGTACAATTTCGGAAGTTTAGTGTTACTTTTAGTCTAGACCATTATAATCTAATGTTCTGTGCACAACCCCATCGTATAATTTGTGATCAATGGAAAGTGTATCAGCCTTAAGTCAAAATACATCACAGAACGTTTGGATGTATTATTTTGTGAGAATTTTACATCTACGTTTTCAAAAGAAGGATTTTAGTAGACTATGTCTCCAATTCAATCTTGTGATATTTTACCGAAAAAAGAGGATTTTTTTCCTATCGATGTGATTTTTTAAAAATGGAATGTGTGTTTTTGAAATTTCTTAAGGAAAATATACCATAAAAAACGTAAGTGTCGTGATATTTTTAAAAGTAGGAATAAAATATTCTCTCTTTCTCTCTCTCTCTCTCTCCGTCGTAATGTCAATTCTCTCTGTTTCACAAACACACACTAAGTTTCTTATACAATGATTTCGATTGAAATGATCATGGTATCTGTTCCCGTTTTTAAGATGCCTCTCCACAAATGTTGGCAGTAGTCACAATGATTATGTAAAATGTGACGTTAGTGTTGTAAATTTTTCAAAAACTTGCACCCCTTAAAAATTGTACAACGATTTTTCTTTCATAGGTCAATCGTTGGATTATATAAAATCTTGAGTTTAGTTGTTCTTGTGCATGTCAGGTATCTTAGCTTTGTTCCTATTTTGGCACTGCAATGTGTCACGAAAAAAAATTCTAGATCTACCGTTTTCAGAAGGAAACCAAACAAAAAAAAAACGAAACAAGCACATAGCTTTACGGTGTAAGAATGCCTCGAGTATGACCCATCTAATTCTGCACTCTATAACCCGTCCTATTCTACACTCTCATTCTTGAGCCCAAAACATGCGTTCATGAAAACTGTAACAATGTATTTTCAGTCAGTCCATTTCAGACTGTCGATAAAACAAGACGTGTTTTTACTGTTCTCCCGTCTTCGGTTTTGGGAAATGTTGTAACATTGTTTGTAGCCGCAAGGCGTGTGCAGCAAAACATTACCTATCTTAAATATTTGGGAGGCATACAACAGGACCACCCATTATCAAGAAAGATTAATTCTATTCCCCTCCCTCCCCCATCCCGTAATGTAGTGACGAAGACAAGGTCTACTACTATCAAAAACACCTCCCCACCCTCCACCCCTTTTTGATGGTAGTAGACGTTGTCTTCGTCACTACATTACGGTACCACCATGTTAAACTCCCGTTACTGCCCCAGAGTGCCCCCCACATGCTAAATTCCCGTTACTGCCCCAGAGTGCCCCCCACATGCTAAATTCCCGTTACTGCCCCAGAGTGCCCCACTCTGCCCTATTTACCCCACCCCCCCCCCCCCCCTTAACTACTTGGGTACTTTTCAAGCATAACGCTCATGCATATAGTAAAAGCAGAGTTTCATGCTTGGATAGATATAAGAGGTTTAGGTACATATCAGTCCAAGGTTAAATATACCCCGTTTATTGTCAGTTTTCATGAAGATTCATATAAAAGTATGTATATTTCCTCAGTAAATTTCAAAAGTAAGTCTAAATCGATAAATTCTACATCTAGTGTTCTTTCAATTTGAAGGGATAAAAAAATCTTTTGGTTGGCAATGCTAATTCTGTGATACTGTTTGAAAGTAAATTTAGATATAAATTACAGAAAGATTATATGCATGTATTTCACCTCTGTAACGAGATATTTTTGTGTGGTTATACTGGTATAGTGCATACGAATTTTACCTCACTTGTGTTATTCAATAATAGGGAAAATATGCTTATTCAACCTCTATATCGCGATGGAAAAAAAATGCTACTCGTTAAAGGGTCATAAGAACCTCTATTATAAGAAAAAGAATTATGAAAAAGGGGACATTTTATGTTGTCGCAGAAAATGTATAGCGCAAGATGCAGTAATATAGTATTGTTTAGCGTGTGTATACTTCAGTTATGTGCTACCCATTGAAATATACCATTTACGTCTACTAAATATACTTATAGGATAAATAGGCATACTTTCTTGACGCTCAATTACGATTAAAGATAGTTGCCTATTAATGCGATAGCCTGGAAATTTCATTTGCACAAATGTTCAAATGTAGAAATTTTGTCTTTCTTTATGAAAGCCGTACAATATGCATTATAATTAAAGTATATTGAAATTTCTTGAGCTTCAGAACCACCTACAATTTATATTAGATTTTTCCACTACGTAGTCAATACAGCATGCCTGCATGCGCAGTTTGCCAGTTGAACGAGAATGTGCTCAATTAGAAACAAATAGAAACTGAAACAAATAGTAAAAGCTAAAATAAAACAAATTAAAAAATGCAATTATATTTAGCAAGTATGAAACGCTATTTTGGTACAGAGAAAATATATATGTGTTGGCTTCTCTTATGGTTACATATTAATCAAAATGAAGCTTAACTTATATTTATGTGTAAATACTTAGTCCAAGTGGCAAAATACGTTCTAAAAAGCTAAACATTAATTTTTGTGATGGGTTCTTATTAACCAAATAATACTTTCTTGTATTTCAGATATAGTTATGTCATAGCCTACGAGAGACGTGCTTCAGGTGCACAGGGTACGCAAAGCTTAAGCGGGACATAATCTTTTGCTCCGTTGGCTCATCATCGTGAGGGAGGCTCTGATGACAAACAAGTAACAAACTAACATATTCTTGATTTGTACACATGAAGACTAATATCAGACTATGCTTGTTTCTTGGTCGGCTATAATTATATTTAAAACTGGATGAAAAAAGGATTAGAGCTTTGTTTAGCACGCACGTGAACCCCGTGTGTCGTAATTTGCACGAACATTTACATGTGCATCATGGCTACTATTCATTTAACAAAAATTGACCCACAAGAAGTCTTCCTCTTTATCATTACTAGCATTGGTGTGGATGATAAGATATTGTCCATGCAGACCTGTGAAGATTTGTCTGACCTGGCAAAATATTTCGTCATCATAGTTTTATATCGGTTTGTGCCAATAAGGTCAAGGCCAAGGTGGACACATTTAAACGTTTCGCAGAGTATGTAAATGAGGACTTGAGAGGTATTCATGAAGAAAATAGTCGTACATCTGAAGGAAAAGATTGACGATGACTCAAAAGACGTATAAAATTAGAATTATGTTGAAGAAAGTGTAACTTAGTTGTTCGGGCCTGCCTGATTAATGTAGTAAATTCTCCGGTGTCACAGATTCCTTGGTGAGGAAATTTGTTCCTGATTTATTTCATATCGAAAAGAAGTATGTGTCAGGGATCCTTGTCCAAGCCGCATGACGCATTCCAGAAGGTTCCAGACGTCAAGGAAGTATCATTGTTTGATTTAGAAGATTGATAAATAGGGAAGAGATCATGTCCCACAGTATCAAGAACATGAAAAGAGGATCAAGAATCAGCGTTCATCTGGACATTCTTCCCTCGGTTTCGGAGTTGAGGAAAAGTATTCTGCTGCAGAGAAAGGCGATGCCGAGGAAAAGGCGAAGACTTGCTGACTTGAAGGAATATCCATTTGTAGCTCTAAGACCGAAAATGCCGAGTGATTTGAGTATCTATGCATCCTACTATTTGTTGATTATTGTTAAGCAGATAAAGATGACGCAAGTTACTTAGTATACATATATAAATTCATGTCAAATTTAATATTCCTATATTTTCATGTTTGTGATGCATATTGTTCTATCCGAACTGCAATACACAAATGGCTAATTTTACAATAGTACATAAACCTTGCTAATCACATGACTTTATATGTATGTATACATTCCTGTGTTTCACGTTCAGGATTTTATTTTCTTGCCTTTTTATATATCAAACACAAAACTTACACACACTACACAACCATTTTTTTATTTTTTAAATTTTGTTATATCAAAACACTCACCACAAATATACTATCCATTTTTTTACTTTTTTAAAACTTTTTTATATATCAAACACAAAACTTACACACACTACACAACCATTTTTTTATTTTTTAAATTTTGTTTATATCAAAACACTCACCACAAATATACTATCCATTTTTTTACTTTTTTAAATTCTTTTTATATATCAAACACAAAACTTACACACACTACACAACCATTTTTTTATTTTTTAAATTTTGTTTATATCAAATCAGACACCACAAATATACAATCCATTTTTTTTTTAAAAAAATTTTATTTGATTGACTGCAAAAGTTGTTGTTGCTGTTGTTGTTGTTGTTGTTGTCTTTGCTGCTGCTGCTGTTGGTGCTGTAGTCTATTTCTTTCCTCCCAATTTTAGATCGATAGAAAGAGAGGGAAAGTGGTTTTTTTTGGTTTGGTGGGTAAAAAACAAACCACACAACACCATTCAGATATATACATCAATAATAATAATTATATTTTATTCAATGTATATACATTATGTTACTCGTGGTAATAAAACAATTTCATATAAGTCCAATACAGTTCAATACACTTCCATATTTACCATTTCATTCTCTTATTGTTCTGACACTTCAGGAAGATTCTTGTCTACAATTCTCTCATAACTTTCTTCTGGACTCTCATTGATAAACTCCAACTTAATAAAATGTCCATTATCATCTCGAATCCACCGCTCTTTTTTTTACAAATCTTGTAAACTTTACTATGATCTAATCCAAAACACCTTGCCACATCATGAATGGAATCCATCCGACTATATAATCCTGAATTCAAGTCAGTTAATTTCACAGGTCTCACAAATCCTCCAATGACTTGACTCTTCTTCTCTGGCTCTTCCCATCTAGCTTGAAATCTTTTCTGGAACTTCTTCGAAAAGACCGACTTACAAATTCCAGTGCAGCAATAGTAGACACTTGATGAAACACAATCAAAATATTCAGCAGCCTTTTCCATACTTTCAAATCTTCTTTCCTCTGTCTCACCAACAAACTGGCACAACACACTTCTATCACTTCCAAAATTAATTGTCCTTCTTTCTTTATCATTCTTCACATGTTTATGCAAACATGTTCGTTCACTAGCAGTCATCACTTGAAGATTTTCTATTCTATCATCATCAAGTACATCATTGAGATGTACCACTTCACTCTGTCTTGGTAGATCCACTCCATTCACCGCTTCAAAGACAAATCTCCCTCGATTTGTTTGTTTCTTCCTCTTTCCTTCCTTACCAGTAACCTTAATCTTTATCAATCCAAATGAATTCAAATTTCCTTTGACTTTCCTTCCATACTTCATATGATAGACATTACCAAGTATGTCAGCAGCATAATTATCATACACCTTATGAACATACTTATTAAGTTCAATTTCAGTATCTTGACTTTTATCTCTAGCGCAGTACTTTTCCATCTTCACAGTTTGAAAGTTCAATCACGACTAGTGATTCTGAGGGTAAGAAGGTCTATATATATATAGGTTCCCTGGGTGAAACTGAATCAGTTTCAAAGTAAACTTCAAGATGAAAAGATCACGCCGAAGCCATGAGAAACCAGAAGAAGAAGAAGAAACAAAGAGGCCACGACGACTAAGACATTCCGTACCGCCTGAAACACCGCTAGATGAACTACTAGCTCAAGTCCATGCTAGTGACTTCGAAGAGGAGATGAGTGAACCTGAAACCTTACCACCTTCTAATCCACCCAAAACAAAATCAACTACCAGAACCCCTGATCAAAAAACACTACCTAGTACTTTGGCTCCTCCTGAAAATTACTATCGGATTCGAGAGACGGAAAAAATAACTTCTCGAAAATTTAAAACTACAGCTTACACTCTCACGGTTCACTTTAAAGACTTCAAGTCGAAAGTACCTCCCAAGAAAGCGGCGGGGTTCATTAGCGATTTGTGGGATTCTGTCTTAATGAACTTGAAACGACAATGTGGAGCCAAAGAAGACGATCGATTGAGACTGGCCATTCATCATGACAATTTGAAGAGTCCTGTTTGGATCGAGTTCAGCACCCCTGCAGAATTAACGCCAGACAAAGTCATGTCCAAAATAGAACATGTGCAACAATCCAACGACAAGTTTACCATCACCGATGGAAAGGCCACACTTTACTTGACTCACGTTTCCCCTCCTTGAGGAAGTGGACGAAGTAGGAAACCGTTACTGGTGGACGATATTCGAAGTACCAAACGCAGTGTCGTCCAAATCGACAATACTCAAGACCAGATGTGCTTTGCTCGGGCTATTGTGGTGGGACGAACATATGCCAACAAGAACGAGAGCAAAGAATGGAAAAGAGCCTGGAATAACATTCGACAGTCAGACAGAACCAAACAACGAAACAAAGCAGAACTCCTGTTGCAACAAGCAGGCATCCCTAACCAGCCAAGTGGTTAACTTTGAGGTTTTGAAAAATGCTTTGCTGTCTGGACAAGTGGAAGACTTTCGAGTGCACACGTTAGAACCTCACAAGATCGTACGGTTACCTAATCATCAAATTGTCACTCGTCCTTTACAAAAAGTGTACCAAATCGTGTACCAGAAGCGAGTGAGACTTCCAGACCACACCACTTTACATTACTGACACGCCGATCTGCAGTATAAAAAGGGCACCCCTTCCAAACCTAACCATTCATTGTGACTTTCAACGTTGACCGAGCAAGAAGAAGAAAAAAAAGATTAATTTTGTCATCCTCCCACCAAAGATGAATAAGAATACTCATGCCACCCACCCACCGAGGGAGAAATCTAGTGGTGTGAACTCCAAGTACCATTACGACTTGGAGTGCGATGTAGTGCTATGCGACGGGACGGATTCCGTAAGCGTTGACAGCATCGATTCACACGATCAGGCGGATGCCGTACGCTTGGACATCGTCGATGCAGCACGTGTACCTCACCGTCCATCTAGAGATGCAGGACGACCTTTCTTCTTTATTGGGAAGAATGCTAAACGTACCTGTGAATGTCATAAAGAATTGACGATACCTGTGGCTTTGCCTGGTTATTCCAAGTATGATAATCGACTCGAGACGTTCAAAGACAAGTGGCCTAAATTTCTACTACAATCCACTACTGACAAAGCTTTAGCCAGATCTGGATTTATCTACTTGGGAGAAGGAGATAAAGTTCAATGTTTCAGTTGCGGTGTGAGACTTCACCAATGGGAGCCTACCGACTCAGCTTACATTGAACATGCCAGATGGTCTCCGCACTGTCAGTTCTTACCTTTAGTGGCCTCAGAAGAGTACGGGTATGATGAGCCAGATGCCAAGAAGAAGTAAAAAAACATGTCGGAGGATACTTTACAAGAATACATTTGTGGTTTACCTTTGGAGCTGCGAGAACGCTTTTACCAGTATTTTGTCCCTAGTTTTAGAAGATCGCATTCGTGACTTGCCTTCGAAGTTGCGAGTACGCATTTACAAAGAGTTTGTCCAGATCCAAGTGAAACCCAAACTCAAAGTCATTCCTCGATTTGCACACTACCGTGACTTTCACCGTATCAGAAATCTGATTTTGAAGAAAAACTACCACGAGTATCGTGAAGAACACAAAAGAGAGTTACTTTACGTGTTCATTTTAATTGCATATTTTCTCACTAATTCACTTCTTCGTGTTCGTGTAAAGTTGTAAAATATGTTTTTTGTTGTGTTGGTTGGTTGTTTTTTAAAAAAAAAAAAAAAAATAAACGTGTATGAAAATGTATAAAATGTCTTGGGTCTTTTGTCTTCTTCTCAAAAATCTTCTTACCTCAGACATGGCTACATCCTCCTCTTCTTCTGCCTCGTCTACCTCTTCTGTGGTTAAAGTGATTGACGAAAAGTTAGATCGTCAAAGTTGGAATGCTTTGTATCTGCGCCATCCATTTAACATGTTGATTGCTGGACCGAGTGGTTCAGGTAAAACCGAATTTGTCAAACGATTGATCGAACACAAAACTGATTTGTTTGATCGTCCACCTCAACGTATCGTGTGGTGTTACAAAGAGTGGCAACCGTCTTACACACTACTCCAAGAAAGTCAAGGAGAAACCATTTCGTTTGTGGATGGTATTCCTCACGAAGACGATGGAATCGTGTCTGACGTGAGTCAAACCCATTTAGTTATTTTTGATGACATGTTAGGAGAAGACGAAGAAGAAATTAAACTTTGGTTTACACGAAAAGGACACCATCGTAATGCTAGTATTGTCTACATTACACAAAATTTATTTCAACAAAGTAAAGCCCATCGAACCATTAGCCTGAATGCTCGTTACGTGGTCTTGTTTAAAAGCCCCAGAGACAAATCTCAAGTACAAGTGTTAGCCAAACAGTTAGGGGCTCCTTGGCTCAATTATGCGTACGACGATGCCACTCAAACCCCTCACGAGTATTTACTCATCGACTTAAAACCGACCACTCCTGACTATTTGAGATTTCGTGCCCAATTGTTTCACCCTTGGGGTGAAGAAGGTGGTCCTGTCATTTACACGTCCCCTTCAGCCCATTTTAAAAAAAAAAACTATAAAAACAACCTACTACGTCATTTCTGTCTCACACTCTTTTTGAGAGAAGATGACTTCCTTTCAATCTCATCCTTCGGCTAAATTGATTCGTGCCTTGTATGGCATCAGTCGTGAAAAAAATGCACAAGTCCGTGCTCATTTGTTAGAAGCGAGTCTTAAAGAAGTGTTACGATTACTACAAGGCATCATTCACATCCCTCATGAAACTCAACGTTTTTTTCAAAAACATAAATCGGCATTGTCACAACTGGCTGATCCTAGAATCGATTCACGGACTAAAAAACAAATCATTTTAACTCCTGGTGGAAGTGGTTCTTTAGGAGGGGTTATGATTCGTTCCCTTTTGAAATGGGATCCTAATGATGCCAAAGCCAAAACAACTCCTAAAAAGAAGAAAAGTCCAAAGAAGAAAACCACCACCACCAAGAAAAAGAAGAAAGGCAGCCCTCAGAAAAAGAAAAGTCGTGCCCAGAAGAAGAAGAAAACCACACCTACCACCACCACCACCACTAACACCCGACGTAAAAGAGGTACTGCAGCCAGGACTCAAACGTACACCCGCAAAACACCACCACCCTTACCATCACCACCATCACAGTCCCCAATGATGACGAGGTCTCCTTTTGCGTCCACCTCCTCTTCCTCTTTGTCTTCTTCTTCACCCTCTTTTACCATGATGCCTGTCAAACCAGACTTAAGATCCGTGTTTCCTAATTTGATGCAAAAATGGAAACCTATTTCTAAAGTCACCCCGTCGGGACCGTCGACTTCAGCTGATTTAGCCATGGCAGCAGCCACCAACAAAGTACCATCCCCTAAAACCAAAGTCCAAGAAAGAACTGGCATCTTACAAAGTTTAGTGGATTTATCCAAAGAAGAATTGAGACGATTTAATCCCTTGAAAACACCTCAACGTCAAGTGATGCCTGTCGTGAAGTTGGTACGTCGTGCAGACAATCAGTGGAGACGTGTTCCAGTATAAAATAGAAGGGTACCCTGCCAGAGACTTCAGACTTACTCCTCCTCACCTCTAAGATGGCTCCCAAACCTGCACACCACAACTACCTCCACCAAAAAAAGAAGAAAAGTAAAACCACCAAAAAAGGACGACTTTCCCCTCGTCTGGCCAAACATTGGGATGTCTTGTCTGTCTTGACCAAATCCAATCCTCCCATGCGAAAACAACTCATTCAAACAGCTCCTAAAGAAATCATCGATATCTTGTGTGAATGTTGTTTGAACGTGTTGAAAGGAACGGTACCTTTGTCCAAGATACAGAAACAAAAATTAGGGAAACATCGGAACGATCTTCGTCAAATGGTCAAAAAGAAAATACCTCTTCAACAAAAGAAAACAATGTTGGTACAACGAGGAGGATTTCTACCTATGTTGATAGGACCGTTGTTAAAAATAGCCGCTCCTTTGTTAGGAACGATTGCTGGACCACTTTTAGGAGGGGTCATGCGATAACCCCTCCCCAAAAAAAGAAGATAAAAAGGACCACCCTTCTCTGAAAAGACCGCACCTTTTTGGTACCTTTGGATGAAATGGAAGGACGAAAACTAACTTTAGTACCTTACAAACGATGGATGGAATTTCATCGTTGGAACGAACAACGGATACCTCATTTACCACCCAATCCTAATCTTAACGAAATGTCTCAGTTACAACAAGAAATACAATCCCTGATGGAACGAAACAATGTGTCCGAAACAGAAAAATCCCAACGGTACGGTCAACTTTTACAACGTCTACAACTCTTTCGTCAAAAAGCAGTCGACGAAACAGCTTCACCCACTCTCAGAGATTTTAAGGCTCTGATGAAAAGCGAACCTAAAGTCACCACTAAAACAGACACTGGTACAGGGATGAACGTCAAAGAAGAAGAAGCAGAAGAAGAAGAAGAGTTTTTACTAACTCCACCTCTTATAAAATTAAAAAAGTTAGCCACACCGGATTGGATAAAAAAGAAGATGCCTACCCTTTACCCTCAGAAAAGAAAAAGGAAGAAGTGAAGAAAGAAGTCAAAACAGAACCGATGACCCCTGTTCAAACTCCCTTTACCCCAGTAGCACGTCGGACACGTAAACAACAATCCAAAAAGATACCTCACGAAGAAAAGAGTATTGGAACATGGTTAACTTATTCTTGAGGAAATCATCATCATCATCATGGAGAAACTGTTAGCCACCATTTATTACAATCCTGGCCATGCTGCTGGTTACGGAGGAGTTCAAAAATTATATCGAGCTGCTAAAAGTCAATTGAAAAGTGTACGTTTGCCCGAAGTACGACGATGGTTACAAGAACAATCTACGTACACGTTACACAAACCCATTCGACGTAAATTTTCTAGAAGTACCACTCAAGTGGAAGGGATCGATCATCAATGGCAAGCCGATTTAGCTGACGTCTCTCATTTAGCCACCTACAATCGTGGTCACAAATATTTGTTTTGTGTCATCGACGTGTTTTCCAAATTTGCTTGGGTCGTACCTTTGACTTCTAAAAGCAGTACCGAATTGGTACGAGCCTTAAAATTGGTCTTGAAACAAAGTGGACGCCAACCTTTACGATGGCAAACTGACAAAGGCACCGAATTTCTAAACCAAGCTTTTCAAAAAGAATTGAAACAAAGACACATTCATTTTTTTACTACCGAAAATCCTGAAACCAAAGCCAGTATCGTGGAACGTTTTCAAAGAACTTTGAAAGAACGTATGTGGAAATATTTTACACATCAACATACTCTCAAGTACATCGACGTGTTACCTCGTTTGGTCAAAGCGTACAATCAATCGTACCATCGTAGCATCGGATGTGCCCCCAAAGAGGTCAGCCCTGAAAACGAAGTGACCGTGTTTGATAAATTATTTCGTTCACCCCAGAAGAAAAAAAAAAAGTAGAAGAAAAACCTTGTTGGAGTTAAAGACGGGAGATTGGGTTCGCATCGGAAAAACCAAACGTACTTTTGGCAAAGGTTATTTACCTAACTGGACCACCGAATTGTTTCGTGTCACTACCCCCGTCCGTGGACGTGATCCTCCCGTCTATAAATTGGAAGACATGCACGGTGAAGTTCTCAAAGGAACATTTTACTTGCCTGAGTTACAACGAGTGACTAAAAAAGAAGACACCTTGTACGACATCGAAAGCATTCTCGAACAAAGAACACGCAAAGTAGGTAAACGTCGAGTAGAAGAAGTCAAAGTACGTTGAAAAGGATATCCTCCTAGTTTTGATTCTTGGATTGCGGCTTCTCAAGTCGTCGACTATAAAAAGAAAAAGAAGTAAACTCAAAACATGCCATTCAACACAGTAGCCACCCAGACGACTTCAACGACTCCTTCACAGAGTTCTTCTCTTCAAGAATTACAAAAACAACCACTTTGGGTGTGGTGCGGAGAACGTGTGCCTAAAAATCAAATCGTCTTTTTCTGCCAAATCTTTGTAGTGTATTGTGTCATCGGAGCAGCTATTGCCAATTTGAGTTTACAACAAGGAGACAAACAATTGTGGACCATTTTACTGAGCAGTTGCATCGGTTATCTTTTACCCAGTCCCTCTTTGAAATTTACGACGACAGACAACAGCAGCCATAGCAACAACCACGCTAGTTCGACCAACGCCAGTTCACCTTCTTCTTCGTCCAGTCACCACCACAATACCAATTCTCTTTTGGAACCTTTTGAACATCATTCTTCTGTTCACTTGAGTGACTCCTCGGACACCAGAACCACCTTAGAACTATGAATGACCAATTTTATTTAACTTTACCCAGTGACAGTTCCATGAATGTGTTTCCCAACAACAAATTATGTTGTATCACGGCCAAATTACCTCAGGCCTTCCAATTGGATCACGACGCTCATTGGGAAGTGGCTTTGGTAGAAATCATTCATCCTACGCAAATCAAGAATGTGTCTGGAAATCAAACCATTTTTGACGTAGCAATCTATAACGAAAAAGTGCAAAAAGAGTTGGACGCTCATGATCCTGAAATTGGGAAAAAAATGAGTTCAAAAACTGACAATACTCCCTACTCGACCTATCGCATGAGAATTCCTGAAGGGTATTATTTTAGTGCTCAACATTTGGTGGAGACGATTGCGGCCGTCTTCGAAGCCCAATTTGGCAAAGCCTTGGAAAAAAACCAAAAATAGGTAGAGATCAAATACCATCCTGTGGCACGCCGTATCTGGATACAATTTTTGAAAGGGCATGAGGGAAAGCCATTCGACGAGACAGAAGACAAACACTTACCCGCGCACGAAAGAAAATTCATGACCATCGGTTTTTCTGCTGGGTTGTTTGATATTTTGGGTGGAAATAAAACGTATCATGGTGAACGAAGAATCTACACCAACACAGATTTCGGAGAGGCTTTTCGCACCCCTATCGAATTGAACGTTGGACTGAATTTAATGTTTGTGTACTCCGATGTGGTGGAGTACAACGTGGTGGGTCACACAGCTGCTCCCTTACTGAGAGTCATTCCTTTCAAAGTGGATACTGCTGCTGGTGCGTACGAAGAAGGTGGAAACACGTTTCACGTTCACCGCGAATTTGTACATCCTCATTATCTTCCAGTCAGTAAATCGTATTTTGACAGTGTCCACATTAGTATAAAAGGAGATTTGGGACAAGATGTGCCATTCATTGACAAAGGAAAAGTCACGGTGAAACTACATTTTCGAAAAAAACAAGTTCTCTAACGAATTGTAACTGACCCAAACAAAAAAATGTATCCAGTGTACCAAGGAGTGGCTCGACAACGAGGACATGGTTTAGGAGATATGTTAAAATCGGCTTTTCGGACGGTAGCTCCTATTTCATGCCTTAAAAGATGCTGCTTTGACACAAGGAAAAGAATTTTTGCAAAATGTCCTCATCGACAAACAAAATCCAAAAGAAGCCTTTATGAGAGCAGGCAAAAATGTGTTGATGACCACTGGTAAAGATCTTTTAGGCCTCCAAGAAAATCCTATAAATACGCTTCACGCTTCAGACCCTGGCATTACTTCACAGCAGCAAGGACAAGGTAGAAAGAGACGACGACAACGTCTAAATCCCTTCAAAGTTCATAAAAGAACAGACGGCAGTTCCAAAAAGAATAAGAAAAGAAGAAGAACTGGTAGAGAATTAGACGTGTTTGATTATTAACTGTGAAAAAAAAATGATGCTCCGAGATTCTTGCGAATGTACCAAGTCAGAACTGGATATGTTTACCATGCCTCCCACCATGATGACGATGCAAGAATCCCAATGGGTGGAATTTCATCCTGTATCGTCTTTGACGGAATCAGCTCCTATCGAATTTGAAATCAAAGGACAAACCGAAGATTACATCGATCTGAATAACAGTTACTTGTACCTGAAACTTCAAGTACAAAAAAATGACAACACCCTTCATGGGGAAGCTGCCCGAGTGGCACCCGTCAATAATTTCATGCATTCCTTGTTCAGTGGAGTAGATTTGTACTTGAATAACAAACTGGTCAGCAGCAGTTTGGATACTTACCCTTACCGTGCTTATTTGGAAAATCTCTTGACGTACGGAAAAGAAGCCAAGAACACTCATCTGGATGCTTCGGTGGTCTGGAAACCTGACACCTCGGAAAAGTTCAACGACACAGAGCTGTCAGTACCGGCGAAGACTTCTGCTAATGATGGTGATCCTATAATTCCAGCAGTCCCTCACAATGTGGGATTTAACGACCGTCGAAAGAAAATCAGACGAAGTTTAGAACTGATGGATCGTTTGCATGTGGTTGCAAGACAAGTATTTGTTGAACGGAGTAGATGTACGCCTGAGACTGAATCGCAGTAGTGCCGCCTTCCATTTGATGGCTCATGCTAACGAGTGGAAAACCAAAATCCAAGAAGCCAAACTTTACGTGCGACGTGTAGAAGTCTTACCAAAAGTAGCCAATGACATCAGTCAATCCTTGAGCAGAACCACTTTTAAGTATCCTGTGCGACGAGTTGAAGTGAAAACCTTTACCATAGCCGCTGGACTCCGATCCAAAGTCGAAGATCACATCTTCCAAGGACAGCTCCCCAAACGTTTGCTGATTGGCATCGTCAGTAATGCAGCCCTCAACGGAGTCCACGATCAGAATCCGTTCGAGTTTAAACACTACAACGTCTCAAAGATAGAAGTCAGTCGAGATGGCAAGACCTTGTGTACCAGACCTTTTGAACCTAACTTTAGCGACGGCCATAAAAATTACTTGCGATCTTACTTGAGCCTGTTTGAAACCACGGGACAGTTAGGGCGCGACACCAGCCACGGCATTTCGTACGATGATTATGCAGGAGGGTATGCTTTGTGGGGTTTTGATTTCACTCCGGACCAAGGCAGCGATGAAGGACATTTCCACCCTATAAAATCAGGCCCCCTTCGTGTTGAACTTCAGTTTGCAGATCCTCTACCCGACACAGTGAACGTCGTCTTGTATGCAGAATTTGATAATACTCTAGAGATCAACAGTTTGAGAGAAGTGATTCTAGACTATTAGAAGAAGAAAAAAAAGATGCAACACGTAGAAGAAGAACCTATGGAAATAGATGAGGAATTTTGTGAGAAGTCACAAACTACCACAAATGATGATGATGACGAAGTCATTCATTCAGAACCTAAAACCGAGTTTACTGGATTTATTTCTCGATGGCCAGAACACGAAAAACAGTTAGTGTCCTGTTATGCTCAGGAATTGAGTAAAATAATTAACAGTCTAGTCCAAGAACAATGTTATGGATGTCAAATCGATCATCCTAGTCAGATACAACACGACCAATGTATGATGTTGACAGGTGAAGAACAATTGGACAACTATTTGGAAACGGCTTGGTCCGAGAACTCGGACGAAAAAGTGTTGAGACAATGGTATAAAGACTTGGTGAATTCTTCTTTTCCTCCTCCACTTACTCTTCTGGAGATCAGACGCATCGAAGGGCTCATTCAATAGAGTGCAGAACCTATCCGACGTGAATATTCGTGGAATTACAAGACAGATCAATTCAAGTTTAAAGTCAGGTGTGCATTGGTGACCCATTATTTCCATTGAAGAAAAAAAAAGAAGAAAAAAATGGATACTAGAGAACTTTATTACCTATTGACTCGTAGTTCCTACACTTCTTCTTGGAATCCTGTGGTATGTGCTAAAGATGAACTACCTCATCGTAAACCAAAAAACGTTCATGCTTATGTCATCAATACTGACGACAGTGATCTACCAGGAACCCATTGGATTGCCGTGTACTTTCCCAACGATCACAATGGTGGTGGTGTGGAATATTTTGATTCTTATGGATTACCTCCTTTGGAAAAAGACATCATCGAGTTTATAAGAAGAAATGCCGTCTCGACTCGATTCAATAATGTGAGACTACAAGGATCAGATTCTATGGTGTGTGGACAATATTGTGTTCATTATCTTCATCAACGCAGTCTTGGATACTCCTTAGAACATTTACTGACTTATTTTGATAGTGACTATGTTCGAAATGATGCTAAAGTACAACAATGGTTTTGTCAACGTTATGGTTATCTCTTGTCTTTAGCTCACAATCGTAGTGTACATCAAAATGATGTAGATGTAGAAAGTTTCACAGTTACTTTACCTTCCCAACGTTGTCAACCTTGTAAATATGTTCCTGTTTGAAAATTTATGGTTGAATGGTTAGTATTTTTATGTTAGAATAGTTATTGTTGAATAAACAATTTTGTTGATTGTTGAAAAAAAGTATGGTGTTGTGTGGTTTTTTATTGAATTTGAAATAATAATGATTATGTTCTATCTCTCTCTTTCTATCGATCTGAAGTCACCCCCCCCCCCCCCTCTATCTATGATCTCACTGTCGATCTGAACCCTATTTTTAGGTCAGCGCAATGGATGGTGTCGTGTATGTATTGGATAAAAAAAAAATTTAAAATAAGAAATGGGTGTGTGGAGTATGTTTGTATAGAGTGTGTTTGTGTTTTTTTGTTTTTTTTTTTAAAATAAAAAATAAAAAAAGGATTTGTAAAAAAGAGCGGTGGATTCGAGATGATAATGGACATTTTATTAAGTTGGAGTTTATCTATGAGAGTCCAGAAGAAAGTTATGAGAGAATTGTAGGCAAGAATCTTCCTGAAGTGTCAGAACAATAAGAGAATGAAATGGTAAATATGGAAGTGTATTGAACTGTATTGGACTTATATGAAATTGTTTTATTACCACGAGTAACATAATGTATATACATTGAATAAAATATAATTATTATTATTGATGTATATATCTGAATGGTGTTGTGTGGTTTGTTTTTTACCCACCAAACCAAAAAAACCCACTTTCCCTCTCTTTCTATCGATCTAAAATTGGGAGGAAAGAAATAGACTACAGCACCAACAGCAGCAGCAGCAAAAACAACAACAACAACAACAACAACAACAACTTTTGCAGTCAATCAAATAAAATTTTTTTTAAAAAAAAATGGATTGTATATTTGTGGTGTCTGATTTGATATAAACAAAATTTAAAAAATAAAAAAATGGTTGTGTAGTGTGTGTAAGTTTTGTGTTTGATATATAAAAAGAATTTAAAAAAGTAAAAAAATGGATAGTATATTTGTGGTGAGTGTTTTGATATAAACAAAATTTTAAAAATAAAAAAATGGTTGTGTAGTGTGTGTAAGTTTTGTGTTTGATATATAAAAAAGTTTTAAAAAAGTAAAAAAATGGATAGTATATTTGTGGTGAGTGTTTTGATATAACAAAATTTAAAAAATAAAAAAATGGTTGTCTAGTGTGTGTAAGTTTTGTGTTTGATATATAAAAATTTTTTAAAAAAGTAAAAAAATGGATGGTTTATATGTTGGATAGTATGTTGGCGTGATTTCATCCCTTTGTCATACCCTTTCGTCTGATAGCAGGTTTTTGGGGTTTTTAGGCAGCACACAAGGCATTTGGGATAGTGTGTTAGGTTTGGGTTTGGGTTTTGGGTTTATTTGGGTTTGTATATAAAAAAAATATAAATAACAAAAAAAATTTAAATGAGTTACGAAATTTTAGTACTATTTTTTAGTCAGCCAATTTTTTCCATTTTTTTTTTTTTCAGGATTATTTTAAGTCTCCGCTAACGTCCGGTACAATTTCGGAAGTTTAGTGTTACTTTTAGTCTAGACCATTATAATCTAATGTTCTGTGCACAACCCCATCGTATAATTTGTGATCAATGGAAAGTGTATCAGCCTTAAGTCAAAATACATCACAGAACGTTTGGATGTATTATTTTGTGAGAATTTTACATCTACGTTTTCAAAAGAAGGATTTTAGTAGACTATGTCTCCAATTCAATCTTGTGATATTTTACCGAAAAAAGAGGATTTTTTTCCTATCGATGTGATTTTTTAAAAATGGAATGTGTGTTTTTGAAATTTCTTAAGGAAAATATACCATAAAAAACGTAAGTGTCGTGATATTTTTAAAAGTAGGAATAAAATATTCTCTCTTTCTCTCTCTCTCTCTCTCCGTCGTAATGTCAATTCTCTCTGTTTCACAAACACACACTAAGTTTCTTATACAATGATTTCGATTGAAATGATCATGGTATCTGTTCCCGTTTTTAAGATGCCTCTCCACAAATGTTGGCAGTAGTCACAATGATTATGTAAAATGTGACGTTAGTGTTGTAAATTTTTCAAAAACTTGCACCCCTTAAAAATTGTACAACGATTTTTCTTTCATAGGTCAATCGTTTGATTATGTAAAATCTTGAGTTTAGTTGTTCTTGTGCATGTCAGGTATCTTAGCTTTGCTCCTATTTTGGCACTGCAATGTGTCACGAAAAAATATTCTAGATCTACCGTTTTCAGAAGGAAACCAAACAAAAAAAAACAAAACAAGCACATAGCTTTACGGTGTAAGAATGCCTCGAGTATGACTCATCTAATTCTGCACTCTATAACCCGTCCTATTCTACACTCTCATTCTTGAGCCCAAAACATGCGTTCATGAAAACTGTAACAATGTATTTTCAGTCAGTCCATTTCAGACTGTCGATAAAACAAGACGTGTTTTTACTGTTCTCCCGTCTTCGGTTTTGGGAAATGTTGTAACATTGTTTGTAGCCGCAAGGCGTGTGCAGCAAAACATAACCTATCTTAAATATTTGGGAGGCATACAACAGGACCACCCATTATCAAGAAAGATTAATTCTATTCCCCTCCCTCTCCCACCCCGTAATGTAGTGACGAAGACAACGTCTACTACTATCAAAAACACCTCCCCACCCTCCACCCCTTTTTGATGGTAGTAGACGTTGTCTTCGTCACTACATTACGGTACCACCATGTTAAACTCCCGTTACTGCCCCAGAGTGCCCCCCACATGCTAAATTCCCGTTACTGCCCCAGAGTGCCCCCCACATGCTAAATTCCCGTTACTGCCCCAGAGTGCCCCACTCTGCCCTATTTACCCCCCCCCCCTTAACTACTTACCCACTACAAGGCCAGGTGCTTCTTAAGTAACGTCGAGATACACAGCTGTGTCCAGTATAAATTCAATAAGGCTTGAAATCCCACATCGTTTTTGGTGTAATATAGATGGGAAATTGTGGATATTATACATAGCTACTAACCCTCAAGAAACCTCCTTTCCCACAGACCAATATTGTCAAGTCTCTACCGTCCCCAGAAAACAAGTCTAACTTTAGGCAAAAAAAAAAAAAAAAAAAAAACGGCAATAAGGATCAGTGCTTTGGGGTTTTAAACGGGAAAAAAAGTTATATTAAGAACATGTCCAAAGGATAATGCCCTGAATAGTTGTTGTCGTCTCCTTTGTGTTTACTTGCCCCAACCCTTACTGCGCAGAGCAGCTTATTAGGTATCAGTGTATCATGTTGTGTCAACCAATGAGTGGTTTAGACTGGCCAACAGTGTTTTATTTGGTATTTTAGCATCTGATTTTCAATAAGGCTCAATGATATTAACGGTGTACGCATAATTCCTCTTTATTTTATGGTATATTTCAGTGGCAATCCAGGTAGTAGTATAGGGAGCCTGGATAGAGCCAAAAAGAGACACTTGAGAGCCATACGGGAAATTAACATGGAGAGGCATTTGGGATCCATACGGGAAATGAACATGGTAGGGCACTTGAGAGCCATTCGGAAATTTAACACTTGGGGGTAGAAGTGTTTATGGGGCAGAAGTATTTTATAGGGACAGAATAGACACATACGGTAATTTCAATGTGACCCAGAACATTGGTCCTGGGAAAATTAGTATTGTCGGTTGAAGCATGAGTCATGTCCGTGATTCAGCGCGTGAGTTTGTACTCTTGACCTGACCTGGATTTCGCAATCCAAGAATGATTCATTTTGTTGACCAGAAGTTAGAATAAGATCGTAATAGTAAGATGTTGATTTGAGACGGAATAAGAAATGGGTTTTGTTTGTTTCAATGACGCAGTATAAAGTAAGCTATATAATAAGATGTATCGCAGCGTTCGTCATTCTTCTTTCATAGTTCGTTTAGCATGAGAGGTCATAAACGAGATTGGTTCATTTTGTGTGATATTCTGCTTCAGAGATAATATTATTATACAGTACATTTTGGACTTTGTACTGCTAGTTAAACTTTAAGAATTATTCAGCTCCGTTGGAATTATCGGAAACATTTCTAGAACTTGTGTGATATTCCATATTCACAAGGATTACTTGGAATTAATACTATTTGGATATAACTGATTCTTGTTATTACATCAGCACAGTGGTGTTTCATTCGGAATATTCTTCATTCGGAATAATTTGTATTAACTTCTGGATATGTGAACTTTAGAACAATTTAGGACTTTTAAGGATATTCTATACTGTAAGTTATTTTTAAATCTTTCACTTTGATTGTTTTTTGAAATATTTTAATATTTTAGGAAATTAAATATTTGTGTTTTAAATCTTGAAAAATTGTTTGAGTCTTTTCTTTTGTTACATTACCCCTAGTCGTAACAAACAGACACAAACATACACTTAACATACAAACACACCAAATTTTGTTTTAGGCAATCATGTAGTAATCTTTCCGAAGAGATGTGGGTGGCCCTGAAAAGGGCCGTTGGAGTTTTGTGAACCAAGTTAACACATATCACACCTCTTCACTGGTCTTTTTCCCCTTAAACTTCTACGCACTTCAGGTTCGTAGATGAGCACCCACTTCAGACACCCTTGTCTCTCCACATAAATCCTTCTCTTCCAGATAGCCGTGGCAGCAATCTTTGTTATAGCCCATGAAGCTTTCACATACATCGGATAGTCCGGGTTGAACAGCATGCCCGATCCGATCGATGATGACTCTACACTTGAGGTCATATTGACGCTATATGTAAACCAATGGTTGTATGAATTTATAGTCTCAAACGGGAATGCTAACGTTAAAATGTTTAGATACAATCCAAAACACCACATATACTATCCAACAGTCGCTGTTTTATTACAACACCCCCCCCCCCCTACAGTCCAGCACCCGCTTTTTCATTACTTGCCAAACAAACCCCTATACAACCCATCGCCCTCTTTTTTATTACAATTAAAATATACACCCCTGCACTCCAACAAAAAGGGTCAAACAAAAGGGTAGGAGTGTTATGGACACACTACTAAACCCTTACATACAAACATACTATACAATCACGCACAAGTAGGCAAGGGTAGGTGTGCTTATAGACACACGACTATGCCTTGACATAAACATACTATACAATCACCCACACGTAGGCAAGGGTAGGAGTGCTTATATACACACTACTATACCTTCACACAAACATACTATCACAAGAGAAGGGGTTTTAAGTTTTAGTGTACAACATAGACAAAGACATACACAAACATAAAAATATTGGCAATGATTCAAGGTTGACAACATTGTAACGTAAGACTAGAGCTCCAATCATTTAGTACAGTGTCATTTTGCCATTGATGCACACACAACGTTTCTAAGCTAACGAAAATAGATAACCATACTTTTCACAAAAAAAGGAGAAATTAATATTAGGTTACCCTTTTTTGAGCTTCTGAAAGCAAGGGTAAATTCTATGTTAGAAATGTTGATTGGAAATTTTTTCATTTATCAGTTTTAAAACAGTAGTGTTATATTTATTTTCTAATGACTGCAGTAACATTTGCTGTATGCCTCCAAATATTTAAGATATGTTATGTTTTGCTGCACACGTCTTGAGACTACAAACAATGTTACAACATTTCCCCAAACCATAGACGGGAGAACAGTAAAAACACGTCTTGTTCGATTGTCAGTCTAACATGGACTGACTAAAAATATAGCATACATTGTTACAATTTTACTGAACGCATGTTTTGGCTCTAGAATGAGAGTGCAGAATAGGATGGGTCACAGAGTGCAGAATTAGATGAGTCATACTCGAGTCATTCTTACATCGTAAAGCTGTGTGCTTGTTTTTTTTCTTGTGTTTTTTTTTTTGTTGTTTCTTTCGGACAAAGCTAGATCTAGAAAACAAATTCGTGACACATTGCAGTGCCAAAATAGGACAAAGCCAAGATATTGGACATGCTAAGCACAACTAAACTCAAGATTTTATAAAATCCACGATTTACCTATGTAAGAAAAATCGTTCTACATATTTTAGGGGTGCAAGTTTTTTTTTAACAATTACAAAACTAACGTCACATTTCACGTAATCATTGTGACTATTGCCAACATTTTGGAGAGGCATCTTAAAACGGGAACAGATACCATTATCATTTCAATCGAAATCATTATATAAGAAACTTAGTGTGTGTGTTTGTGAAACAGAGAGAATTGACATTACAAGAGAGAGAGAGAGAGAGAGAGAGAGAGAGAGAGAGAGAGAGAGAGAGAGAGAGAATATTGTATTCCTACTTTAAAAAATATCACGACACTTACGTTTTTAAGGTATATTTTCCTTAAAAAATTTCAAAAACACACATCCCATTAAAAAAATTACATCGATAGGAAAAATATCACAAGATTGAATTGGAGATATAGTCTACTAAAATCCTTCTTTTGAAAACGTAGATGTAAAAGTCTCACAAAATATTAAATCCAAATATTCAGTGAGGTACTTTGACTTAAGACTGACACAATTTCCATTGATCACAAATTATACGATTGGGTTGTGAGTTAGCTTTTATTTGTAAAGAGACTAACGGTCAGGCACAGAAAAAAACACGTCTAATCTTCTCACTGTGTCAGTAGCAACTGAGGGCGATTCAAAGCGAACGCGGTAAGAAAATATTTGTAGCCAATGAAATTACTTATAATGAGTGACGAAGCGTTTTGTTATAGATTCCAGACAGGCAGTGCGGCAAAAAAATGCCTATGGTCTGGCTTTTAACTATTGCGAAGCAGACAGACTAGAGGAAATTTGCAATCATGTTAAGAATTCTTGTCCTGTAACATTTTTTCTCGCCACGCTAAATACTGAACTGTAACATTATTGGCTCGGGTTTTAAAACTGACAAAAATGTTGTCACTGAGTCATTTTGACATACCACCTTAAGTAGAAAGAGAGAAGGGCTACACTATTTAGGGGCCTTTTTTTCAAACTAGTGAATTTGGAAGCTTGTATGAAGTTACGATTTCTGGTAAAGTTACAAGTTTGTGTGTTTGTAAAAAACGGCAAATATCGGATAGACATTTGTGTCGTGACACATGTAAAGTTGAGAGTCTGTGCAAGTTTCAAAATTAACGTCACATAGCTTTCTATTGCTCGTAGACATTTCCATTTTGGCAAATTTAAGTAAAGCAAGCCATTATCACAAACATAGGTAAAGACAGGGGTATATATAGAGAGAGAACTAACGGAGATAAATCATATCTGAATCAACAATCAAGATGAAACGATCACGCAATTTTAGTGAGAAAACAGAAGAAACTAAGAGGCCACGACGACGACTTTCCGTGCGGCCTCATACTCCGCTAGCTGAAGTGTTAGCCCGGGTGCATGCCAGTGATTTCGAAAAGGACATGAGTAAGCCTGAAACAACACCCTCTACCTCCGCAAGACCAAGAGAGTCTAGAACACCTAGAAAAGAAAGTCGTTCCGTAGCTACCGAAAATTACATTCGAGAGACGCAAAAATTGACATCTAGAAAATTTTTAACCACGGCTTACACTCACACGGTTCGTTTTAAAGACTTTAAGTCTGAAGTGCATCCCGAGAAAGCCGCAGGCTTCATTACCGATTTGTGGGATTCCTTGTTAGAAACATTGAAACAACAATGAGGTGCCAAAGAGGACAATCGGTTTGGACTTTCCATCCATCACGACAGTTTGAAGTCTCCTGTCTGGTTCGAGTTTAGTACCCTGGCAGAATTAACACCGTCTAAAGTCATGGACAAAATTCAACAATCCAACGACGAATTTACCATCACCGATGGAAAAACCACACTTCACAGGACCCACGTTTCACCTCCTAGAGGTAGCGGACGAAACAAGAAAGTGTTATTGGTGGACGACCTTCGCTGTACCAAACGCAGTATCGTCCAAATCGACAACTCCCAAGACCAGATGTGTTTGGCCCGTGCCATCGTCGTGGGACGAACGTATAACGACAAGAACGAGACCGCAGAATGGAAATGGTCATAGATGAACATTCGACGATCGGAGAAACCCCAACAACGAAAAGAAGCAGGCATATCGAAATAGACCGTGTGTGGCATTTCTGAAATGCAACAACTTCAAGACGTTTTGGCTCCTCGGTACACCTTGAAAGTACACCCTTAAGAGGATCGCGGAGCTCTGGTGTTTCGAGGACCCGATTTCCCCGAGCGAAAACAAATTCACATCCCTAATTTCTGCGTCGCTCATCGGACTCGTGAGTAGTGCACACAGGAACATATCTATTTTCAATATCCCCATTGTAGTAAGATTCCGGGAGGACGTGAAAAAATCTTTCGTGGCCCCAACACTCTGGCCGATTTTGCCCAATGGATTTTAGATCCTATTAACGACACTTGGAGCTAAAAGGACATTCAACGTTACGGGACCTGTCATCGATATGCTACCATCATGGCTCACAATTTCTCGGGATACGATGGACAGTTTCTGTTGAAATATTATTCAGAACACGTTACTGAATGCCCCAAAGTCACCATGAACGGAGCCAAACTCATTTACATGCAAGTGGGACAAGTACAATTCAAAGATTCCACGAGTTATTTGACCATGCCTTTGAGTCGAATTCCTAAAACATTTGAAATGACAGAAATGGCCAAAGGGTATTTACCCCACTTTTTTAATACCAAAGCCAATCAACACGCAGTGCTCCCGCATTTGCCTGATCTTTACTATTACGACCCCGACGCGATGCACACCGAACACCGAGAAGCCTTCCACGCTTGGTGCCACGCTCACGCTTCAGACCCATTTGACTTTCAAGAAGAAATGCTGTAGTATTGCCGATCCGATGTGGACATTTTATGCCGATGCTGTGGAAAGTTTCGACAATTATTTCTAGATCACGAAGAAGCCGACCTTTGAAGGAAGCGTGTACCCTAGCCAAAGCGTGTGAATTAGTGTACAGAAAAAAGTTCATGCCCGAGAACCAACTAGCCATCATAGACCCTAACACTCATCTCTCGGTCAGCCGTCGATACTCTGTCAAAGCTTTGCCTTGGTTGCATTACTTGTGCGAAACGGAAGACAAATGGATACAACATGCAAGAAACGGAGGGGGATAAAAAAAAATGGGAAGTCTTTCTGGGGATGGCTGGGATTTAGAAAACGCTCAGACGGTGCCCGAATTTCAGGGCTGCTTGTTTCACGGATGCCCTACCTGTTTTCCTCAACGACACTTACAAAGTCCTTTTTCAGAGTTCCCCATGGAAGAGTTGTACTAACACACCTGCCTAAAGTTAGAAAGTCAAGGATACTATGTTGTAGAAATGTGGGAGCACGAGTACGATCGATGTTTCAAAACCGATCCAGAATTTAGGTGCATTGCCGAAAGTTACGACGTGATAGACATCGAACCTTAGGACCCATTCCACAGTTTGTTTGGAGGACGAACCAATGCCACACGCTTGCTGTACGACGTAGACATATCACGAGGAGAAGAAATCAAATATATCGACTGTTCGTTGTATCCTTGGGTGTGCAAATACAAGCGATTCCCCATCGGACACTCTGAAATCCTGACAGAACACATCGACGTGGAAAACATTCTTCTATACGGAGGATTGACCAAATGCAAAGTCTTACCCAAGACAAACTTGTACCATCCTGTTTGACCCCATCATTGCCAAGGAAAATTGATGTTTCCTTTATGCCGTACGTGTGCTGAAATATTCCAATCAAGATCACCGTTGTCAGCACACGGAGGAAGAACGCGCTTTGACAGGAATGTCGGTCAGCGCCGAATTGTTTCGGGGGATACCGCTTGTTGAAAGTATACGAGATTTGGCACTTTCCTACCACAGCACAATACCAAAAGGACGACGCCTCGAATCCAGGCATTTTCGCGAGTTACGTCAACGAATTTCTCAAACTGAAACAAGAAGCCAGCGGCTTTCCTTCTTGGTGTCAGATGCCAGAAGACCAAGTCCAATTCAAAGAACAGTACCGTGCCGTAGAAGGCATCGCCTTGGAAGAAGTAGAGAAGAACGAATCGTTTGCCAAAGTCATGTTAAATTGTTTGTGGGGGAAAATGGCACAACGTCCGATCTTGCCCAACACGGAATACTTGGCAGATCTCAGTCGCTAATTTCAACTGATGGACGACAAAGGAAAACTCGTGAAACACGTGGAAATCATCCGTAAAGATTTGGTCTTGGTCAATTACGAAGAAGAACCCAAGTTTGTTCGCCCCGACGACTTTAGCAATGTGGTCATTGCAGCCTACGTGACAGCCCATGCTCGCTTGAAATTGTACGATGAGGCTTTAGAAGTGTTGGGAGAATAAGTCCTGTACTTTGACACCGACAGTTGTATGTACATCCATCGCCCTGGTAGCCCACACCCCACCATCGAAGGAGATCGTTTAAGAGCATGGACAGACGAGCACCCCCAAGAGACGATCCTCAGTTTTGCCATCGGTGGCCCTAAAAATTACGGCCACCGATACCGAGACCGACAAGGCCAACTCCATACCAAATACAAAGTCATAGGATTGACACTGAATTATCGAGCTAGCCAAGTGGTGAACATTGATGTCTTGAAAACTGCTTTACAGTCTGGACAAGCTCAAGTGAAAAATTTAGAGCCCCGCAAAATCGTACGTTTACCAAACCACCAAATCGTCAGTCGCCCATTAGAAAACGTTTACCAAATTGTGTACCAGAAACGAGTGCGACTTCCAGACCACACCACTTTGCCGTACGCCAAGCCGATCTTCAGTATAAAAAAGGGACAACTTCCAAGACCAACAATTCATTGCGAATACATACGTCGACCTAGAAAGATGAAGTTCACACAGATAAAGCCGCATATCCAACATCATCTACCTCTGTCTCCACAATACCGTCAGAGCAAAGTTCGTCCGAGAAGGAAAATGATTCAGTAGTCCCGAAAGATTATTATCACATTCGAGAGACTAACAAAGTGACTTCCAGAAAATTTAGAACCACGGCTTATACGTACACAGTGAAATGTAAAGACTTCACGTCTGAAGTTCAAGTACAGAAAGCAGCAGGTTTCATTACGGACTTATTTGACTCATTGTTAGAGGAACTGAAATGACAGTGTCAAGTCAAAGATCAAGATCGTTTGAGACTATCGATGTCTCACAGCAGTTTGAAATCTCCTGTGTGGCTCGGGTTTAGTACACTGTCAGAATTAACTTCTTCCAAACTCTTAGACAAAATTCAAGACGCTCAATCAATGAGAGAAGAATCTGACATCACCGATGTAAAAGTAACTATTCACATGATACAGGTTTCACCTCCAAGTGAAGAAGGCAGCCGTTGCACTTGATCTACTCTTCATGCTTACCAATAAGTGTGTATAACATGTTGGATACACCAACAGATTTACGACTGAAAAGATGCACGTGACTGGAAAAGTCTTGGATTCAACGCTTGGACACAAGAGGTAGCTGACCATGCCAAAAACATCGCGTGTGACGGATCAAAGAAAGACAAAGAAAGAAAAACATGAACTTTGTGGAGTTTTTTTGTTTTTGTTTCTTAATGGACATTGATCGCAGCATAAAAGAAAATGCATGATTTTGTTTTTATGATTTGACAATATGTTGCAACATAAACTATATTTTTTAAAATATGAATTGGTTGTAGCATGAAAGAAAACATGTGCTATGTTTCATGACATGTAAATACGTTTTGTTGTGTTGACACTTTTTGAAAAACATTAAACGTGTATCAAATGTATAAAATATCGTGTGCCTTTCGTGTTCCTCTCAAAATTCGTCATACCTCAGTCATGGCTGCATCCTCCTCTTTCTCCTCTACCTCCTCTTCTGTGGTTAAAGAGATTGACGATAAGTTAGATCGTCAAAGTTGGGAAGCTTTGTATCTGCGCCATCCATTTAACATGTTGATTGCTGGACCCAGTGGTTCAGGCAAAACCGAATTTGTCAAACGTTTGATCGAACACAAATCTCATTTGTTTGATCTTCCTCCTCAACGTATCGTGTGGTGTTACAAAGAGTGGCAATCGTCTTACACTTTACTTCTATAAAGTCAAGGAGAAGCCATTTCGTTTGTCGAAGGGATTCCTCGCGAAGACGATGGGATCGTGTCTGATTCGAGTCACATCTGGTCATCTTCGATGACATGTTAGGAGAAGACGAAGAAGAGATTAAATTTTGGTTTACACGAAACGGACATAATCGTAATGCAAGTATCATTTACATTACTCAAAATTTATATGAACAAAGTAAAGCCGATCGTACCATCAGTCTCAACGCCCATTACGTGGCGTTGTTTAAAAGCCCCAGAGACAAATCTCAAGTGCATGTGTTAGCCAAACAGTTAGGCACTCCTTGGCTGATTTATGCGTACGACTCAAACACCTCATGCGTATTTACTCATCGACTTAAAACCCACCACTCCCGATTATTTGAGAGTTCGTACCCAATTGCTTCACCATTGGTGTCAAGAAGGAGGTCCTGTCATTTACACGTCTACTTCGGCCATTCTCTGAAAGAAACAACTATAAAAACATCCACCACGTCATTTCTTTCTCACAGTCTACAAGATGACTTCCTTTCAATCTCATCCTCCTGCCAAATTGATTCGGGCCCTGTATGGCATCAATCGCGAAAAAAAATGCACAAGTCCGTGCCCGTTTGTTAGAAGCTAGTCTCAAAGAAGTGTTACGATGGTTTACTTTGACAACATTTAAATTACTTCAAGGCATCATTCACATCCCTCATCAAACCCAACGTTTTTTTGAAAAACATAAAAGTTTTGTCACAACTGGCAGATCCCAGAATCGATCCACGCACTAAAAACAAATCATTTTGACACCTGGTGGTAGTGGTTCCTTAGGAGGTGTCATGATTCGTTTTCTTTTGAAATTGGATCCGAATGCCGAAGAGAAAACAAAAAAGAAGAAAAATAAAATCCCCTCAAAGACGGTCACGTACCATCCACAAGAAAAAGAAAAGCCCCAAGAAAAAAAGCCCCATGAAGAAGAAAAACCCTTCCAAGAAAAAACCAACCACTGCATCTCCTGCTGCCCGAAAGAGAGGTACTGCTGCTAGGACGCGCACGTACTCCCGAAAGCCACGAGAGGCAGTGACGGTGTCTCCTTCTCCGTCCACTTCTTCTTTGCCCTTCGTGATGATGTCTGCGAAACCTGATTTAAAACCCGTGTTTCCTAATTTGATGCAAAAATAGAAACCCATTTCGAAAGTCACCTCTTCTCCTGGGGTCTCTACTTCGGCTTCTCGGGCTTCTGCGGCTGCCGCTCAAAAAAGTGGCCTCAGCTAAAACTAAAATCCAAGACAGAACCGGTGTGTTACAAAGTCTACTGGACTTATCCAAACAAGAACTGACACGATTTAGTCCATTGAAAACACCTCAACATCGAGTGATGCCTGTCATGAAGTTGGTACGCCGTGCTGACCATGAGTGGAGACGTGTTTCAGTATAAACAAGAAGTGTGGCCTCCGAGGGATCTCAGTTCTATTTTGCTCCTGACGCCAAGGATGGCTCCAAAAAGTGCACACCACCACCCTAGTCGTCCCAAGAAAGGCAAAACCAAAAAAGGACTTCCACCTCGTCTCGCCAAACATTGGGAATTGTTGTCCGTCCTGACTAAATCCAATCCTAACATGCGAAAACAACTCATTCAAATAACCACTAAAGAATTCATCGATACCGTGTGTGAATGTTGTTTAAATGTGTTGAAACAAAATGCTGGTGCAACGAGGAGGATTTCTACCCATGCTGATAGGACCGTTGTTAAAAATAGCGGCTCCTTTGTTAGCATCGATTGCTGAAATTCTTTTAGGAGGAGTCATGCGATAAAGACGGGAAGAAAAAAGAAGATAAAAAGGACACCCTTCTCTGGAAAGACAACACACTTGTACCTTTGGATCTTATGGAAGGACGAAAACTGACTTTAGTTCCTTACAAACGATGGATGGAACGCCACCGTTGGTACGAACAACGGATACCTCATTTACCTCCCAATCCGAATCTCAACGAGATGTCACAGTTACAACAAGAATTACAATCGCTCATGGATCGAAGTGATTTGTCAGAAGCAGAAAAATCGCAACGGTACTGTCAACTATTGCAACGTCTTTAACTTTTTCACCAGAAACTTTAGACGAAACAGCTAAACCCACTCTGAGAGATTTCAAGGCCATGATGAAAAGCGAACCTAAAACCGCCACTAAAACAGACACCGCCACGGGGACGACAGAAGAAGACGACCCACGAGAAGGTTTTCAAACTCCGTCTTCTCCCACCATCCCCAGCAAGATTGCAGCTACCTTGTTGACACCCTCTCCTACACCTAAACGAGAAGAAATGAAAGCATGGTTTAAAAAGATGATGTCCACCCCTTCTTCAGCAGAAGAAAAAAAGAAAAAAGGAAAGACAGAAGTGAAAAAAGACGTCAAAAAAGTCACCACTTCACCACCGACTCCTGTGGCTCGTCGAACGCGTCAAGCAACTTTGTCCAAACCCCAAGACTCCAAAAGTAGTAGTAGTATCGAACAGTAGGTGACTTATTGAGAAGTAAAAACAAAAACATGGAGAGAGTTTTAACCAGCATTTACTACAATCCTGCACATGCTGATGGTTACAGAGGAGTTCAAAAATTGTATCGGGCAGCTAAAAGCAAATTGAAAAGTGTATGCTTTGCCAGAAGTACGACGATGGTTACAAGAACAATCGACGTACACGTTACACAAACCCATTTGACGAACATTTTCCAGCAGTCAAACCAAAGTGGCTGGCATCGATCATCAATGGCAAGCAGATTTAGCTGATGTCTCTCATTTGGCAACCTACAATCGTGGTTACAAATATTTGTTTTGTGTCATTGACGTGTTTTCCAAATCCGTTTGGGTCGTTCCTTTGACTTCTAAAAGCAGTGTCGAGTTAGTACGCTCTTTAAAACTGGTGTTGAAACAAAGTGGTCCTCACCCTTTACGATGGCAAACAGACAAAGACACCGAATTTTTTAACCAAGCTTTTCAAAAAGAATTGAAACAACGCCACATTTATTTTTTTACCACCGAAAATCCTGAAACCAAAGCCAGTGTCGTGGAACGTTTTCAAAGAACTTTGAAAGAACGCATGTGGAAATATTTTACACATCAACACACTCTGAAGAACATAGATGTGTTACCACGTCTGATCAAAGCTTACAATCAATCGTACCATCGTAGCATCGGATGTGCCCCTGAAGATGTCACTCCAGAAAACGAAGTGAAGGTGTGTGATCGATTGTTTGGTACACCTCAGATTGGACACAAGAAAACCCTGGTGCTCAAGACGGGAGATTGGGTTCGCATTGGAAAAACCAAACGTTCTTTTGACAAAGATTATTTACCGAACTGGAGTACCGAATTGTTTCGTGTCACTGAACAAGTGCGTGGACGTGATCCTCCCGTCTATAAATTGGAAGACATGCAATGAGAAGTGTTAAAAGGAACTTTTTACTTGCCTGAGTTATAACGAGTGACCAAAAAAGAAGACGACTTGTACGATATCGAAAGCATTCTCGAACGAAGAACACGCAAAGTGGGTAAACGTTGAGTGGAATAAGTCAAAGTGCGTTGGAAAGGATATCCACCTAATTGTGATTCTTGGATTGCCGCTGCCCAAGTCGTCGGCTATAAAAAGAAGAAGTAACCAACATGCCGTTCAACACAGAAGCAGCTACATCTTCTTCGCAGAGTTCCTCTCTTCAAGAATTACAAAAACAACCTTATTGAGTGTGGTGCGGAGAACGTGTGCCTAAGCATCAAATCGTCTTTTTCTACCAAATCTTTGTGGTGTATTGTGTCATCGGAGCAGCGATTGCCAATTTGAGTTTGCAACATGGTGAGAAACAATTGTGCACCATTTTACTCAGCAGTTGCATCGGTTATCTTCTGCCCAGTCCTTTCTTGAAATATAGTACGGACAGTAACAACAACAACAACAACCACAACTGTACCACCAACGCCAGTCATCCTTCTTCCAGTCACAACAACAACAGTAGCCCTCTTTGGGAACATTTTGAACATCATTCTCCTTTGAACTTGAATGACTTCTCGGACACCAGAACCCTGTTACTATGAATAACCAATTGTATTTAACTTTACCCAGTGACAGTTCTATGGATGTGTTTCCCAACAATACCTTATGTTGTTTCACGGCCAAATTACCTCAGTCCATACAATTGGATCATAAAGCTCATTGGGAAGTTGCTTTGGTAGAAATCATTCATCATATGCAAGCCCTCAATATCAACAAAGGTCAAAACACTTTCATTGTGGATATCCTGAACGAGGAAATGCAAGAACACTTGGACAAAAATGATCCTAGTTATTACGAATCCAAAAAATCATTAAACACCAATCCTCCTTCCTTCACTAGCTTTACTATGAGAATTTCTGTGGGGTATCATTTTAATGCTCAACATTTGGTGGACACCATTGCGACTATCTTTCAGGACCAATTTGGCAAAGCCTCTGACAAAGCCAAGAAAACTGTTCAGATCGAGTACCATAAAATTGCTCGCCCCCTCCATATGCATTTTTCGGACCCCAGAATATTGTCCGTCACTTTTTGTCCTGGGTTGTTTGCCATTTTGGGTGAATACACACAACTAGTTCCCATGAGAGACATCCACAACAACGAACGATTTTACAAGTTTTTTCGCTACCCTGTCGAATTGAACCAAGGACTGAATTTATTGTTTGTGTACTCCGATGTGGTGGAGTACAACGTGGTGGGAAACACAGCCGCTCCGTTACTGAGAGTCATTCCTTTCAAAGTGGATTCTGCCGTTGCAGCGTACGAGGAAGGTGGTAAAAGGTATCACGTTCACCGTGAATTTGTCCATCCTCATTATCTTCCTGTCAGTAAATCGTATTTTGACAGTGTCAACATTAGTATAAAAGGATATTTGGGACAAAGTATTCTATTCACTAAAGGAAAAGTCACGGTGAAACTACATTTTCGAAAAAGGTTCTCCAGCGAATTGTAACACAATGTGTATCCTGTGTACCGAGGAGTGGCTCGACAACGAGGACATGGTTTAGGAGATATGTTAAAATCTGCTTTTCAGACGGTAGCCCCCATCTTAAAACCTATGGTGACTCGAGGATTGGATGCCTTAAAAGATGCCGCTTTGACGCAAGGAAAAGAATTTCTTCAAAACGTCCTCATCGACAAGCAAAATCCTAAAGAAGCCTTTAAGAGAGCAGGAAAAAATGTTTTGCTGCACCGTGGAAAAAATCTTTTGGGTTGCCGAGAGACCCCTATAAATTTGCTTCAAACTTCTGACCCTGGCATTACTTCTTCCTCAACGCCACAGCAAGGACAAGGCAGAGAGAGACGTCGACACCCCTTTAGAGCTCATCAACACGCTGTTCAGAAAAAGAATAAGAAAAGAAGAACGGTCAGAGAATTAGACGTGTTTGATTACTGACTGTTGAAAATGATGCATCGAGATTCTTGCGAATGTACCAAGTCAGAACTGGATCTGTTTGCCATGCCACCTACCATGATTACGATGCAAGAATCCCAATGGGTAGAATTTCATCCTGTATCATCTTTGACAACTTCAGCTCCTATCGAATCTGAAATCAAAGGACAAATCAAAAATTACATCGATCTGAATAGCAGTCACTTGTACCTGAAACTCAAAGCACTCAAAACGGACAACAGCAATCCTGGGGACGATGCCAGAGTAGCACCCGTCAATAATTTCATGCATTCGTTGTTCAGCGAAGTGGATTTGTACTTGAATAACAAACTGGTCAGCAGCAGCATGGATACTTACCCTTACTGTGCTTACTTGGAAAATCTCTTGACGTACGGAAAAGAAGCCAAGAACACCCATCTGGATGCTTCCGTGGTATGGAAACCTGACACCCCTGAAACGTTCAACGACACAGAGTTGACTGCAGATGACGATCCTCACAATGTGGGATTTAACAACCGTCGAAAGAAAATCAAACAAGGACGCACTTTAGAACTGATGGATCGTTTGCATTTGGACATATGGTTGCAAGACAAGTACTTGTTGAATGGAATCGATGTACGCCTGAGACTGAATCACAGTAGTAACGAGTACAAAAGCATCATCGAAGAAGCCAGACTTTACGTGTGCCGTGTAGAAGTGTTACCTAAAGTAGCCAACGACATCAGTCAAACGTTGAGCAGAACCAATGCCAAGTATCCTGTGCGACGAGTGGAAGTGAAAACATTTACCACTGCCTCTGGACTTCGATCCAAAGTCGAAGATCATGTGTTCCAAGGACAGCTCCCCAAACGTTTGCTCATCGGCATCGTCAGTAATGCAGCACTCAACGGAGCCATCGATCAAAATCCTTTCGACTTTCAACATTTCAATGTCTCCAAGATAGAAGTCACTCGAGATGGCCAGACGTGTGTACAAGACCTTTTGAACCTAACTTTGCCCAATACTCTGGAAATCAACAGTTTGAGAGAAGTGATTCTCGACTATTAGAAAAGATGCAACACGAAGAACGTATGGAGATAGAAGATGAGGGATTTTGTGATCTGGACGAAAAAGAAGACACTATAGTCATGATGCCAAGATGGCCAGAACAAGAAAAACATATGGTTTCCTGTTTTGCAAAGAAGCTAGCTGAAGAAATCACACAAATGAACAGAAATGATTATTATACGTGTGATCGAAATACCAAAATTTTCATGATGAGTGTAGAAGAAAAGTTGGCACAGTATCTGGACGACGCATGGGATAGGATCTCAGAAAGGCCTATTTTGAGAGAGTGGTATAAAGACTTGCAGGATCATTCCTTAGCTCCACTCACTTCTCTGGAGACCGAACGCCTCGAAGCTTTCTTGCGACACAGCACAGAGGCTGCCCTCCGTAGTTCATTGTACTACTTAGCAGACATTTTCAAGGAAAAAGTGAAGTGTGAATTGAGAACTTATCCATTTAGTGCCTTCTTTTGATTGTGTGTACTCTAGAAAAGATGATAAAATAGAAGAAGAAAAAAATGTTTGAACATGATAGTTATCTTTTGTCTTTAGCTCAGAAACGTAGTGTGCATCGCCGGCAAAATGATTTAGAACAGTGGAAGTCCAGTTTGACTTCACAACGTTGTCAACCCTGTAAATACGTTGATGTTTAACACTGTTTGCATATTGTGTTAGAGAAGCTTCTTCTTGTTGATTAAAAAATGTTGATTTTTGAAAAAATGGTGTTGTGTTGTTTCTTAATTGAAAAAATGGAATGTATATGCACTATATCTCTATATCGATCTGAGGTACCTACTCTTTCACATTTCTCTCTATCGATCTGGTTCATGTTTTCCATCGCGTCCGCGCTTCCAGCATATAAAGCGGTGCGTTTGCCAGTCGGGTCATTCTCGTTGACTCGTCAACACCTCAAGATGACTGCAAAGATTAGTAAACTGAATGAAGCGATGGTGAACATGCAGCGGGTTAGACATAACCTGATTCAGAAGAACCCAGAGAAGAAGACGATGATCTTCCTGCAAATAGCTCAAGATCTGGTGGAAGAAGTTTTGCGAGAAGAGATCATCAGGGACAGACCGGAATGGGAGGAGAGACAAAGACTGCAGCAGCAGCAAAGGCAGCAACAACAACAGCAGCTACAGCAACAACTCTTGCAGCAGCAGCTGCAACAACAAGAAGGAGAAGTAACCTGTAAGATGTACTGTGAGGAGTTTGCCTTCTCTTTCACAAGGAAGCGCCCTTGTCCTGGGGCGGTGCGACCTGTGGTGAAACGTGGCCGTCCTGCTGCCAGAAGTTAAACTTCTCACCCAAATCAACCCAACGGTCCTTTTCAGGGCCACCCAGATCTCTAGAAAAGAGTACTCCATGATTGCCTTAAAAAAGATTGGTGTGTTTGTATGTTGAGTGTATGTGTGTGTCTGTCTTTTTTTTCCCCAAAACCAAAAAATCCCTTTCCCTGGTGTGTTTATATAGAGTGTGTTTGTATAAAGTGGGTTTGTATAGCGTGTTTCTATAAACACTCTCTACCCTTCCTATGTTAAAAAAAAAATAAACATTAATATGTTTCTATGTTTGTTTGTGTGTATGTGTCTATTCTGTCCCTATAAAATACTTCTGCCCCATAAACACTTATACCCCCAAGTGTTAAATTCCCGTATGGCTCTCAAGTGCCCCACCATGTTCATTTCCCGTATGGGTCCCAAGTACCTATCCATGTTTATTTCCCGTATGGCTCTCAACTGCCCTCTCCATGTTAAATTCCCGTATGGCTCTCACGTGCCTCTTTTGGCTCTATCCAGGCTCCCTATACTACTGTAGGTTGTTATAAAATAAAACTTCATTTTTAGACCAGACCCTGATTATGGGAGTATATGGGAGTATATGTATCAAATGTCAAATTATATTTTCATCATAAATGTCCCAATTAATCCACACATTATTTATTAGAATCACTCAGTTTCATATAATACATGTAATATCTTTACTTATGTTACTCTTTCAGACTATCCACATTGTATAAGGAGATACCTGAATGGCTTATATTTACACACTGTTTTGGTGAATTTGACAGAAAAAATTAAATGTGAAGTACCTTTACTTAAGTCCTAGATGTTATGAGCGTAAAGTGCGTTTTAGTAATGATTTTAATTTGAAAGACGTGGACATTTCTTATTTCGAGCAAATGGCTTTGCTAAGGAGGAAATCGTAAATTAGGGAACAAGACAGTCAAGACCACAATCTTATTCGGCGAGCTTAAATCACAATAGTGGGTATACCATCCGTTTCTTTGCCTGTTTATGGTAATTCGATCCTTTTTATGTGAACGTGCATGTTACCCATGACAAGAACCTGTGAAATCACAAATCTAACAAATTATAAATTTTTCGGTTACAAAATGCCATATTTTTCCCAAATGTTTGAACAACGCTTCAATCGGAAACCATAAAAACTTTAAATATATGGAGATATAGGAAATATACTCATCACGTTGAATGATCTCCCACTTTTAAAAGCTGTTTTAATCACAGTAAATGTAAACGTGAAGTCAAACTTTTGTTTGCATGCCTTACGGGAAAGTCATCTTCACCCAGGCTGAAAATGCCATAATGCATGTACTACCCCACCGTCCTGAAACTTGTCGATGATTTTATACGGAAATTGCACAGACTAACATCTGCCAATATTTCATTTCATTCTAACTTGATATACACTTCTCTACTACTGTTTTATCCTCTTACCCAGGCCACACAACCATAGATTTTAGCACTCATTTATACTGCGGTTTTTTCAATTAATGTCAACTATTATTCTGGGATCTTACCGAATAGCACTACAGACACTAGCCGAGTAATGTGCCAGATAAATGATTAAATTTCATCAGTACTAGTATAAAAAAACTGAAAAATCACTCGGAGTGAAATTATCCTTATATGTGTCTGTTGATTAGATAACCAAGTCCAAGTTTCCAACACTGATGACTATTGTCATGCATGAGTGTAAGGGGATGTGCTTTATCAGTGTACAATAGTAAATAGGGCAGTAATATAACTCCGAAATATATAAGAAATTATGTCTCTTTTATTTTTGATTTTCAAGAGATTACTGTTGCTTGGACACAATCATTCACATGCATTTCTTTTAAATTGATAATATACCTTTTGACCGACAGGTGCGATGCCTAAGCTAACTCTCTTGCAGTAAAAGTCCATTTGTAGTAGCCATAACAATGTCAGTAACTGATTCATACGTGGTCATACAGCTATAGATCACCATGTCAAAGAGTAAAATTACCTCAGTGAACACTTGGCTTTCATACATGGCTATGTGTATGTATTTGATAGAGTGTTGCTTTTGAAAATTACTTGAGACGTTTTGCTATAAATTTTATTGTGAGTTTCGTTTACTTCACAATTGTGTTTCAGATTACCGGAGACAACTCATAATTAGGGTTGAGCGATTGTTATATACTATGAATATTGTAAAATATGATTGCAAAATCAGCACTTGTTTGTGCAGGGGATGTGTCATTATTACAATATGTAAGGTTCGGAAGAAATACGGTACCTTAATTATATACAGAACTCAAAACGAATCCTAACTACCTAACTCCTGAGATATATTCCAGATAATTTGCACTTTTATTTTCTCTTTTTGTAGATATGTGGTATATGTAATGCCTACTTTCAATTACCATTCAAGCATATACTAAAGGGACAGTATGAGGGTCCACACTTCAATTAGTCGAGATCGAAGCAAATTTATCAGGATTTTTTCAATTTTGCCCAAACTCTGTCAGTTGTCAAATCTTTACCAATATGATACAAGACAATGCTAATCCAGTGCTTCTTTTGTAAATGTAACATATGACCAAATCGGAGAGGGGGACGGTTTACTGTATCAGCTATACCGTATAGGGTAGATAAACGGGCATCCACTAGGCAAGTAGGTCCCACTCTAGTGTTACACGCTAGATATTCGCATGTCATAATGATGACTAAAAGAGGCATGTGATGGGATGAATTCGATGCTACAGTGCAAGAGCAGTTGTTACAGTCTCCAACACAAAACTAGCTTGTTGTCTATTTTGGACTATTTGTTGGTGGTGAGGGGTCACATGATCACTTTTGTGGCGGTATCTTGGTAGACTACAGCAGCTTATGAGACTCGACTGGATCATAGTTGAATCTCTATTTTCTTTACAGTGGGAGGGATAGAAGGAACACACAATGCTGGGTTGACACGAGGTAACCAGAGGGGACCCCTATACCTCTGTTTCCAGAGGGATGTTGCCTACCTATGCAAGGATAAAGAGATGGCATGTATTCATAAGATGTGTTAGCAGTTCAGGGGACTCGTGTACATGCTGCATCTACTCTGGAGATATTTGCGATATCTTTGCCATTAATGGGGCAATGGTATACCAGAGGCTCCCCTAAGGCCCGCCTATCGATCTTTCGATCTATCTATCTATTGGCCTTCCCCTTAGCTGGCATCTCCTGATCAAACAAAATATCATCGGCTATAACCAAATCATCGTCATTACCAGCAACAAAACCGTGTTCTACCCTCTACTCCTCGGTATCATCATCACCATCGTCGTCGTCATCGTCATCATTAACATCATCACGGAACCCGAAGAGCTCCATGACTAACTTTCTGTGTCTTTCTAGGTTTTAAAATCTGGCAGCAAAACTACACACAAAAGTGATAAGAACTTCGTTGTTTTGTCTAAAGTCAAAAAGGACCTATCTACTTCATAAGGTGAGTAAATACTACATTCTGGAAGATGTGTATTTTTGAATTATGTCAGTGCTATGTTGCAGCAAAGAGGAACGTGCTATCCAAGCTGTGCAATGTAATTACTTCACGGCGATCAGAGGAGGTCGTAAATACGATGCCGTATAACTTAAATACGTGGATAACATTAATGAGCAATTTAAAACACCTGTCTTCATCTACCTCTGAAAAGTTCAGAATTACATCTGTTTGTAGATCAGAGCTTGTTAAACCTTTCCTTGTTTTACCGGTTTTCTTGATCTCCTCTGCTAAGAGCTCGTATTTCGCGATGTCTAAATTCACATTTCTTGACATGCTAAATGAACATTCCAATTTCATTCTTTGGACAATATCTTCTAGAACAACTTTCAATGCGGTCAAAGGTGATCCCAACTCTATATCATTGGGCCAGTTCTTACCATATCTTTCTGATGCAGCAAAAGCATCATATATAATTGTCTTGAATCTACTATGCTGGGTAATACGCATACAAGATTGAAAATGGCGCATGTACAGAAATCGTTTCACCTTTTCGCGAAATGTATCTTCTTCGAAGAAAGTGGTGCTTGATGCCGCTCCTACAAAGGGAAAAAAGTTATATATTTTCATGGACATTTAATGTAATGTAAAATAAAATGTCAACGTATAATGAAAATCGAGTCTTTACTGTATCATTGATTGTGTAAATGTGTAATCCTTTATGAATGAGAATAAAGGAGAACAAAAATAATGTTAAGCAAACTATTAAAATAACCTCCATTTTCTGCACCAATATCCGATTTTCATGTCACTTGTTAGACTGGAGGCGTTTGATTACAACCGTTGTACATCCTGTTTATTTGTATAAAATACTTTGTAAGCAAATTCCATCTAGACTTTGGTCTCTTCCTTTCGAGGATGGGGGTGTGAGGTGGTGGGAGGATCCTGTTGTTGTTGTTTTCAAAGCTTCCAGAGCTTATGTCGTAGTTTCAAACAGAACGAAGAATTATATCAAAGAACATAGCAATGTTTATTAACATAAATTATTCAAATATATGTTAATATTAAAAATTTGGGAAAGCTAAAAGGGAAATGAATATAGACAATATGGACAATAAAAACGAAGACGATAAGATAAGTAAATAGAGGAAATAAAAACAATAAATAATAAGGAAATATTGACAAATAGAAAGAGAAATAGGATGAACGACAGATAATGGCACACACACACACACACACACACACACACACCCGCCCAAAAATATTTCAACATTATTGCATGTATAACTCTTATTCGGGAGTTTGTGAGAGTTGAGGTATTGCAGGGTCACTTATGAAATTAAACATTTTACATTCAGTAACATTTTACTTCCCTTGCGGTTGGAAAATTTTCAGGAACTGTAACAGGATATATAAGATGTTAAAAAAGCACGGTACGGAGAAGGAATTGAAAGATATTTTACGATAGACTCATTTTCCTTGTTATTCCGAATAATGACTGTAATACTTACGTACAAAACTGCGAGATATGAAGAAACAAGGTTGTCGATAAATTCTAGCCGTGAGAAATATAGTGCGCTATGGAGGTCTTATTACCTAGAAACCTTAATAAAAAGAAACGTTATAAGTGAAAAAGTGATGATTCTATACGGATCGGGACACCAATGTATTTTCCGTAGACATCAATGTTAACTTTCGAGAAAATAAAACAAGTTTGTGCATTGGATGATACAGTACACAACACATATACCTCTTGGCTGAAGTAAGTATACACTTTCTAAACAATCAAACGTATGTGTTTTGTTGCATTTTCTCGAGATATATGTCTCTACAGCTATCTTAATTAACACTTTCGCACCGGGTAAGCACAAAATAATTATAGGCTGACGGAAACAAATCTAAATCAGAATCTATGTAGAAATTGAAAGCACAGATAATAGTTTCTGAAAATTACAAAGATAAATTTAACGCTAATATTGTAGCCAATTGCCCGATCTCCAAATATTAAGTACAGAATCCAATGCAGCCACGCTTCGAAACTGGTACCCTGCTCAATTCATAATAAGTTTTCTGATTTCTCTACCTAGTAAGTAAATTCCTACATAAATGAGCAAAGAAACAAATCAATATACAGACATAATATGAGCAATACAAGTTGACGAAAGGGTATGAAATAAATATCCGATTGATTAAAAACGTAGAATAAACAGTGCCCATTTTTTTTTTAAAGAAATCTGGATACAGCATTTTTAAAAGAACCAATATTAACATATTTAGAAAATTATGTAAATAGGATTAAAATCTTCACCATTTGACAATCTTTACAAAATAGGTAAAAATAAAATAAAGTGATATTTAGCTTTATGTCGAGAGGAAATTATACACTACCTAAACAAAATAGATGTAGATACTTTACGATAGCATCAGGCTTACATTAACATCGCATTGACGATGTTAGGTACAAAATAATGATGCTGGGTAACATGAGAACTGTTCAATGTAAACATTGAATGTAACTAGTTTGGAACAACAGTAAGCCAGTAAGCAAAACATTTTGTACTTATGTCCATTCCCTAAACATTTTGAGCTATATTATTGATATATACACTGCAATGTCAATAAGCGATTCCGTCGACCTATTCATTCTACGGCACTCTCATTCCACAGACAACCTTCTTGCTGATAATGTTTTCAAACATTTCTCTGAACTGAAAAGTGTTGTTGAAGACATGAATGTCTGGGGAAATACAGAAACACGCGAACCTGTTATAAAGCTCGGTTACCTTCACCAAACGTGTTTATACCAAGTAGTTAGGTCTATTGGTACTAGTATCTAGTTAGGTCTATTGGTACTAGTATCTTACCTTTTAAAATTGTAAAAATAAAAGTCGTTACATTATATTTACTGCTAATGTCTTGCGTGCATCAGTTTCAAACTTAATGACTGAAATAGGAACTTGCAATCAAATATATGTATCAGGACATGTAGAACTATTTGTCTGGTGGATGGTCAAATTCGCGGATTACATACATTTCTTTAAAACTCGAGTTCTTACTTCAATTATATTAAAACCAGTTCTTGTTTGTATAACTAACGTCACATCCATATCATCACGGCCATACCTCTGAGTGCAAAGAAATTGAATGTTCATCTCGAATGCTACTATACAAGAACAGCCACGTTGCCTCTTAACGTGTCTATGTTAACCAGCACTTACCGATTTCACCAACACGCAGTTGTCAAAAGACTTCTGGAGCTTTTCTATATCAAGAAATGTACAATATTTATTCTGAAACAATATACATTGATAGGTCTCTGGTGGTTCTTAACGAGACCAATACACTTATGCTGACTAGTCCTGTTATCACAAGGGACAAATAGTATCCAGAAAGAAATGTACTGGATCTAATACAGCCGACGCAGTGTAATTGAACAAGAAAAAGAAAAGTTGATTTAATGGAAATTTTGATACTCTCAATTTTATTTAATAATTGTTGAGTGAAGGCTGATAACCTGATCATAATTGCTTGACATTTGGCTCAAATGTTCTCATTTGAAATCATTTTAAGTATGATATACGCATATGAAATAACGTTTGAATAATCACTTTTCTTAATTCAATTTTGCATCTTTCTCGGTACAAACATTATTCTTTTGTCGCTGTCGGGACTCTATAACAAGCAAAAGCCTGTCTGAAATAACCTAATAAACTAGTTAAAGCCGGTGTACACTTCCTAGTACCATTTTCTCAAATTGTGTTGAAAGAGATTAAGTACATACAAACCAACTCTGCATATATCTTAAGTAAACATAACAAGCAGAGGCCTGGTATTTTTTAAAGAAAGATGTTTACCTCTACTTAGAGAGAGAGAAAAAAAGTATGAGATCAATCGACCGACCGACAGTTAGACAAACATAATTAAAGATAGAAAGTCAATGACAAACAGTAAAATATGGGAAAGATAATTTGCAAACTATTTGTCTTCTCGGTTGGCTTATGATTTGCACTCTAGTAAATATGAGTTATTTTTATTTATTTCAATATTCAGAATTGACAACAAATTACCAGACGAACTGTATTATCTTGAAAGCTTTATGGGGCTTCATAAATCTATTCTACCCAATGGTTTAATTAAGTCATGTACAAACTGATTTCTATTATACATTGAATAATGAATCCTTTATGAGGAAATAGGCTTGTCCGATGTCAAATGAAGCACGCTTAGCAAATAAACCTTCAATATCATAGGCGAATCCGTTTAATGTCCATCAAAGACCTACCTTTAGCTTTGTGCAACAATCTTTATATAGAAAGTTTCAAATGCAGAATTTGGCAAAAATAAACTTCTTCGATTGTGAGTATACGAATGAAACACGAAACACTCAGTAATTATGATTTTGACCAATGATTGAACAAGCCCTGTTCCTTATATAAATCGTATTCAGTCACTTTGGATTTCCGTTTCCTACTCATCTACATGTGGAAAACTCTCCTTGATTATCAATCTATCGATCTATTTTTCTTTCTAGTTATTTAAATTTATTTAACTATCTATATATTGTGTAATAAATGGCTATGTTAAGTCTCAAGCAGAGAATGAACTGTTAATATTTTACTTGAGACAGAGTGTAGTGTTAGCTAGAGAGGACTAAAGTCCAATACACACATATTGCATTTACATTGACAATTGTTTAATATTGTGATAAATATGAAGCATGTAATCACATCATGCATGAGGGAATATCATGTATGAAACGGGTATTTAGTTACAACCTCAAGGTCGAGGGGAGGCCAGAGGGATGAATTTACAATAAAAAGTGTGGTGATCTGCCATGGGGACCCATACCTCCTGTTAAATGTGTAATTAACCATCCAGCATATGCATACTATCCATCAACTTTTCCTCTCAATACATTAAACAATTACCCATTTAAACTAATTTCTTGGAACAATTACACTAGTCAGCCGGCCATAAGCTTCAAACATACCTCTCTTTTCACAGATCCCCATCTTGTAGCTTGGATTCAATTGCATGGAATGAAAAGGTGAAATACACGTATATGACCAACATATACCTTGGGGTATTTCCCCATCCAGGAAAAAATTAGCCCTAGGTGGAAACTTGGAAAGAGTTGAGATCTCAACTTATATATAAGTTGCAGGGCTTATCATTATTTTATCCATCAAAATGCCTTCAGTTTTATTCAAGATGAAGGCACTATTCAAGACGACATTCAAAGGTGATGCTTAGATGCAATGACGATCATTGTTTACCATGCAGATGTTTAAGAATTGGGAAGATTTCTTTTTAAATTCAAAAATAGTAAATAATAACACATATAGTTTACATGGATGAAAATTGATTGTGCTATATCTACAAAAATAAGTAAATGATTTTTAAAAATGAAACAAAAAGCAAAAAAAAAAAACATTTAAAATGTAATGCGGGTCCTTTTGTTCTATTCATTCAGAGGCACTAGCATTAACCATGGCGTTAAACATGTAGTTATTGAGCATTCAAAATACATTCCTGCCTAGGTAGAATTGTGTCTGGGAGACTTGTTAGAGGATAAATTATAGAGGATAAATTATTGTATTGCAAATTTGGTCATCTTGGTCATTTCAAAGATATGACCCATGTGCGAAGTCCAGAAGGGTTTGAGTGATCCCATGTATGCAAGTATACCCCTGGGGCACATACTTAACGCACATACTTTCAACTGTTCATGCCCTGCAGACCGGATATATCAAGAGTTTTAAAGATATGCCCTATTAGGTTCCCTGCCGACTATTCCCACCTGATCAAGTTTCGAAATATTTGGTACAATTTACACCGTATTGTACTAAGTTCAACGTTTTAAGCGTAAATTGGAGGAGTGTACGAATAGTAACCACATTTGTACGTACGGGCAGTAGGATTGTAATACAATATCCTGTCGGGTTTCTTTTAAAAGCATTGCAAAACTTTAATCCAATAATATCCTAAATCCTAGAGTAATTTGTGTTTCTTATCAAATCTGAAAAAATGTATCTTTTATTGTTGGTTGCCTAGTCCTATTGGCATTGATGGTAATGGAAGAGAAGATAAAACATCTAAAACTGTACTGTAGTATCCCATTTCTGCATTGAACATTCCATGTACTGACTTTATATATTACAATAATTGACATATATTATCATTTGCAACATATGTGGAATGAACTTCACAAGAAAGCTTCGTGACATCAAACCCATTATTGGACAGTGGCATGCTTTGTATAGAACAAGTAGGAGGAGTGAGGTGGTATTCAGTCGCTCGCGTATTTGTCAACATGTAGATGAATCATCTTTATCTCCTGAAGGGTCAACATGGAACAGACTGTGTACTTTCGTCATTGCCCACTGTTCTTTTTGACTGCAACGATTCCCACCCAGTGAGACAAAATATTGGACTTTCATATATATATATATATATATATATATATATATATATATATATATATATATATATATATATATATATATATATATATATATAGATATAGATATATATAATGCATATTACTTTATATAACTAGCAATTCCAGTTATATATAATGCATATTACTTTATATAACTAGAAATTCCAGTGTCCTCATTTTATTTCCTTAAACTGTACAGAAAAGCGTTGTAACAACTCATCAAATCCAATGTATATTCCGTTTTTCAAACACATATTAAGTGATATAATCGAAATTCATTTGCGAATTACAACAATATCCCGATACCAATCTAATTTCCCAGTTATGTTGTTTCCACGCAGTTTACCAAGGTACTTGTTGAATTTGACAAAGAGCAGCATCGTACCATTAACTCAACCACTCCTCATATTCAACGCCATCTTTATCATCTAATCGAGTCCGTCTTCAACGCCATCTTTATCATCTAATCGAGTCCGTGAAATCGTTGCAATAATCGCCTTTGCTATTTTGTGAATCCTGTTTCAGATTCAGTGACACTGGTTACCTATAAGCTACTTGGATCCAAATATGTATTGAATCAAACACGCCTCAACGTTCCAATTAAGCGGTCAAAATGGCAGCAGGTAAGCCAGTTAGATTACGAGTCAGTGTATTGAATACTTGAGGAAAGAACATTTGACCATTTAGCTACATTTTATAATGAAATGTGTGTTCAAAGATTAGAAACGTGATTTGCCAAAGTAAATGTCGCTGCTTAAACAATGTTTGTGCGGTCATCCGGATGTCTGTTAGCTCATTTAAATCGAAAGTAGTGGATTTCCCGATAAAGTTGCGGTACCAAAAAATGGGTACAGTGTGAAACAAATTGCACAGTTGTGTGGGTTTTTTTTTATACCGTCCTTTTTTACAACCATTTTCCAGATTTACTCTGATCTTGATCAATGATAGTTTTGATTGGATGGACAACCGCATTATATTAGCGTTTACATGTCGGTTTACTAACAACTTGCAATTAAAGCATTCAGAAATATTAGGATTTGCTGTTCTATATACGATCAAATATGACATATCCTTTTAAGCCACAATCACGTTTATTTTTGTTTTTTGCAATATGCACACAAAACTTCTCTGAACTGGCTCTCTTTAAATTGAGTTACTTTGCGGACCGGTCACATATTGTAGTCTCCAACAAGCTCATTCTAATCTTAATTTAAATTTAGACTCTACCGAGATCCACATGCTTATTTCTACTCGGACTTCCGAGCTATAAATTCCGAATAAAAGTAGGGTATTGGATCTCAATGGATACTTATCAAACCTTGGAATACTGACCATACCAATTAAACAGCCAAAATGAATGTTCAAATTTAGTGTATATTTACATGCATGTAGTATGCACGACTGCCTGTATGCATTTGGTGTATATTTACATCCATGTAGTATGCACATCTGATTGTATGAATGTGGTGTGATGTTATGCCTCTTTCTCTCTCTCTCTCTCTCTCTCTCTCTCTATATATATATATATATATATATATATCTGTATGTCCGTCTGTCTATCTGTCTGTCCTGTCTGTCTATCTATCGATCTATCGATCTGTATATCTATCTATCTATTCGCATTTATCATTTTTAAAGACATACTCACTATATTTTACAGAAAATCAAGTACTTACACCTGACCTTGTGGAGTGGCTGGCGTTATATACATATCCTAGTATGTACGAGCTGCTTATATTGAAAAATAATTCAGAGTAAATTCCATTCCTAAAAATATACCGTGTATGCTATACTATATACAGGGACAAGAAGTGTAGTTTGCCGCCTTAATGATTTTAGCCCTCAAAAGACCCTTGCCGACTTCAAGAACCCATTAAGATATACGTCTAATGTATGTACATATCTAATGTCACTTACCTTTTCCAATACGGTTATATCTGTAGAGAGAGAGAGAGAGAGAGAGAGAGAGAGAGAGAGAGAGAGAGAGAGAGAAAGAAAGAGAGACAGATGTGGGGAGGGGGGGAGGGAGAGAGAATCGCGCCTGGCAACCCAGTAATTACTAGCAACCCTCTACTAAATACATGTCCACTCCGGATTCCGTTGACTGAAATCAAGGCATATAGATGTTATTATTGTTAGTTACATATATTCACATAACAGATCGGAAGGTGCTATCCTTACAAGAGAGTGCGTAATAATATGAAGCGAAATTACATAGAGAAAGAGTTCTATCAAAGAGGTAGAGAATTGTAATTCGTACCCTACTAAGAATCGATCCCAGGTGCTGCGAGTTACTGCAACCACTCGCTTAAAAACCAAGTAATTAACTCTGCACTGAATACACGGTCACTACAGATTCCTCTTACAGAAATCACATCATACAGAAATTATTATTTTAAGTTACAAATATACACATGACAGCGGAAAGTGCTATCCATGTATGCATGATAATAAAAAGTGAAACTGCACACAGGACGATATTATGATACAAGTTTGAGAATTATAATATGCCGCCTACTGGGAATTAAATCCGATTCTGCGATTTACAGCACCTATCGTTCATCGCTTTGCCTACATGCACCAACTCCACATACCATCACGACTAAGTACACATCCCCTAAAAACGGATGGAACTTAGTTCTGAATAATAGCATTTGTGATTAGCAGACACACTAGCTTGGCGATCAAGTTATTAACACGCATCTAAATACACACTCACTTCGGATTGCTCAGACACAAATCAAGGCATATAGAAATTGTTATTATAGATTACAAATATATATATATATATATATATATATATATATATATATATATATATATATATATATATATATATATATGTGTGTGTGTGTGTGTGTGTGTGTGTGAAATACATATTGTCAGACAAAAAGAGTCTTTCCATGTGTATGTGTACTGGATCAAATGTTCCCCCTTAGTTTCAGGACACGAAAGGGTGTCGTGTTGTACTGTTTTCTCGTGGTAGTAAAGGCTACATACAAATCGAGGCATGGGCGAAACATGAATCTTTGGTAATTGAGACCTCATTTGTATCTAGGTGATTCTTTTTTGTCCCAAGGGAGTTTAATAAATCCAAATGTGATAGACATGTAAACAAAATCTTTATATGAGGTCAGATACGAAATGCTACCACGCTTGCACCACTTGTCTTTGTTTCACACTTACGTGTAGAAGTATTTTTGCTTCGGGGATTTCTATTTAGTAGTGCCATGTGTGCATTGGTAAAGGAAATGTAACAGAAATACTGCGTCACTGAAAAGAGTATGGGAATAGGAGAAAGAAAAAGATACTTTTTCAGAATTTTTTAGACACGGTATAATTTATTTTTTAACCTTGTTCCTCAAAGCACATAACGTCCAATAAATAAAAGGGTGCCATAATGGGCAAATTTTGCATCTACCTAAAGCAAGATTTGTCACTTCGTCTCGATTGGCAAGCCGCTAACGCATGCACGCACACATTGCAAATACTGCTAGAATAGCATGTGAACTTAATCAGATCACCTATATAGGAATATCAATATGCTCACACAATTTCATCTGTGCACGTTCGGCCATGTTAGTGCTTTCCTATAAACGATGTTTCGGCCCGAAATCTAATTCAGAACTAAAAGAAAAAGTTATAAAAATTGCAGAAACAATGCAAACAATCAGATCATCTATATATGCATAGGAATAGGTGTACTAAATTTGATGTCTCAAGATGGACTGGATGTTGTGTAATCATGCTAACGAGCTCGGGACCAACGTACAGACGAACAGGAAAAAGTCAGAATCCCACCAATGTATTTGCAGTGCGGGAAAAAGATTGGAAGGTTTTTCTTAGAGTTATCAGGCAAACGAAGCAAAGTTTTGTCAGACAAAAACGGACGAATGGTGGAAAAAGCTAATATATAGCAGCTGTAAAAAGGACTCCGGGCGATGGGATAGAGCAATACAGATAACTGATTGCAAAATCGGTAAATTTAAACATAAATAAGATCAAGCAAGATTGATGATGGTAAAAAATAATTCTGATAAGACCGCTTAATTAAATTTGCAAATCATAGAGAGATACTCCAGAATCAGTCACTTACAAGTCTGTTTTACAATGGTTGCCGATTTTGCAACTGTATTCCCTGAGTAACAATTACGCGCTATAAAATGAAGATCAGCCAAACAGTATAGAAATATGCAAGAATTCTGGATTCTGCAAAATAGAATATATACATAACATTAATAGAGATAACGGAGAAAGCGTCATGCTTAAAAACTCCCAACCGTTTGTTAAAGGGATTGGTTTGTGGATGGGGTATGAAAACGTACAAGTAAGATTATTTCATTAAACTAGAAAGTATTAATAATATTTCGTGTCAATTGTAGGACAATAGTAATATCAATGGACTCACTTGGTTACAATGAAATCCTAAACATAGTAATTAGGCTTTTGAAAATACTAAAACAATAATAATCAACTAAGGTTATTACTACTTTAACTCATATCAAAGTCACGTTTTGACGCCCGCTTCAGATACTCCTGTACATGACAAAATAATACAATTACAGACTAATGTATAAAGTTTCAGACATGTGGAAAATTGATATTGCTTCCACAGCGATTACACGACTTTGAGTAAACCGCAGCCTGGGAAAATGATTGGCACAATCAGTAGGCAATGCGAATCCTTTGCAAATCCCGTCTGTTGCATGTCTCGTTGCATAACTTTGAATTTCATCAAATGTACATGCTCCGATTTTGTCCACCAATTATTCAATTAAACGTTTTTCTACAGGCCCTGAATAGGATGTATGTTGAAATGGAAGTTACAAAAGCCTCTTTGGTATTACTTGAATAGTCTTTAGCACTCATGTATATTCAGAATTTAATGAGAGGGTCTTCATGCATTCCGATTGTAATAGTGTCATTGTCAGAGACTGGTGTAATTTCTTTTCCACTTTCAAGAAAAACTTTAGACTTTAATACTTTATATGCAACAGATACAGAATCAGCTTCTAAAAACTCGAAAAAATCTATAGCATGTAGGGCTCATTTTCGGAAGCCGCGGTGGCTCAGGGATTTGCGTATCCTACTTCATGACAGAACGATGTGGGTTTTGATTTTTGCTCATACAATGCTGACTCGACCACCGTGGTGTGTCACTTATCAAAGCATAAAACTGCAATTGCCTTGATAAGATATAACCTTTCATGTGTTAATTTGCCTTAAATACCATCAAGCAATCAACCAGCCCTTCTTTTTTATCAGCGCTTAAATACACGCAAGTAATTCTGCCAGTTTGTGTTTAAAACCCCACTGAATTAGTAAAGATGCATGCAAAAAGAACTTCATTACAACTCTTGCACGCAAATATACAATCTACTCGTACAGTTCTAGTTTACTACGGACAACAATGCTGTATGGAGTGGATTGTTTAGGATACTTACAAGCTATAATACAGTTGTCCATTATGTGCAGTGATTTTAGTTTTAATTTCTCGAAATTCCTTAAACAGTATGAAAGTACATATGTTTCTATCAACACAGCAAGTATTTTATTTTTCAAGATAATTGCTTGCAATTGCAGTTTACTTTGCCTCACTTGTGACCATTTTTTTTCTTTTTTCGTTATTTTCTTTCCAACAATGAATAATAATAAAGAAAATGAGTATTAGCATAATTTTCATCCATATTTTCCTAAAAACTCAACAGCTGCATTGATGTATACTTAAATTCAGCATACCAACACTACGTTCAACGCTCAAATAAACGTCGTAGGATTATGTGCAGGATGCTTTATTCTACACGTCGTCTTTAATGTCTGCGGGCTTTAAGGGACGGATGAAAGTGACCTTTTAAATGCTAGCAAAAGTTAGTGAGTTTCAATTTTCACTGAACTGATATGCCTAAATCTTTTGAGACGAACCCATTTTTGATTTGCGGATATTTAGTAATCTGATAACATTTAGGCCACATTTTTACAATTCCTTAATGTCCGCAGACATTAAGGATGATTTTTAAAATTAGGCCCCTTGTAGTCAAATACTGTGTTGATAATGACTGTGTATCAAGTTTTCTCTCGCTTCTCTACAGTTGATACTGACTGGCAAGCACAGCGGGATGTTTTGTGTAGCAATCGCTACATGTTGGAGAAGCATGTGACTTGTGACGTCACATTCTACATCGGCAAGAAAAGACAAGAAGTGACAGCGCACAAGTATGTCCTCATAAGCCGTAGTTCGGTATTTTACGCCATGTTGTGCGGCCCTCTTCAAGAAACTGGACCAATAAACATACAAGATATTGAGCCAGAGGTTTTTGAACAGCTTCTGAGGTATGCTGATCAACGTTATTCATTTCAAAAGTGGTTCGCACTAACACAAAGTTGTCAACGAAAAAATAATCATTGAGAGATTCCAACTATAAAATGTGAAGGAAATGATCTTACACTGTGCACATTCATCTGTAGGTGAAAGGATCGTAACAATAAGCAGAAATATTTATTTTTATAGCTTTCCACGTGACATTTCTAATAGTTGACTCTTTTAACCTAATTAATAGCAATGACTCTTAACACTACAATAAAAAGACCCCCCCCCCAAAAAAAAACAAAACAAAAAAACCCCAAACAAACAGCAACAAACAAACAAGCAAAAGAAATGTGTATTTAACTATTTATTTATTTATTGTTTCTTCATTGTCGACAAAGATATTACTTCTAAATCAATTAAACCATAGTATTCAATCCTACTGAGAATTAATTGTCACATCCTTTCGTACTTATAATTTGGCATGTATATATATATATATATATACATACACACACACTATAAACAACTACAGTTGCAATGACAGTCCTCCTAGTCAAAGACATGCAACATATACTGTATGACTGGACAAGATATACAAGGACTCGTTGGTGACCAGGAACTGTTTGACATGAACTCTGACAAATATTAAAACTTTTGGGCCTGGTATCAATATAGAAATCGACATAATTTAAAACTGCTTTGTAATACGATGATTTTATGCAATTATTTTTAAAGGTACGTATACTTTGAGGCATTTGAACCAGACGGGGACTCCATTTTGGCGTTACTGTATGCTGCCAAGAAATACGCCGTCAGGAGCCTTGTTGACAGGTGTGTAACCTGGCTTAAAGAGGGTGTCAGTCTTGATAATGTCTGTAGTATTCTGCAGCAAGCTCATACATTTGATGAGCAAGAGCTTCGGAGCAAATGTCTGGAGTTTATAATGGAGAATGGAAGTTCTGTTCTTAAACACTCATCATTCAGAAATCTATCACCAGAGTGCGTAGAGATTGTGATAAGCCAGGATGAGCTTGGAACAGAAGAAGAAGACGTTTATGAAGCGATGAAGGATTGGGCAGGAAATGAGTGTGCTCGAAAAAATATCCAACCAAGTGCCGAAAACATGAGGCAAGTGATGGGTCGGCTGAAAAATCTAATTAGATTTTCAGTGATGGATGGAAAGTATTTTGCGGACAAAGTGGCTGCCGACCACATCTTGACTGATGCCGAGAAAGTGCCCTTGCTTCGAAATTTTCTCAGCGGTGGTAATCTTCATAATACAGAATACATAAAAGCCACTAGGAAACCAAGGTTTCAAGAAAAGCAAAGAGTGATTAGATTCCCAACCCTTGGAGGTCCTTTGTCTGTAGGATCGATATTAAACGCCATAGATTTCAAATGTTCAAAGGAAGTGTTGCTGCATGGCATTATAATTTATGGGTCAGCGCAAAGTCAAACTGTATGGTACGGAAAGTATGACCAATGTTTAGTTCCCGTTGGATTTGTTTCAGACACTGAAGTACAGTTACTTGATGAATCCAAACGTACGATTGTATCGATGAAACGCCAAATAACCATAACGGTGGAAGAACTACTTGAGGTATTGTTCGATGAGCCAGTTGTTCTGAAGAAGAAGTGGTATACCATAACACTTGTAATATCGAGCTCTGGTACGACTAAGTCTGGTGTGAATGGTGAAAAAGTTGTTAACTTGGGAGATGGACAGTCTATTGAATTCAGAGACAGTTCAATGCCAACAAGTGGCACAAATGTCTTGAATGGCCAGATTCCAGGTCTTCTGCTTTCTCCAAGGCGATAGAGGATGATAATTTCCTATCTTGTGAAAAGGCTTGCCGCTTCCTGATAGCATTTAGGCATATCAATATTTAAATGTCATTATAATCATATCAGTAACAAATGACCAGTGGAACTAAAATAGTTAGATCCAATTGGCAATTTGAGAAGGAAACTGCACCTCACATTTTTTTATTTCTGCGTTTACATTTCAAATTAAGATTTCGTAATTACAACATGGTTCAGATCGAATTGGTATTTAAGATTTTTTTACCGTGTTGGGGTGGGGAACGATATATATAAAGATATTTATGTGCGATTTTCAGCCCTGGCGGTATATACGTGTTTCTTTACATAGTTACCCGATTGCTCATAAGCTCAAATTTTCCATATGTAATCCACTAACACATCGCAACGACGGTCCAACGGAAATTCCATGGCGCGCTGAACAATCTAATTATCCCAGCTGGGTGTGAATTTTGCTTAATCGCATTCTGTCCTTGCATACATGGTCGGTCAGTCTGTCTGTCATGAGTCCTGTGGGTTACCTATACGGCTTGTACTATATGTATGTTTTTGCTGATGTAATCAACCATTGTGTGTTACCACCCTTACAATGCCCTCTTCATTCGATGCGGTAAATGAAGAGGTTTCTCCCGCTAGGCACACCACACTTTTGAAATAAAATTCGTGTCACTGTACTGAAATAATCTACATACGTGTTTTGAATAGCTTAAAAAGGATATATTCAATGATTTCTTAAAAACATCACTTAAACACACGATACAGTCAGCACCTCAAAATAAGATCATAAATTTGATGATTTCATGATGGATAAAGACCCAGTTTTCTCTTCAACCGAATGATGCATCACCTTAAAATGTATGTAACAATTGTCCTATATAACATGCTACTTTCAACTCTGTATCACTTGAAAATCTCTCATTCAATTTTTTAAGAATTTTTCAGTTTACTTAAAAGTCCCCAATTGGGCAGTATGCCCCCACCCCACAATAACTTTAAACAATTATCTATGCTAAAAAATGACGAACCTTTTCTCTGTCTGCAACATTTCAGGCGTCATACGGTTCTGCGTCTAAGTCATTTTACTGTTTCCAACTCACAAGTTTATCGTTTGAATGATCCTGGCAACCTTTTTGATTGATACTAATTACTGTATGAATTGCGGAGAAGATAAAATAAAAAACAGCAGGAATCTTTCCTATCCTGTGTCAGCAAATGTAATATGAGAGTCTCACAAGATTTTAAAAACTGGAAGCTTAGAGTATGCTATAATTCTTGCCAGCTCACACTCCTGAAACGAAGTGTGTCCGACTGCGATTAACCAGTTAAGGTTCGGTTAATGTAATATGAGTAACCGGGTTAACTGTTTCAGCCCTAGTTGTCACTAAGGGACTTCATATGATATCTAGTTGCTCCTAAATACTAATGGCGTCAGTCAGATCTCCAACACGGCAACCTTGGTAGCAATCTTGAAGATCTTGTGGTAGAGACTTCTTCTTAACAGATAGTCGTATGGACCCAGGGATTTTACTAAAAGGCTTCTAAAAATATTGAGTTGGTCCTAAACGAAAATGGTGCCTATCAAACCTCCAATTAAAAATGTTGTTATAGCTGTTTCTTCTGAATAGGTAGTCGTTGCGACATAGGGATTTCACTAAAAGACTTCTCATGATATGTAGCAGGTCCTAAATGAAAATGGTGCTGATCAGATCTATAATATGGCTTCCATAGTAGCCATGTTGAAACTCTTGTTATATCTGCCTCTTCCAAACAGATGGTCATATAGGCATGTATATTTTCGCCAAAAGATTCTTATGAGATCTGTTGGATCCAAAATAAAAATCTTGTTATCTCTAGTCGTCTTCAATGAATTACCATATTGACCTGTAGTATTCACTAAAAAACAAACATCTCACCATATGTAGCTGGACTTGAATATAAATTATGGCAATGTGACCTATCAATATTTGACAAAACTTCTTACAGCTACTTCTCCAGAACTGATGGCCTTACAAATATGTTTTAACCTACACCTTTCTTGCAATATATAATTGTTTCTGTATTAAAATTATGCTGATACAATCTACGAATCGGCTGCCTTGACGGTCATTCTGAAAATTTGTATATGGCTACGTCTCAGGAAAGGACGGTCATATCGATATTAGGTTTCCACTAAAACACTATAGCAATATGTAGCTAGATCAGGATGAAAATGGTGCACATCAAATTTCAATATAGCGCTATAGCCGTCTCCAAAATCTTATGATGACCGCTCCTATCGCACCAATTGTGGAATTGGCATGGAGTTTTCACTTAAACGCTTCTTGCAATGTCTAATTCCACCAGCATATTGCAGGTTTGTAAAGGACTTATAAAAACTAGATCTTATTGACTTTGTGGTCAAGTCACAGACAATTGCTTGCATTTTTGTACTTCGTTGTATTTATCATAACAGTGACTTGTGAATATATATATATATATTTATATATATATATATATATATATATATATATATATATATATATATATATATATATATATATATTTTACAAGACTTTGTATTTAGCGGCATTCTAATAAACAAGTTGATAGTCAGCACGCTGACATTGATTTTCAGGCCAAAGGTCTTGGCTTAATCATTTAGCTGTATTGGCTTGTAAGCATGATAACAGAAACAGGTATGAATGGAGTTTTATCAATTATAACCCAGTTTGTGGATATATCTGAAGAATACTTTGAATGATAACACTTCAATAACATTGCTCCCATACATTATTACTTATAGATGTAATCAAATTTAACATGTGGTTATCTTATGAAATTGTTTGAGGCAATTTGAATGACATTCTATCGATGATATCACGTTCAAGGTCAAAGACCATGACAAAGAATTTGTACTGCACTTGCAAGAATCTCGTTAACATGAGTTATATTGGAGTTTCTCAAGAGTGTTAGAGATGGTTTCAATACTCAGCGGTTAAACAGAAGAAGAAACGGATTTATCATGGATTCCTGGAAATTCTCTTCGGTCATTAGAGTATCATTCGAGGGACACTTGTTTGTATTCGTACTAATCCTGTATCCATTATATATATATATATGTATATATATATATATATATATATATATATATATATATATATATATATATATATATATATACCATTATTGAATTATTTCTTCTTCCTTTCATCCATGTTGTTTTATCTCTTGTTTGTAGATTCTCTCTTGACTTTTGTGTTTGTTGTTTGTTTTGCGGATGCAAGTTTCTTCCCCTATGGAATAGCTTGCTTAGCTCTGAACCTTGGGAAACTGCTTTGTATTTATATTTGCGCCGGGATCCATTCTTGGGGTATTATGCATTATTCTTTAAACTTCTTCTTAATATAGAGTATATTCTTTCATAGCTTAGAGTAATTTCCTTCTCAACTGTTAATTGCCATATATGTGTATGATATATTATTTCCTCTGCAGGTCCAAGTTTTGTTCAATATTGTAACTTCTTCTTTTTTTCTTTTCTACCGAAGTTGCTGTATTTTTTATTACTATAATCATGCTCAGATTTCATATTTGATAGTTATACCAGTGTGCGAATTGTATAGAGTTGTAAAAAAGAAAATAATTTTTCCGATGTCAGATAGTTGTTTTTGTGTGTACACGTGTTTTTTGACATTGTGTTAATTGCTTTTTTTATAGACTGTTGTTTTACCATAGTATGAATGCGGATGTAAATTTTAGTGATACAGTTTATTTGACTTATTTATTGTCAGTCAATAGAGCTTAATGTAGATAATGTTTAACTTGTTACCCACTAATTGCCGTCTTTAGGCAATTTGACTTTTTTATACTTTTGATTTTATACTTTTAACAGACATCAAGGCGTTGTTCGCAAGCGGTACTGTGTTTTGCAGAAAACGTATTCATTTTTCTATAGTAACTATTGAATCAAGACCAAAACTTACTTTATTTCTGTAAAATGATATTGTTATCTCAATTTGAGTAAATATTTTATTGAATTATAATGGATATAGTTGCATGAATATTCTCTACTTGTATTAACTGTAGTGTTACGACTCTATGGTAAGAAAAAACAAAAAGAAAGTGAAACCAACAATGTTTGTAAAATCAACAAACAATTTAATTCTAAATAATTAATGTGAAAATCAAAATACACTTACAGTAACGTGTATTAAAATCCAAATAATCCAATAATTATTAGTGTCCTAATCACAAGTCCTGTATATACAGAAATCATAAAATATTCCGAATGAATGAATGTTCTGGGTTAATGAATGTTCCGAACAAATGAATCTTCGTAATGAACGAATGTTCCGATTGAAAGATTGTTCCGAATGAATGGGTCTGGAATGTCCTGATGTACCAACGATAATGTAATCCAGATCATCTTTAAGAATGTTCACAGGCATACGAAAGTCATAAATATAAATCCAAATGTTGATGAATACTTCAGGTAACTGAATTTGATGTTCCAATAAATAATTTTAGTCGAATTATTTATACAGCATTACAGCATTACAACATTTCAGCACGACTATGATTCCAAACATCTGATGATTCCAAAGGCTGATCATAAAAACAGATGTTTTTAAAACAGGATTTAAAATTGGAATGAATATAATGTGTATATCAAGGCCTTATATACTTTTTGCAAATGGCATATTTCACAACAGGAAACGTGTCATATTACGACCCAGAATGCAATACTAAATACGTCGATTTAGTGGAAATATTCTCAAAGAACGGTAAACAGCTCCGACCTTGAACTCAAATATAGTCAACATATTATTTTTAAATTGACTAAAGTACAACTTAACCTAACTTAAATGTGACTCACTATTTGATACATTTTAATACGTCATAGACCAAATGAAAACTTTATTATAATTTAAAGATGATACATAATTCCGTAACAGTAGGATACTAAATACATCTTTATTCATCCTGTGGTACAAACAGACTACAAAAATGCATTTTCAGTAGAAGGCGGATTAGACAATGCGTGAAAAAAATATAAAGTGAACGCAAATTCATGAGAAAGAATAAATAACTGTAATAGATTGCATAAAAGATACAAAGAGCAAATGGTATCCAACAGGAGAAAGAGATATATATGCTGTTTATATTCACATATTGAAGAATTAGAGCATTCAAATAATATGATATACGGATTCAATTCTTGTTATTATTTATTTGATTTTTAACTATATACAAACTTTTGGCTAGTTTTTACACTATATGCAAACTAGAGAGTGTTCCATTATTGTTGGCATACTATTAGCTTGTACAAATTAATATGTCCTTTGTGTTTTACGCAGTACAGTTGTGGTTTTGTTTACCCTACTGATTTTCGAAATTTGTGCACAAATTAAAGCCTAATCATCTCAGTATATTTGGAGGCATATATATGGGTGTCATACTGTCATATTTGATTAAATTTGTGACATAAGTTTCAATGAACCAATTTATTCTTAAAATCGAGTTTCAGGTAATAAAGTGTCACTTTTCACATTATTTGTTACTACACTAGTTGAGCCAATCTGCTTGAAGTCCCTAAGAAAATTATTAATGATTTTGTTTCAATTTTCCTGGAGATATGTTGAGCAGTGACGAATGCTATTTGTACTCAGTAGAAAACAGTATTAAATTATAAACAGAAAATAAAATGTTTATTGATTTCAGCCCCTTGGCTTTTGCGTAAATTTACAAAACAAACAGACGTGATTCGGCCAGTTCTAGAAAATTTGCTGACACTACAACTTCTATTAATTTCATTCAAATAGAACTATTTTTAGAAAATGCAGCATAACCTATATTAAGCTCTCTTGTGCGAAATAGAGAACCATTGAACTACCCTAGGCGTCGGCGTCCGCACATGCAAACATATCCATATGTGCAGCCTCAGTGAATTTCAACTGTTCTTTCTTCCTAGGTCTGAGGCAACAGTTTCATGTGGGTTTCCACCCGACGAGGAGCGGGCTAAGGGTGCTAACTTTGTACATACTAGTATTTTATTTGTACATTCTTGGTTACGTTTTTCTTTTTTGCGTTTAACTGAGGCCTTTTGCAGACTGTATACTTGTTGTTATACCTGGAATCATGAAACTTGGTGACAGTATGCATCCTAACGAGTACTATACTGACATTGGCTTAATTGTGTTTCAAGGTTATTTCGCATGTTCTGTTCATGCTAGAATGATCAAAACAAATAATAGCATGCATCTATGTTACTACCACAACCTTACAACAGAAGAAGATCAATGTGACCCAGATTTCACATTTTACTGGCTTGGGTTAAGTTTTTGCGTTTCGGTAACGACCAAAAAGGGTTCTTCACCTTCTGTACATAATGCTACGCATAAAATTATGACGTAGCAATGGGATGCATCACGATGAGTGCTACATTCTCGTCAAAATGTAGGTTACTTTGACTCGTATTTAACACTTCAGTGACTTGGGTTGCACGTGTTTAAGTTCATTCTTAAACATTGTTCATGGTGGAATCATCAAACTAGATGATTGTGTGCACATCTGTTAGTACCACCCGTCTACAGCAAAAGAAGGACACTGTGGCTAACATTTTCACATTTTACTGGCTTATCGTATCTTATTGCGTTTATATTATGACCACGTAGCTCTTTTGCATCCTGTATGCATTCTGTTATATTTGAAATCATGAAACTTTATGAGGGGATGCATCTTGATGAATACTACACTCTCGTCACACAAGTATGACACTGTAACTTATATATTATGTCGATTGACTTGGGTTCAATTTTGTGTTTTAAACTCCTCATGCTTGAATCATTAAACTAGATGATTTTTTTTACATCTCTATTAGTACCACAACTATGCCAGAAATAGAATACTGTACGTTACAATTTACATTTAACTGTGTTATGTTAAGTATTTGCATTTAGCCCAGGACCGCGTAGGTTTCATATTTGCATTCTATATGCATACTATCATATCTAGAATCCTACAACTTGGCGAAGGAATGCATCTCGATGAGCACTACTCCCTCACGTAAGTAGCAGGTCATTATTGTACATATTGTACGCTTCATTGATTTTTGTTGAATTTGGTGTTTGATGCTCATTTTTTGGGCACTGTTCATGTTATAAACGTGAAAATTATGATGATTTGCATATTCATTAGTACAACACCTTTACAGTTTCTCTGGTTTCGGCTAAGTTTTTTAGTTTATCCCATGACCAAAAGAGCTTTTAGCGTGCTATATGCATACCTAAAATAAAGACACTTGGTGAAGGGATGCATCTTGATAAGTAACATAAACATATGCCCATATTGCAAAAAGAGGTATATGTGACCTATATTTCTTGTTTCAATGACTTTGTTGAAATGTTGTTTAAATTTCATTTATTGGGTACTCTTTATGTTCCAAACATGAAACTTGATAACTGGATGCATCTTTGTCAGTACTACACCCTTTTAACCAAAGATAGACACAGTGATCTACATTTTATGCTTTACTGGCATAGGTTAAATATTTGTATTTAGCTCATGACTCCATGTATGTTTCCATGCTATATACATCCTTGCCTACACAGAAGACCCTTTCTGACCAGTGTAGTTGCAAGTTTGAATAAATATATGTATTCATTGGTTTAAAAAAAAGCCATAACAATGATTATACATTGAAGATAGTGATATGGTGTAGTGAATAATTGAGGTAATTACTGATGCACTCAATATGATTCTAATACTAGCTGCAACTCCAAAATTCCTTAAAGCCTGTGATTTCACCCTGTAAAAGCTGGATTCTATGTGTGGATAATAGTCATTGCTTCTGAAGCAGATTTTAAGGCCATTGATTTCAAAACGGAAAAGCAAATGAAACCTCCGGTTTTTATCAACACATTATAGAACTTCTAATTTGGTATATCAGCGAATGTTTTTCTTAATTATTTTTTCTGTCTTTTATGCCATGCCACAGTATATTATGTATCTATATTTATGTAATCATGACTTAGTATTTAAAGACATGATGGATAATTATTCTTTTTGAAAAGTGCTAAAAAAAATGGTATGATCACAATTTTTACACTGCTACTAAATGAATAGAAACTAACAAGAGTAGATATAAATATGTATATTACCTAAAAGCTTGTTAGTTATTATTTAAATCTTCTCATGTGATGATATGAATATAACATAAAGATTGTTAAGAAAAGTAATCTACAGATGTTTGATTTCATTATGTACTCACGATCTGTAATTTATTTTAATGATGTTAAAATAGCACTAAAATCCATGAAGGTGGCGAGTTGGGTTCATAAAACCCAATATATTTAATATCATTACCTATCTTTTGTCCTACATTGTAATTTAAAATGTCTCTACTTAGAGGCCCAGATTTAGAACATATACGTAATTGATCTGACATTGTTAACATGCTTGAAGACGTCCAAAGCTTGTTCACTAGTGAAAATTCCGACGAAATACTAGATGGAATCAGTCTAGCAATTTCCCCTAATTTGACATCATGATGTCCACGGGGGCATATATCGTACGCAACATGCTCGAGGCAATATGGGCTTTATTTTTATTCCGCGTATCAGAAGTATGACGACTGAGTTGATGCCACTACTAAAATAAAATATTTATCTCAGAAAACACTTACCGGATCACATTAATATCTTTTCCATCTATATCCAATATACGCTATACAAAAAAAATTAATGAGAAGTAAATCTTTCAAGATATTATCATAATTGCCTCTCCTTGTTAAATCTAGATGGCTAACCATATACAGGATGTTCTTCACTTTAAGGTTTTGTTTTGTGGGTTTAGCGCTATTTTTCAGCACATGATAGGCTATAAATGGCGGCCAGTATATTTGGTAGAGGAAGAATCCGGAAAAACCCTGGGAAGAACCACCGACCCGAAGCTACTGGCAAGCTTTCTCACATACCCACGTTGGCCGAGCCGAGGCTTGAACCCTCGCGGACAGAGGTTAGTTGTCAGTGATCTGTAAAGGCGAGCGCCTTAGATCACTCGTACACCAGGGTCCATTCTTCAGTTTAAGCTTGAGTGATATAGCAACAAGGATGCTCGCATTTTCTGGAGGTGAAGGAGAACATAATCGTAATGTTATCGGGTAAGTATTTTCGGAAAAGCATAATTTACCACAAAAATGTCCTTGCTCCGTCGAATACATTATCCGATCACGCTAGCGTTAGGAGAATAGATAAGAGAAGGAAAAATGCATGAACATCCAAACTCTACCTTTCCATCTTTAGGAGAATGTAATATTATGGGTCCCCGTATGATGGATAAAATCACTCTCCCAACGAGAGGCAGCACAACCGAATGATAATAACTAGCGACACGTGATTACGATAAAGCCTTAGGCGAAGAGTAAGGAGAAATGGATGGTGTTTCCTTATCGCGGAAAAATTCCAGGCGAATCCAGCAAAAGGTTTAAACTAATGCCCGTGACAAGGTTGTGCTGGCTTTAACCAGGTCTGGTGAACCTCTGTAGATCCTCCACCAGACCCACCAGTTTCATTCCTCTTCTCTGCGAGGATAAATCCCGAGGATAATAACTTGTTAAAGTCGACTGTGCGTCCTTGCCGACAGTTTCGATAATGTCTAAAATCGAACAGTTGCATTAGAATGCGATGCTCGCAGAGATGGCACTAATCCCATGAGCCGATAGTGTCATGAAACTTATCTACTCTTGGCTCCAATCGAACCAAGAGTACGCGGCTTGGGAGTGATGTCTTGTTTTCTTAGCCGGCCCGAACTTAGCCTTTGAATCTCCTTCGAAGGGTTTAATGGTTGGAGGGATTGACTGATCATTGTCTAATTATTCGTCGACTGCAACCACTTCTTGCCCGCGAATCCTGTTTGAGTCATGAGAATCACCAAACTATCTGAGCGGAACTGAAGATGGTACTGGTCGATCCGCAGGGCATACAGTTCATTTAGCCCGCAAGGTTATCAGAAAACACGTCTTGTATAATAACAGTTACAGCGACGTTCTGAGCAGAGGTTCAATCTTAGAGGAATCAGGTCATGTGAGAAAACACGAGAGATTCCATTTGGGGTAAAATGTGAGTGACCGAGGCCGATTCAGATCATAGTTGTCCAAAAGGTCAGAGAGATCTTTTTATAGTCTATATCCACCAACCCATGTGTGAAAATATATGGAGCGGACGCCTTTAATCGCAATTGGTGCCAATGTCTTCTCTCCGAAGATCAAAGGAATAAAATTTGCCCACAATCTCCACAAACATTGCATTTTGTTCTTCAAAATAAATACTGTATTTCATGATTTAGTCCGTTATACTAACAGTCTATGTACGCCCAAGGTGCATGGTTAACAGATATACTAACAGTCTGTGTACGCCCAAGGTGCATGGTTAACAGTTATACTAACAGTCTGTGTACGCCCAAGGTGCATGGTTAACAGTTATACTAACAGTCTGTGTACGCCCAAGGTGCATGGTTAACAGTTATACTAACAGTCTGTGTACGCCCAAGGTGCATGGTTAACAGTTATACTAACAGTCTGTGTACGCCCAAGGTGCATGGTTAACAGTTATACTAACAGTCTGTGTACGCCCAAGGTGCATGGTTAACAGTTATACTAACAGTCTGTGTACGCCCAAGGTGCATGGTTAACAGTTATACTAACAGTCTGTGTACGCCCAAGGTGCATGATCAACAATCCATAATGCCAAGAGGTAAGGTTTGTTGACCACTTTTGTTCAGAGAGTACCTTGTCGGCTTGAAACCTTGCGTTAAACCTTTGTGTGGTTCGTAGCTATTGAAGGTTATTCGCTTTCTACGGTGCGTTTATCAGATCATTGCTGGGGTAGTTGAGTAGTAATATATAAGGCAGTTTTGAGGATTTTGTTTCTCATCATTCATTTTCATACCTATTTTAGGAACTCTTCATTGACAAAATCATATCCTCCCGGGACCGGTCTCCAGCCTTTCGATCAATGCCCTCAGTTCTTTCGGGCATTTGATCTTAAGGCATTACGACCTCAAGCCCTCCCGGATATGATTTTGTTAATGAAGAGTTCTTAAAATAGGTATGAAAATGAATGATGAGAAACAAAATCCTCAAACACATGCCTTATATATTACTACTGTCATTAATACAATAATAAAATAATAATCTTTTTTATTATAAGATTTATTTTTTTCTAAAAAAAATATAAACTACTTCTTTAAAACCGCTCCAGTTTTATTGGGATACGTTCTAAAATACAAAAATCACATATAAAAATAGCCTCATTTTTACTCTTTTAGCTATGAAACACAAAAATCACATATAAAAATAGCCTCATTTTTACTCTTTTAGTTCTAAAACACAAAAATTACATATAACAATAGCCTCATTTTTACTGTTTTAGAATTAAAACACAAAAATCACTTATAAAAATAGCCTTTTTTTTACTGTTTTAGTTCTAATACACCAAAATCACATATAAAAATAGCTTCATTTTTACTCATTTAGTCCTAATACACCAAAATCACATAAAATAGCTTCATTTTACTGTTTTAATTCTAAAATACAAAATTCATATATACAAAAAATTCTGTTTTAGTTCTAAAATACAAAAATCACATATAAAAATAGCTTCATTTTACTGTTTAAGTTCTAAAACACATAAATCATATATAAAAATAGCCTCATTTTTACTGTTTTAGAACTAAAACACAAAAATCATATATAAAAAAATAGCCTCATTTTTACTATTTTAGTTCTAAAACACATAAATCGTATATAAAAATAGCCTCATTTTTACTGTTTTAGAACAAAAACACAGAAATCACATATAAAAATAGCCTCATTTTTACTGTTTAGAACTAAAACACAAAAATCATATATAAAAATAACCTCATTTTTACTATTTTAGTTCTAAAAACACAGAAATCGTATATAAAAATAGCTTCATTTTTACTGTTTTAGAACAAAAACACAGAAATCACATATAAAAATAGCCTGATTTTTATTTTTTTCTAAAAAAAATATAAAACTACTTCTTTAAAACCGCTCCATTTTATTTTTTTCTAAAAGAAATAGAAAACTATTTCCTTAAAAATATTTATATTTTTTTTCTAAAACATAGTTTTATTTTATCGCCATTGTGTTAACATTGTGGGCGATTATTATTATTTATCTCTCAAATCATATTTTTTTTTTTTGTTATTAAGATGTTATTATTTATTGTATGTTATTTATAATGATTCTTTTTTATATTTTGCCCCCCTCATCCTTCCCTCTTTAAGATGTTATTATTTATAATGTTTAGATAATATTTATTGTTTATATATTTTTTATTTTTTTATTGCTTATATATTTTTTATTTTTAAGTCTTTGTTTATTCTAAACAACATTTAATGTTTTTATTTTATCAAATACTTCTATTACTCTGTCAACGTCATTAGGAAACTCTTCAACATTATTTTCAAGTTCTGATAATGGAGTTTTTAATCGATTAATCTCTTCAGATATTTCAAGTACCTTTTCTATTCTTTCAAATAAATCCGTTATATGAAACTCAATTGTCAGTAAAGTATCTTTTCGATCGTGTTCAGACCTTAGAGGATTATAAAGACTTGATACAAGAACTGTTTCCATTAAATTTTGGACGCTATGTGGTGTGTTTCTTAGTGACTGTCTTTCTTGAATTTCGTTTTCCAGGACATTCCTTGTGGAGTATTTTTGAGGAACAGTGTTTGTCTTGGATTATTTTGGAGGACCCGTGGTTGTTTTGGACTATTTTGATAAACCATCAAAAAAAAAAAAAAAAAAAAAAAAAACAACATGACCATTCATACTTTATCAGTACACAAAAGACAAATTGTACTCAAAGTGTTGAAAGTGGTGATGAAGACAAGTGGGGTACCTCCGTGTGAAGAAGGCATTAGTCAAACTTTATCTACCCTTCATACGTTTCAAGAAGTGTGTATTGCTAGTGAGTTACACCAACAACTTTACACTTGGAAAGATGTACGTGACTGGAGAAAAATGGGTTTCAATGTTTGGCTACAAGAAGTGGCTCAATTTGCCAAAGATCTGGCACGTCACCACTAAGTTTCCAAAAGTGAAATGGGAACCTAAGTCAAAAAAAAAATGACCTTAGAAACAATCCTGGAAGAAGAACCTGACACAGCAGAGAAAGACCACACCGTCGTTGTCGTCCAAATACAATCCCCTGAGGAACACACCCTCTCCTTACCGTCAGAGACATTTCATTCTTCCAAAACAAAGACGAACAGAAGATTGCCACCACCAGTGCCTGGGCCTTCCATTCCTAGGACACCAAAATGTTTTACATTGACTTGTTTGTACAGAACTTTAATTCTCTTAGTGGTAGCCTTAATCTTGTACCTGACCATTTTTGCGGTCTGCATTTTTGTCCTTCATGACTTGTAAAAAAAAATGTTTTTGTTGTGTTGGTTGTTTTGTTTTACAAAAAAAATAAACGTGTATGAAACGTATAAAATGTCTTGGGTCTTTTGTCTTCTTCTCAAAACTCTTCCTACCTCAGTCATGGTTACATCTTCTTCTTCTGCCTCTTCTACTTCCTCTGCTGTGGTCAAAGTGATTGACGAAAAGTTAGATCGTCCAAGTTGGGACGCTTTGTATCTGCGCCATCCCTTTAACATGTTGATTGCTGGACCGAGTGGTTCAGGTAAAACCGAATTTGTCAAACGTTTGATCGAACACAAATCTCATATGTTCGATCGTCCACCTCAACGTATCGTGTGGTGTTACAAAGAGTGGCAACCGTCTTACACGTTATTGAAAGAAAGTCAAGGAGAAACCATTTCGTTTGTAGAAGGTATCCCTCGCGAAGACGATGGGATCGTGTCTGACGTGAGTCAAACACATCTGGTCATCTTCGACGACATGTTAGGAGAAGACGAAGAAGAAATTAAACTTTGGTTTACACGAAAAGGACACCATCGAAATGCCAGCATCATTTACATTACTCAAAATTTATTTCAACAAAGTAAAGCCCATCGTACCATCAGTCTCAATGCTCATTACGTGGTGTTATTTAAAAGCCCCAGAGACAAATCTCAAGTGCAAGTGTTAGCCAAACAGTTAGGTACTCCTTGGTTGAATTATGCGTACGACGATGCCACTCAAACACCTCATGCGTATTTACTCATCGACTTAAAACCGACCACTCCCGAGTATTTGAGATTTCGTGCCCAATTGTTTCACCACTGGTGTCAAGAAGGAGGTCCCGTCATTTACACGTACCCTTCAGCCACACTCTGAAGAAAAAAAACTATAAAAACATCCACTACGTCATTTCTGTCTCACAGTCTTCGAGATGACTTCCTTTCAATCTCATCCTTCGGCTAAATTGATTCGTGCCTTGTATGGCATCAGTCGCGAAAAAAATGCACAAGTCCGTGCTCATTTGTTAGAAGCTAGTCTTAAAGAAGTGTTACGATGGTTTACTTTGACGGCACGTCAATTGCTGCAAGGCATCATTCACATCCCTCATCAAACTCAACGTTTTTTTTCAAAAACATAAAGAGGCGTTGTCACAACTAGCCGATCCTAGAATCGATCCACGGACTAAAAAACAAATCATTTTAACCCCTGGAGGGAGCGGTTCTTTAGGAGGGGTCATGATTCGTTCCCTTTTGAAATGGGATCCTAATGCCCAAGCCAAAAAACCCAAAACACCAACAAAAAAAAAAAAAAAAAAGCCCTAAGAAGAAAGCCACAAAAAAAGAAAAGTCCAAAAAAGAAGAAAGCCCCCAAGAAAAAGAAAAGTTCTGCCAAGAAGAAAAAAACACCCACCACTGCAAGGAGCCGCAAGAGAGGTACTGCTGCCAGGACGCAAACGTACACCCGCAAGACACCACCACAACAGACCCCAGTGACGAGGTCTCCTTCTCCTTTTGCGTCCACTTCTTCGTCTTCTTCACCACCCTTCAGGATGATGCCTGCCAAACCGGACTTAAGACATGTCTTTCCTAATTTGATGCCAAAATGGAAACCTATTTCGAAAGTCACCACTTCGGGACCCTCGACTTAGGCTGATTTGGCCATGTCAGCAGCCGCGAACAAAGTACCGTCCCCTAAAACCAAAGTCCAAGAAAGAACCGGCGTGTTACAAAGTTTAGTGGATTTATCCAAAGAAGAATTGAGACGATTTAGTCCATTGAAAACACCTCAACATCGAGTGAGGCCTGTCATGAAGATGGTACGTCGTGCAGACAATCAGTGGAGACGTGTTCCAGTATAAAATAGAAGGGTGACCTGCCAAAGACTTCAGACTTACTCCTCACCTCTAAGATGACCCCCAAACGTGCACACCACCACCACCAACAAAAAAAGAAGAAAAGCAAAAAAGAACTTCCACCTCGTCTGGCGACGTTTTGTCTGTCCTGACCAAATTCAAACCTCCCATGCGAAAACAACTCATTCAAACAGCCCCCAAAAAAATCATCGATAGCGTGTGTGAATGTTACCTTTGTCCAAGATACAGAAACAAAAATTAGGTAAACATCGGAACGTTCTTCGTCAAATGGTGAAAAAGAAAATACCTCTCCAGCAAAAGAAAAAAATGTAGGTGCAACGAGGAGGATTTCTACCTATGCTGTTAGGACCGTTGTTAAAAATAGCGGGTCCTTTGTTAGGAACGATTGCTGGACCACTTTTAGGAGGTGTCATGCGATAACAAAAAAATAGAAGATACAAATGACACCCTTCTCTGGAAAGACCACACATTTTTGTACCTTTGGATGAAATGGAAGGACGAAAACTGACTTTAGTACCTTACAAATGATGGATGGAATTTCATCGTTGGAACGAACAACGGATACCTCATTTACCACCCAATCCTAATCTCAACGAGATGTCACAGTTGCAACAAGAATTACAAGCCCTGATGGAACGAAGTGATTTGTCAGAAACAGGAAAATCGCAACGGTACGGTCAACTTTTACAACGTCTGCAATTCTTTCACCAAAAAGCTGTAGACGAAACAGCTCCACCCACTCTGAGAGATTTCAAAACCCTGATGAAAAGCGAATCTAAAGTTACCACCACTACTAAAACAGACACCGCCACGGGGACGACAGAAGAAGACGAACCCCGTGAGGTGTTTCAAACTCCGTCTGCTGGCATACCTAGTCAAATTGCAGCTTCCTTGTTGACACCCTCTCCTACCCCTCATCGAGAAGCCATGAAAGCTTGGGCTAAAAAGAAGATGTCCACTCCTTCTTCAGCAGAAGAAAAAAAGAAAGACAGCAAGACTGAAGTGAAAAAAGACACCACCAAGAAGAAACATACCATCATTACCCCTTCTTCACTACCCACTCCTGTGGCTCGTCGAACGCGTCAAGCCGCTTCGTCCAAACCTCACGACACTCAAAGTAGTAGCATCGAACAGTGGTTGACTTATTGAGGAATCATGGAGAAACTTTTAGCTAGCCTTTATTACAATCCTGGCCATGCTGCTGGTTACGGAGGAGTTCAAAAGTTATATCGAGCTGCCAAAAGTAAATTGAAAAGTGTATGTTTGCCCGAAGTACGACGATGGTTACAAGAACAATCGACGTACACGTTACACAAACCTATTCGACGAAAATTTTCTAGAAGTCCAACCCAAGTGGAAGGCATCGATCATCAATGGCAAGCCGATTTAGCCGACGTCTCTCATTTGGCAACCTACAATCGTGGTCACAAATATTTGTTTTGTGTCATTGACGTGTTTTTCAAATTTGCTTGGGTCGTGCCTTTGACATCTAAAAGCAGTACCGAATTGGTACGTGCCTTAAAATTGGTCTTGAAACAAAGTGGTCGTCAACCTTTACGATGGCAAACTGACAAAGGCACCGAATTTCTAAATCAAGCTTTTCAAAAAGAATTGAAATAAAGACAGATTCATTTTTTTACCACCGAAAATCCTGAAACCAAAGCCAGTATCGTGGAACGATTTCAAAGAACTTTGAAAGAACGCATGTGGAAATATTTTACACATCAACATACTCTCAAGTACATCGACGTGTTACCCCGTTTGGTCAAAGCGTACAATCAATCGTACCATCGAAGCATCGGATGTGCCCCCGAAGAGGTCAGCCCTGAAAACGAAGTGATCGTGTTTGATAAATTGTTTGGTACACCCCAGAGGAGCAGACCACCACCTCAGAAAAAAACCTTGCTGGAGTTGAAGACGAGAGATTGGGTTCGCATCGGAAAAACCAAACGTACTTTTGACAAAGGTTATTTACCCAACTGGACCACCGAATTGTTTCGTGTGACTTCACCCGTGCGTTGACGTGATCCTCCCGTCTATAAATTGGAAGACATGCACGGTGAAGTGCTCAAAGGAACATTTTACTTGTCTGAGTTACAACGAGTGACCAAAAAAGAAGACGCCTTGCACGACATCGAAAGCATTCTCGAACAAAGAACACGCAGAATAGGCAAACGTCGAGTAGAAGAAGTCAAAGTACGTTGGAAAGGATATCCTCCTAGTTTTGATTCTTGGATTGCTGCTTCTCAAGTCGTCGACTATAAAAAGAAAAAGAAGTAACCTAACATGCCATTCAACACAACCACGACCTCGACTCCTTCGCAGAGTTCTTCTCTTCAAGAATTACAAAAACAACCGCTCTGGGTGTGGTGCGGAGAACGTGTGCCTAAAAATCAAATCGTCTTTTTCTGCCAAATTTTTGTAGTGTATTGTGTCATCGGAGCAGCTATTGCCAATTTGAGTTTGCAACAAGGAGACAAACAATTGTGGACCATTTTACTCAGCAGTTGCATCGGTTATCTTTTACCCAGTCCCTCTTTGAAATTTACGACGACGACGGACAACAGCAGCCACAGCAACAACGGTAGTACGACCAACGCCAGTCCACCTTCTTCTTCCAGTCACCACAATACCACTCCTCTTTTGGAACCCTTTGAATATCCTTTGAACTCGAGTGGTGACTCCTCGGAGACCAAAACCGCTTTGGACCTACTATGAATGACCAATTTTATTTAACTTTACCTAGTGACAGTTCCATGGATGTGTTTCCCAACAACACCTTATGTTGTTTCACCACCAAATTACCTCAGGCCATCCATTTGGATCACGACGCACATTGGGAAGTAGGTTTGGTAGAAATCATTCATCCTACGCAAGCTCAAAACATCGACGAAGGTCAAAACACTTTCATCGTGGATATCTTGAACAAGGAAGTGCATGATGAGTTGGAGAAAATTAAACCTGGCTTTGAGCATTCCAGAAAGGTATTCATGACGGCCACTCCTCCCTTTGCGAGCCATACCATGAGAATTCCTGTGGGGTATTATTTTAATGCTCAACATTTGGTGGACACCATTGAGGCCATCTTCGAGGCTCAATTTGCCAAAGCCTTAGTCAAAGCCAAGAAAAGTGTCCAGATCAGTTACCATCCTGTGGCACGTGGTCTCGTCTTAAAATGTTCGGACGACGACACATTAGCCATCGCTTTTTCTCCTGGGTTGTATGCTATTTTGGGTGGAAATAAATTTTTTAAAAATAAAAAAGTCCAAAGCAACTTAGATTTCGGAAAGGCTTTTAAAACCCCTATCGAATTGAACGTTGGACTGAATTTAATGTTTGTGTACTCCGATGTGGTAGAATACAACGTGGTGGGAAACACAGCCGCTCCGTTACTGAGAGTCCTTCCTTTCAAATCAGATTCTGCTGCTGGTGCGTACGAAGAGGGTGGAAACACGTTTCACGTTCACCGTGAATTTGTACACCCTCATTATCTTCCAGTCAGTAAATCGTATTTTGACAGTGTCAACATTAGTATAAAAGGAGATTTGGGACAAAGTGTGCCATTCATTGACAAAGGAAAAGTCACGGTGAAACTACATTTTCGAAAAAAGTTCTCCAACGCATTGTAACTGACCCAAACAAAATGTATCCAGTGTACCGAGGAGTGGCTCGACAACCAGGACATGGTTTAGGAGATATGTTAAGATCGGCTTTTCGGACGGTAGCCCCTATTTTGAAACCGATGGTGACTCGAGGATTCCATGCCTTAAAAGATGCCGCTTTGACGCAAGGAAAATAATTTTTGCAAAATGTCCTCATTGACAAACAAAATCCTAAAGAAGCCTTTATGAGAGCAGGCAAAAATGTGTTGATGAACACTGGCAAAGATCTTTTGGGTCTTCGAGAGAGTCCTATAAATTCACTTCACGCTTCTGGTCCTGGCATTACTTCTTCCTTCACTTCGCAGCAAGGACAAGGTAGAAAGAGACGACGTCGAAATCCCTTCAGAGTTCATAAAACACACGGTGGTGTTCCAAAAAAGAATAAGAAAAGAAGAACCGTCAGAGAATTAGACGTGTTTGATTACTAAAAGCCTTTGAAAATGACGCACCGAGATTCTTGCGAATGTACCAAGTCAGAACTGGATATGTTTACCATGCCTCCCACCATGAAGACGATGCAAGAATCCCGATGGGTGGAATTTCATCCTGTATCGTCTTTGACGGATTCAGCTCCTATCGAATTTGAAATCAAAGGACAAACCGAAGATTACATCGATCTGAATAACAGCTACTTGTACCTGAAACTCAAAGTGATCAAAACGACGGACAGTAGCCTTCCTGGGGACGGTGACCGAGTGGCTCCCGTCAATAATTTCATGCATTCCTTGTTCAGCGAAGTAGATTTGTACTTGAATAACAAACTGGTCAGCAGCAGTTTGGATACTTACCCTTACCGTGCTTACTTGGAAAATCTCTTGACGTACGGAAAAGATCCCAAGAACACTCATCTGGATGCTTCGGTGGTCTGGAAACCTGACACCTCGGAAAAGTTCAACGACACAGCGGTGTCAGTGCCGGCGACGCAAGCCGTTGATAAAACTATAATTCCAGCAGATCCGCACAATGTGGGATTTAACGACCGTCACAAGAAAATCAGACACAGTTTAAAATTGATGGATCGCTTGCATTTGGACATGTGGTTGCAAGACAAGTATTTGTTGAACGGAGTGGATGTACGCCTGAGACTGAATCGCAGTAGTGTCGCTTTCCATTTGATGGCTCATGCTAACGAGTGGAAAACCATCATTCAAGAAGCCAGACTTTACGTGCGACGTGTGGAAGTCTTACCAAAAGTAGCCAACGACATCAGTCAAACGTTGAGCAGAACCACTGCCAAGTATCCTGTGCGACGCGTGGAAGTGAAAACCTTTACCATTGCCGCTGGACTCCGATCCAAAGTCGAAGATCACGTCTTCCAAGGACAGCTCCCCAAACGTTTGCTGATTGGCATCGTCAGTAATGCAGCCCTCAACGGAGTCCACAATCAGAATCCGTTCGAGTTTAAACACTACAACGTCTCCCAGATTGAAGTCAGTCGAGATGGCAAAACGTTGTGTACCAGACCTTTTGAACCTAACTTTAGCGACGCCCAGAAAAATTACTTGCGATCTAACTCCTGACCAAGGCAGCGATGAAGGACATTTCCACCCTATAAAATCAGGCCCACTTCGTGTAGAACTTCAGTTTAAAGATCCTCTACCCGACACGGTGAACGTCGTCTTGTATGCAGAATTTGATAACACTCTAGAAATCAACAGTTTGAGAGAAGTGATTCTAGACTATTAGAAGAAAAAAAAAAAAAAGATGCAACACGTAGAAGAAGAACCTATGGAGATAGATAATGATGAGGGATTTTGTGAAGTTCAGCAGTCACAAACTACCACGGATGATGATGACGAAGTCATTCATTCAGTACCTCGAATAGAAGAAGAAGAAGAGAATAATACTATACTGTTCCCAAGTTTGTTGGATTTATTTCTCGATGGCCTGAACAAGAAAAATATTTAGTCTCCTGTTATGCTAAGGAATTGACTGAAAGAATTAACAGCTTGACTAGAGAACATTGTCATGGATGTCAAATCGATCATCCCAGTCAGAAACAACACGACCAATGTTTGATGATGACAGGCGAAGAAAAATTGGACGAATATTTGGAAGAGGCCTGGTCTCAGATCTCGGAAGAAAAGGTGTTGAGACAATGGTATAAAGACTTGCAGGATTGTTTTTCACCTCCACTCACTCCTCTGGAGATCCATCGCATCGAAGCTCTCATTCAACAGAGTACAGAAACTATCCGCCGTGAGAATTCGTGGAATTACTTGACAAAACCATTCAAATTTAAAGTCAAGTGTGAATTGATGACTTATCATTTCCTGTGAAGAAAAAATGGATACCAGGGAACTTCATTACCTGTTGACTCGCAGTTCCTACACTTCTTCTTGGAATCCTGTGGTGTGTGCTAAAGATGAACTACCTCATCGTAAACCTAAAGACGTTCATGCCTATGTCATCAATACCGACGACAGTCATCAACCAGGAACCCATTGGGTAGCTGTTTACTTTCCCAACGATCACAATGGTGGTGTGGAATTTTTTGATTCTTATGGATTACCTCCTTTGGAAGACGACATCATCGACTTTATGAGAAGAAATGCCATCTCTACTCGATTCAATAATGCCCGATTACAAGGATCGGATTCCATGGTGTGTGGACAATATTGTGTACATTTTCTTCATCAACGCAGTCTCGGATATTCCTTAGAACATTTAGTGACTTGTGTTGATAGAGACTATGCTCGAAACGATGCTAAAGTAGAACGATGGTTTTGTGAACGTTATGGTTATCTCTTGTCTTTAGCTCAGAAACGTAGTGTACATCAGAATGATGTAGATGTAGAAAAGTGGAAGTTTAGTTTACCTTCCCAACGTTGTCAACCCTGTAAATACGTTCCTGTTTAATATCTTGTTGGTTGTTAGTTTGCATTTTTATGTTAGAGAAGCTTCTTCTTGTTCAATTTGGCTTTTTTTCGAAAACCCCTTTTGATTATACTCTTTAAAACACAAATTGGATCAATTTCGAACCACCGTCTAAAATATTACAATTTACAATTGTAGTGTGCGTGAAACGAAAAAGATATGAGTAATTCTTACTCAAAGATTGGTATTGTATTTTTTGTGCAAATAATATATACACTTTGTACACAAAATTTTTACAACTGAAAACATACGCGTTAAATGGAAAATTCTTGTAACTTGTAGTATTGTCATAATTGAATAAGTGGCTTACACTTTATTGGTACTAGGGACAGCCCGACTTAGTATAACTGGGCAGAATTTGATCATGTATGTACGTTCTTGGCGTTTCGGCTTCCGCCACGCTTCGTTCAGTTTACTAATCTTGCCTGCCATCTTCTTGAAGTGTTGTTGTTGTTGAGATCTTGACGAGTCAACGAGAGTGACTACACTGTCCAATCAGCAAGACATTACATTCAACGACATCTTTAATCATCGAATCGAAACGGTAAGAACGTCAAATCAACGAGTTATTACATTCAACGCCAACTTTAATAATCGAATCGCAACTGTAAGAACGTCAGATCAACGAGTCATCATATTCAACGCCATCTTTAATCATCGAATCCAAACGGTAAGAACGTCAAATCAACGAGGCATCACATTCAACGCCATCTTTAATCATCGAATCGCAACTGTAAGAACGTCAGATCAACGAGTCATCATATTCAACGCCATCTTTAATCATCGAATCCAAACGGTAAGAACATCTAATCAACGAGTCGTCACATTCAACGCCATCTTTAATCATCGAATCGCAACTGTAAGAACGTTAAATCAACGAGTTATTGCATTCAACGCCAACTTTAATCATCGAATCGCAACTGTAAGAACGTCAGATCAACGAGTCATCATATTCAACGCCATCTTTAATCATCGAATCGAAACTGTAAGAACGTCAAAAGCCCATTTGTGTTAATCCGGTTTCAAACTCAACTGCTTGCCAAAATCCTCGGATCTAATTTGGTCAAAAAGAGTCACTCTAATCAAACACGCCACAACAACATTCCAATTGATTTATCATGATGGCTGCAGGTAAGTGTGTTATCTAATGAGCCAGTGGATTGAATACTTGGGAACCGACAATCTGACCATTTACTCGTATTTGAATTTTAGAATGAAATTTGTGCTAACAATAGAACATTGTTCTCACAAACTAAGCTGTCAATGCTGTAACCACATTAGATAGGCCAGCCGGATGATTTGTTACCTCGTAAACGTGAATGTATATATATAGTCCGTTTCAGGTCAATTATGAATCGTACCCACCTACTGTCTTCGAAAGTATATACCTGGCACCGTTACTGTCTAGCTGAGGATTATTTAATCCCTTCAAACCTTACAAATTTCAAATGAAACCTCGTTCCGTCAGCGATAACTTTTGTAATTTGGAAAAATAAAGTCGTGAACGGCAAGTGCAATGTTAAAGAAATGCTATTTTTAGTAGACGGAGCAGCCAAATGCACATTGCAAGATGCATGGGTGTGACGCGGATTCTCGCGCAGATAAAACTAACAGTCGGTACATCTATACTGTATACAACGTGCACGATACCAACTGTTATAACCGGTAAAATCAAAATAAAGGAGATGAAACTGCAGTGAAAAAATTCTCTGAATCATAAAAATGTAAAGTAAGTAGAATTTAGATGCGTGCATCTGCGTCACACCCATGCACCTTGCGATGTATTAGGCTGCTCCGTCTACTAAAAATAGCATTTCTATAACATTACACTTGCCGTTGACGACTTTATTTTTCCAAATTACAAAAGTTTGCGCTGAAAGGAACAAGGTTTGGCTTGAAATTTGCGGGGTGGGGTACGATTCAATCTAATTTTAATCAGATTGGGGTACGATTCATAATGAACCGGAGGCAGATTACAGTAGATCTCCGAATCATATGATGCAAATTAATTAATTGCAGTTCGATTCATATCTCATCCAGGTTTATAATTTGTTTCTAAACGACCAACAATCTAAATTTAAACACGGCTGGTGTAATCGACACTTTTTTAATAGTAGATTTACAAAAATATTTCAAGTAATAGCAGAGACGTAAAAGTTATGTCCATGTCTAAAAAGTGTTCTATTATGTCACGAGGTAAGCAGAATCTAAAAGTTAATCTTTTGTTTTCTTAACTGCTTGTTCATAGAAAATATGCTGCGCAACGCGCGTTCACATTGTAGACATAGCTTGTTTTAAAAACAAGTTTGTTTATATTGTGTACCTGTGCGTTGTGTAGCATATTTATACCTATAACAGGTACATAGCATATTTATATCTATAAACAAGTACATAGCATATTTATACCCATAAACAAGTACATAGCATATTTATATCTACAAACAAGTCTATAGCATATTTATACCTATAAACAAGTACATAGCATATTTATATCTATAAACAAGTACATAGCATATTTATACCTATAAGCAAGTACATAGCAAAACAATAGCTTTATATTTATTCCTATAAACAAGTACATAGCATATTTATACCTATAAACAAGTACATAGCATATTTATACCTATAAACAAGTACATAGCATATTTATATCTATAAAAAAGTACATAGCATATTTATATCTATAAACAAGTACATAGCATATTTATATCTATAAACTAGTACATAGCATATTTATATCTATAAACAAGTACATAGCATATTTATATCTATAAACAAGTACATAGCATATTTATACCTATAAAAAAGTACATACCATATTTATATCTATAAACAAGTACATAGCATATTTATATCTATAAACAAGTACATAGCAAAACAATAGCTTTATATTTATTCCTATAAACAAGTACATAGCATATTTGTATCTATAAACAAGTACATAGCATATTTATATCTATAAACAAGTACATAGCATATTTATATCTATAAACAAGTACATAGCATATTTATACCTATAAACAAGTACATAGCATATTTATATCTATAAACTAGTACATAGCATATTTATATCTATAAACAAGTATATAGCATATTTATATCTATAAACTAGTACATAGCATATTTATATCTATAAAAAGTACATAGCATATTTATATCTATAAACAAGTACATAGCATATTTATACCTATAAACAAGTACATAGCATATTTATATCTATAAACAAGTACAAAGCATATTTATATCTATAAACAAGTACATAGCATATTTATATCTATAAACAAGTACATAGCATATTTATATCTATAAACAAGTCTATAGCATATTTATATCTATAAACAAGTACAAAGCATATTTATATCTATAAACAAGTCTATAACATATTTATATCTATAAACAAGTACAAAGCATATTTATATCTATAAACAAGTCTATAGCATATTTATACCTATAAACAAGTACATAGCATATTTATATCTATAAACAAGTCTATAGCATATTTATACCTATAAACAAGTACATAGCATATTTATACCTATAAACAAGTACATAGCATATTTATATCTATAAACAAGTACATAGCATATTTATATCTATAAACAAGTCTATAGCATATTTATACCTATAAACAAGTACATAGCATATTTATATCTATGAACAAGTACATAGCATATTTATACCTATAAACAAGTACATAGCAAAACAATAGCTTTATATTTATTCCTATAAACAAGTACATAGCATATTTATATCTATAAACAAGTACATAGCATATTTATATCTATGAACAAGTACATAGCATATTTATATCTATAAACAAGTACATAGCATATTTATATCTATAAACTAGTACATAGCATATTTATATCTATAAACTAGTACATAGCATATTTATATCTATAAAGAAGTACATAGCATATTTATATCTATAAACTAGTACATAGCATATTTATATCTATAAACTAGTACATAGCATATTTATATATATAAAAAAGTGCATAGCATATTTATATCTATAAACAAGTACATAGCATATTTATATCTATGAACAAGTACATAGCATATTTATATCTATAAACAAGTACATAGCATATTTATATCTATAAACTAGTACATAGCATATTTATATCTATAAACAAGTGCATAGCATATTTATATCTATAAGCAAGTACATAGCATATTTATATCTATGAACAAGTACATAGCATATTTATATCTATAAACAAGTACATAGCATATTTATATCTATAAACAAGTACATAGCATATTTATATCTATAAACTAGTACATAACATATTTATATCTATAAACAAGTACATAGCATATTTATATCTATAAACAAGTACATAGCATATTTATACCTATAAACAAGTACATAGCATATTTATATCTATAAACAAGTACATAGCATATTTATATCTATAAACTAGTACATAGCATATTTATATCTATAAAAAAGTACATAGCATATTTATATCTATAAACAAGTACATAGCATATTTATACCTATAAACAAGTACATAGCATATTTATATATATAAACAAGTACAAAGCATATTTATATCTATAAACAAGTACATAGCATATTTATATCTATAAACAAGTACATAGCATATTTATATCTATAAACAAGTCTATAGCATATTTATATCTATAAACAAGTACAAAGCATATTTATATCTATAAACAAGTCTATAGCATATTTATATCTATTAACAAGTACAAAGCATATTTATATCTATAAACAAGTCTATAGCATATTTATATAAACAAGTACATAGCATATTTGTATCTATAAACAAGTCTATAGCATATTTATACCTATAAACAAGTACATAGCATATTTATATCTATAAACAAGTACATAGCATATTTATATCTATAAACAAGTCTATAGCATATTTATACCTATAAACAAGTACATAGCATATTTATACCTATAAACAAGTACATAGCATATTTATATCTATAAACAAGTACATAGCATATTTATATCTATAAACAAGTCTATAGCATATTTATACCTATAAACAAGTACATAGCATATTTATATCTATAAGCAAGTACATAGCATATTTATACCTATAAACAAGTACATAGCAAAACAATAGCTTTATATTTATTCCTATAAACAAGTACATAGCATATTTATATCTATAAACAAGTACATAGCATATTTATATCTATGAACAAGTACATAGCATGTTTATATTATTAAACTAGTACATAGCATATTTATATCTATAAACAAGTGCATAGCATATTTATATCTATAAACAAGTACATAGCATATTTATACCTATAAACAAGTACATAGCATATTTATATCTATAAACAAGTACATAGCATATTTATATCTATAAACAAGTACATAGCATATTTATATCTATTAACAAGTACATAGCATATTTATATCTATAAACAAGTCTATAGCATATTTATACCTATAAACAAGTACAAAGCATATTTATATCTGTAAACAAGTCTATAGCATATTTATACCTATAAACAAGTACATAGCATATTTATATCTATAAACTAGTACATAGCATATTTATATCTATAAACAAGTACATAGCATATTTATACCTATAAACAAGTACATAGCAAAACAATAGCTTTATATTTATTCCTATAAACAAGTACATAGCATATTTGTATCTATAAACAAGTACATAGCATATTTATATCTATAAACAAGTACATAGCATATTTATATCTATAAACAAGTACATAGCATATTTATTCCTATACACAAGTACATAGCAAAACAATAGCTTTATATTTATTCCTATAAACAAGTACATAGCAGCACAATAGCTTTATATTTATACTTTTAAACAAGTACATAGCATATTTATATCTATAAACAAGTACATAGCATATTTATATCTATAAACAAGTACATAGCATATTTATATCTATAAACAAGTACATAGCATATTTATTCCTATAAACAAGTACATAGCAACACGATAGCTTTATATTTATACCTATAAACAAGTACATAGCAACACGATAGCTTTATATGTATACCTATAAACAAGTACATAGCAACACGATAGCTTTATATTTATACCTATAAACAAGTACATAGCAACACGATAGCTTTATATTTATACCTATAAACAAGTACATAGCAACACGATAGCTTTATATTTATACCTATAAACAAGTACATAGCAACACGATAGCTTTATATTTATACCTATAAACAAGTACATAGCAACACGATAGCTTTATATTTATATTCAGTGACCTATACTGAAAAAATCTGAGATATTTGATATACAAGGTGGTGACAATTTGGCCTCGGTATTCTTTTAATTATGAGTAAAGTGGACCATGAACAGAATGATTTGCCACAAAAATCTTTAAGGATAAAAATATCTACAACAGCAAGAGAACAATTAGGTGAAGAAGAAAAAAGCAGACAGCTGCACATGCGCATTGAACGCCAAAACCTTATATCGGACCTGACTAGTATAAATGTGTTTCTGCCTAGAATAGTCCTCTTGTACATATAATGCAAAATCACGCATTCATGACAGCACTGTACAAATGATGGAAGAAATTGAGATGATATATAGATGTCTCTTAAATCAAAAATCAAAACCGTTTCTATTTACTGATACCCGAGAGTCAGACAGGTCTGTGTGCATGAATTCCCAACAAATGTCACATTGTTAAACGTGCACGCCTCGAAGCCCCCGAACGCCAACCGGGTGCTCCACTATGTAAGCTAAGCCGTTACCCGTGAGAGTTGGAATATTAAAAAATTCAATATTTTATTTCATTCAAAGTCACTACATTGCACATGAGATAAATTGTATGTGTCATTATGAATAGTAACACATACACAAAGTACACTACATCGACAATATTCGGATATGCATACCAAAAAATAAATTGACCATGATTGAAAGTGGTACATATTTTCACAGAAATATACTAAATAACCAGTAAATACTACTGAGTAGTATATACCAAATAACCAGTCAATACTACTGAGTATTATTTTCCTAAATAAGAAGTATTCCTTTATTATATAAAGTATGAGAGAAAAAATCGTCTAATGCATAAAACAAACTAATACGTATAGTAGACAGTGGCACAGATATCTAATTCTGCTTTAATCTAGGCACATAGTTACAATTACGTTGTATTTATTTAAAAAAAGACAAGATTAAGCAATTCATTATACAATTCTGTGTATACTTTACAACAGCAGCATAAAGTTGGTACTTTTATATGGCTCCGAGTGTTGGAGAGTTGTGAAGACAGACATGAGAAATGTAAATTCATTCCACAATGGCTGCCTCCGTAAAATGTGCAACATCTACTGGCCAAACAAGATCTCCAATGTGAGCCTATATGAGAAAACTGGATGTAAAAATATTTCTCTGGAGGTCAAGATGCGCAGAATCAAATGGCTCAGACACGTAATGCGGATGCCACAAGAACGGATACCTACGGTAGCTCTCAGATGGACACCAGCGGGGAAGCGTAAGCGTGGCCGGCCAAAGACAACCTGGTGAGGGACAATGATGACAGATCTGGAAGAGGTGGGACTTTCCTGGGGCGAAGCACAAGCCATTGCTCAGGACCGACCCAGATGGCGGAAGATGGTTGCAGCCTTATGTCCCAGTTGGGATGAAAAGGACCCTTAGTAGTTAGTATACAATTCTGACTGAAGCAGTACTTTGTATCTGAATGTGTTAGGTCTGATTGTGTACTTTCTATTTTATTCTGCCTACTCGAACGTCACTGAAAAAAAGACAAATAAAAGTAGAATTCATGCCCTAATTGTTGACTTTGGAGTAAATTGCATACTACTTTTGATATCGACCGGATCTAATTGGTAAGCTATGATTACAGGTTTAAAATTGTATAAGAATATGTTGGTTTTTTGTTTGTTTGTCTGTTTTATTTTTTTGTTTAAATCATGCAAACAGAAAAGCTGGGGGTTCTTTTGAACATTCAGTGTTAAATATCATACAATTTAAAACTCTGTATCAATTTTTTATGTTTGTCATGCAAACAGAAAAGCCCGGGTTTTTTAATGAACATTCAGTGTTAAATATCATACAATTTAAAACTCAGTATCAATTTGTTATGTTTGTCATGCAAACAGAAAGCTGGGTTTTTTTTAAATAAACATTCAGTTTTAAATATCATACAATTTAAAACTCGGTATCAATTTTTTTATGTTTGTAATGCAAACAGAAAGCTGGGCTTTTTAATGAACATTCAGTTTTAAATATCATACAATTTACAACGCAGTATCAATTTTTTATGTCATGCAATCAGAAAGCTGGGTTTTTTTAATAAACATTCAGTTTTAAATATCATACAATTTAAAACTCAGTATCAGTTATTCAGCTAAGAATGCCCAGTCTAAATAAATTGATCCTTTAATTGTTCTCAACTTTCTTAACTAACCGATTGAAACGTAACTTGCACTTAAAATTTCAGTCATTTCACTAAAATGCAACTACTAGTAATATCAAAATATTTATCATAACGTATGCTGATTGTTTTAAATGCTGTGTTCATGTTAGAGCCAAGTATACGCAAGATGGTCTTGGTGCATCTGAAGTTTTTAAAATGTGTAGAAAAATGAAGAAAAGATGAACTTAATTAGTGCAAGGATGCCTACAGTAAGTTTGATTAGTGTAATTATGCAGCTCACCAGTAAGTGTATATGAAATGTCCAGTTCACTGTGTTTACTTTGAAGTGATTTCGTCCAAAAAGAAATAGCGTAGGTGTTGATCTGAATCGAAACAGGGAATCAGCCAAAACTGATTTGCAAAATTTTTAATGTAATCTTTCCATTAACTCTATTTCACAGGCAGAAATGGTCATATTAATTGTTCAAAATGTTTCATCTGACAAGATTCTAAATCATTGAAAAACACAGGAAAGAATAATGGTGAAAGGTTTTCACTTTGTCTGACACATGACACAATCTGACAGTTTGTCTCCAGGTTTCACACATGAATTCATTTGCATGTACGTATTCCTTATTACACTCAGGCATTTTGCACCAGTTTTGAATAGAATCATTTTATATCAAAATCCAACCTCAACCCAAAACGCTTTCCGATAATAAATGCACAGAACAGTTTTCTTTCATTTATTGTGAGAAAGAGTAGGTCGAGCAGTAAATGCAAAATGAAAACATTATTGGTTGCTGAGTAGCCTTTGCGGAAGCCTGCTTGTGACTCATTTGTAACATCACTCTCTTCTGCATACTTTCTTAATATAGTATTTAAAATAAAAGTGACAAGTTTTCCCAAACAGCTCAAGAAAGTGATGGCTTGATAATTATTTGCATCTCTTATATCTACTATTTTTATATATGCATTATACAACCAGTAAGCCATTTTCAGGTAGTATAATAGTATCAAATATAATAGTAAACAAATGAAAATAAATGTGTATCATTAAATTTCATATACTTGTTGTATATTCATTTAACATCTTATCTACACCTCTGCTTTGTCTATTTTCAATCTTGAGATTTCCTCTCTTATCTGCTCTTTTGTGATAGTATAGTAAAACTCTCCATTTGAGGACTTGTTAACAGTTTCTGGGATATGTTCAAACTTGTAAATTACACGTTCTTTTAAAGTCTTGAAATACATATCGGGTTTTTTCAAATCGAATATACTTAATAGGACCATTGGAATATACTCACTAGGACCATTGGAATATACTCACTAGGACCATTGGAATATACTCACTAGGACCATTGGAATATACCCATTAGGACCATTGGAATATACTCACTAGGACCATTGGAATATACTCATTAGGACCATTGGAATATACTCATTAGGATCATTGGAATATACTCACTAGGACCATTGGAATATACTCATTAGGATCATTGGAATATACTCATTAGGACCATTGGAATATACTCACTAGGACCATTGGAATATACTCACTAGGACCATTGGAATATACTCACTAGGACCATTGGAATATACTCACTAGGGCCATTGGAATATACTCATTAGGATCATTGGAATATACTCACTAGGACCATTGGAATATACTCATTAGGATCATTGGAATGTACTCATTAGGATCATTGGAATATACTCACTAGGACCATTGGAATATACTCACTAGGACGATTGGAATATACTCATTAGGACAATTGAAATAATTGCAGCTATTGAACACCCGCCAATACGCTGTCGGATTTGAACTTGAAAGTTGTTGCTGCTTACATTGGAAGTTACGTCTGTAGATATTAGAATGCTGGTTTAATGATGTTTTATAAGTCTTGCTGGCCATTTTCAATGTATGCTTGATTAAACTTTCTTTATTTATATACATACACTAAAAATCATTAATATTTTTTCTAACATTTTTCCTGGAGATTTGCGCTGCAGTGAAGACTTGTTACTTGCATATAATAGAAAGCAGCATTAAACCATAATCAGAAAAAAATAAAATATCTATGGAGTTTAGACTCTCATCTTTTGCGTAAGATGTCAGAGCAAGGAAAGGATATATATACTAAAATCTCCAGTCATTTTATTAAAATGGAAGCATTTTTGAAAATGCAGCATAACCTGTGCTGATTTGTTTTTATATGTTGTGTCAATGTTAGAGCCTGACATAACTAAGATAGTCTTGGTGTATCTGAACTTATCTGAACTAATGCACTGGATTTCATTAAAAAAAATGTAGAACAATGACTGAAGTATGTATCGAACCTAAATAATGTAGTGATGCCTTTCATTGACAACCCCTATTAAACCAAGGTCTACGGGAAAATTTTGGCTGTTTATATTATATCCAAAAGTTGATTCTGCAGATGAAAGAAAAGTAGAGCCATTTTTTTTGGCAGCAATGATTCTATTGCAGACTTAATTATAATCTCACAAACGAAGTTGTATTCGGGATCATATATTTTGAATTTTCATTAGTGATCAATAGGACAGTATTTATCAAACAAAATATCATCAAAAATATAGGATGTCAAAGTTTGAAATAAAACGAAATAAGGAAGGACAAACAGTAGCATATTCATTTATACTAAGTCTAATATGTTTAATTTAACCAAAATATTTGACATTACCTCATTACCTTAAGCAAAGTTGGTTGCTTTGGGAAAATCGATACATTTTATGCCCAGTTGTTTGGCATTCCACTGTCTTGAGAAAATGTATAGTAACACCTGAGTCTGGTAATAAATAGCTACTTGCAACAAAGTTGGATAATGGGCATTATGAGTCTGAGTCGCGGTATTGACAAGCTAAATGAGTCTGGATGGTTTATCACGCTATTGACAAGCTAAACGAGGATGGGTGGCTTATCACGCTATTGACAAGCTAATTGAAGATGGGTGTTTTATCACGGTATTGACAAGCTACATGAGTCTGGGTGGTTTATCACGCTATTGACAAGCTAAATGAGGATGGGTGGTTTATTACGCTATTGAAAAGCTAAATGAGGATGGGTGGCTTATCACGCTATTGACAAGCTAATTGAAGATGGGTGTTTTATCACGGTATTGACAAGCTAAATGAGGATGATAGGTTTATCACGCTATTGTCAAGCTATATGAGTCTGGGTGGTTTATCACGGTATTGACAAGCTAAATGAGGATGGGTGGTTTATCATGCCATTGACAAGCTAAATGAGTGGGTGGCTTATCACGCTATTGACAAGCTATATGAGTCTGGGTTGTTTATCATGCTGTTGACAAGCTAAATGAGGATGGGTGGTTTATCACAGAATTGACAAGCTAAATGAGGATGGGTGGCTTATCAAGCTATTGACAAGCTAAATAAGGATGGGTGGTTTATCACGGTATTGACAAGCTAATTGAGGATGGGTGGTTTATCACGCTATTGACAAGCTAAATGAGTCTGGTTGGTTTATCACGCTATTGACAAGCTAAATGAGGATGGGTGTTTTATCACGGTATTGACAAGCTAAATGTCAATGGGAGGTTTATCACGCTATTGTCAAGCTATAGGAGTCTGGGTGGTTTATCACGGTATTGACAAGCTAAATGGGGATCGGTGGTTTATCATGCCATTGACAAGCTAAATGAGTGGGTGGCTTATCACGCTATTGACAAGCTATATGAGTCTGGGTTGTTTATCACGCTGTTGACAAGCTAAATGAAGATGGGTGGTTTATCATGGAATTGACAAGCTAAATGAGTCTGGGTGTTTTATCACGCTATTGACAAGCTAAATGAGGATGGGTGGTTTATCACGGTATTGACAAGCTAAATGAGTCTGGTTGGTTTATCACGCTATTGACAAGCTAAATGAGGATGGTTGGTATATCACGCTATTGACAAGCTAAATGAGTCTGGGTGTTTTATCACGCTATTGACAAGCTAAATGAGGATGGGTGGTTTATCACGGTATTGTCAAGCTATATGAGTCTGGGTGGTTTATCACGGTATTGACAAGCTAAATGGGGATGGGTGGTTTATCATGCCATTAACAAGCTAAATGAGTGGGTGGCTTATCACGCTATTGACAAGCTATATGAGTCTGGGTTGTTTATCACGCTGTTGACAAGCTAATTGAGGATGGGTGGCTTAACACGCTATTGACAAGCTAATTGAGGATGTGTGTTTTATTACGGTATTGACAAGCTAAATGAGGATGGGTGGTTTATCACACTATTGATAAGCTAAATAAGTATGAGTGGTTTATCACGCTATTGGCAAGCTAAATGAGGATGGGTGGCTTATCATGCTATTGACAAGCTAATTGAAGATGGGTGTTTTATCACAGTATTGACAAGCTAAATGAGGATGGATGGTTTATCACGCTATTGTCAGGCTGTATGAGGATGGGTGGTTTATCACGCTATTGACAATCTAAATGAGGATGGGTGGTTTATCATGCCATTGACAAGCTAAATGAGTCGCTGGCTTATCAAGCTATTGACAAGCTATATGAGTCTGGGTGGTTTATCACGCTATTGACAAGCTAAATGAGGATGGGTGGTTTATCACGGAATTGACAAGCTAAATGAGGATGGGTGGCTTATCATGCTATTGACAAGCTAATTGAGGATGGGTGTTTTATCACGGTATTGACAAGCTAAATGAGGATGGGTGTTTTATCACGCTTTTGACAAGCTATATGAGTCTGGGTGGTTTATCACGGTATTGACAAGCTAAATGAGGATAGGTGGCTTATTGACAAGCTAAATGAGTGGTTGGTTTATCACGCTATTGACAAGCTAAATGAGTCTGGGTGTTTTATCACGCTATTGACAAGCTAAATGAGTCTGGGTGTTTTATCACGCTATTGACAAGCTAAATGAGTCTGGGTGTTTTATCACACTATTGACAAGCTAAATGAGTCTAGGTGTTTTATCACGCTATTGACAAGCTAAATGAGTCTGGGTGTTTTATCACGCTATTGACAAGCTAAATGAGGATGGGTGGTTTATCACGCTATTGACAAGCTAAATGAGTCCGGGTGTCTTATCACGCTATTGACAAGCTAAATGAGTCTGGGTGTTTTATCACGCTATTGACAAGTTAAATGAGGATGGGTGGCTTATCACGCTATTGACAAGTTAAATGAGTCTGGGTGGCTTATCACGCTATTGACAAGTTAAATGCAGCTGGGTGGCTTATCACGCTATTGGCAAGCTAAGGATCAGTAAGAACTTGGGAAATATTCAATGCAAACATGAGGAAACGTTTACTTAGATGATAAGAACATCATTACAAAGACATGCGTGATATCCCAAACTTCGTAAGATTAAAGTCGGTTTGAATCAGAAGCTGTATTTAAGTAAGAAGTGTGTCTCAAAGGATAAATGAATACAATACAAAGCACTTCATTTGGTGCCAATTTCATAATATAAAGATATTCTTTTCTTCTCTGCAGTTAGCATAGACTGGCAAGCAGATAGAGATGTGCTGGACAGCAATCGCTACATGTTAGAGAACCATGTGGCTTGTGACGTCACTTTCTATGTAGGCAAACAAAGAGAAGAAGTAACGGCCCATAAATATGTCCTTATTAGCCGTAGTTCTGTTTTTTATGTCATGTTATGTGGCCCTCTCCAAGAGACTGGACAGATAGACCTGCCAGATATTGAGCCTGATGTTTTCCAGCAGCTTCTGAGGTATGTTTGAGAAAGTTTCTAATTCAAAGAAACCAAAAGAATTGTTAATACAGAAAATATTATATTACACATCATTAATGTGCATAATCGCTTGTAGGTTAAAACAGTAAAAACTAATTAGAAACAGTATTGGAAATGTTCTAATTCATAGAGAATGTGTCATATTTATGTTTTTAGTTTCATTTTAATATTAGTATTGTATGAATAAACTCATAACCAGTCAATACAGATGTGAATTAGCTAGGGCTGTGACCTTACCAAGGAAACAATCATACTTTGTTGTGTTCATAATATGTGAAAGTATGTCGTTTGTCACTTTTTGGATTCTAATATGATGCATATGGGGTGTTTTTACTTTCTCTTTTTTTTTGTAGCTTCATAACATGACAATCCTAGATATCAGAAATAATCTCATACAATTGAAAAGTCAGTTTAGTTAAAAAATGTATAACTCATTCGTTGGTGTTTACTATTTTTACATCAACTTTAAAGAATATAAAATTATGCTTGATGAGATTTGAGAGGAATGATTTTGTAAGTCTGCCTACAATACATTTTACGAATTATTTTTCAAAGGTTCATGTACTATGAAGAATTTGAGCCAAACGGGGACTCCATCCTTGCACTTCTGTATGCTGCAAAGAAGTACGCCGTAGAACGCCTGGTTTACATGTGCGTGAACTGGTTGAAGGATGGAGTTAGTGTTGAAAATGTGTGTGGTATGTTGCAGCAGGCACATTCATTTGATGAGAAGGATTTAAGGAGCAAATGTTTGGAATTTATAATGGACAATGGAAGTTCTGTTCTTCAACACTCCTCATTTAGGAATTTATCATCAGAGTGCGTGGAGATAGTGGTCAAACAGGATGGGCTTTGTGCAAAAGAAGAAGAAATATATGAAGCTATGAAAGATTGGGCACAAAATGAGTGTGCTCGAAGAAATCTCCAACCAAGCACCGAAAACATGAGAGGAGTGCTCGGTGGGCTGAAGAACATTATTAGATTTTCACTGATGAACGGAGAGTATTTTGCAGAAAAAGTAGCAGTTGACCACATTTTGACAGCGGATGAGAAGGTGTCCTTGTTTCGAACTTTTCTTAACGGTGATAATCTTGAAACTACAAAATTCATACAGACAGCAAGAAAGTCAACTTTCCAATCGATGCAGAGAGTATTAAGGTTTACTGCCATGGGCAGTCCTTTGTCGATGGGGTCGACAATACATGCCATACAATTCAGATGTTCAGAACAAGTTTTGCTAATGGGAGTCATTATACATGGGGCAACATTTCAACCCTATGAACCACGTGGTGTATTTTCTACAGCAAATTTTGTTTCAGACATTGAAGTACAAGTACTGGATAAGTCAAAACGCAACATCGTATCAATGAAGTGTCATAGAACAATTTCTGAAGATAAATTACAGGAAATATTGTTTGATGAACCTGTTATTCTTATGTGTTCGTGGTATACCATTACGCTTCAGATAGCATCTTCTGGGACTACACTATCTGGCAGAAATGGTGAAAACGTTGTTAGTATAGGAGATGGACAGTTCATTGTTTTTAGAGACAGTTCTTTATCAACAAATTTCACAAATGCATCAAATGGACAGATTCCAGGTCTTCTGCTTTGTAGAAGGCAGTAGACAGTTGTAAAATGTGACCATAATAACGGTTCTTCTAATATGACAAAAGTCTTATCAGCTTATGTTGTGGTCTTGGTAATATTTGGGCTTCTGAATGGTGACAAATATATCATAAGTTTTTGTTTTTCACCTGCTTTAGTATATGCAAGAAAAAGGGATCACTTATACAGACAGCTACAGCAACGTCAACATTGATTTAGGTTTTGGTTCAAGTTTTTCTGTGTGATCACAAGTCACTAACCATTTGAAGGATTACATTCAGCCTTAAACCATATAATCATTAATCATTGGTCTTTTATCTCCACTCACACACCAGCCTCCCCTGTACCCCTCCAAACATTGACAAGTTCACTTTAAAAGTTTGGTTAAGTTTTCGGTTAATCTTTGTATAGGCCCACAATAATGTATAATGTTATGATGTTGTCTCTCCATCCGTCTATTGGCATAAAGGGGCATGAAAAGGCAGAAAAAGCAGCCAAAGCTATCTAGCAGTCGCCCTTTTCCGAATGGAAGATTCCATATACTGACTTCAAATATTGTATAAATGGGCATTTTCATCACACTTTGCAAAATATGTGAAGTGAAAACTCTACAAACTTAAGAACATCAAACCCACTTTTGGAGAATGACATCCCTCGTATAGAAAATAATGGAGAGATGATGTGGTATTGTGCCAATCGCATATCGAACACACATACCTGACTTGTGCTACCTCCTGAAGGTTGAACCTCAACCGGAGTGAGTACCGAGTCAGTGTCCACTGACAGTGGATTGCGTTCTTGTCAAGTGTGTCGATTTCCACCCTGTGAGACAGAAGTAATTTTACTTAAACCACTTACAAAAGTGTAGGAGGACGTACCACCCGAGAAAATATTGGACTTTTTAAGGGAATGCAGTTTATACAACAAATTTTAATCATTTTTAAGAACTTTACGTGTGTTACCTTTATTTGTTATTTTACATACATTTAAAGAATTGTAAAATCTTTACGTTTTATATTTTATCTTGTACTTAGGTATACATTTATTTGGAAGGATTTATCTTCCTAAGTTTTTATGCAATTTAATGTTACAGTTTTTGAACTTAAACTTTTGTTTGTCACTACATAGCCGTAAAGCACTACTATATGCATACATATCGTTACCAATTCGGTTTCGCACAATAACTTTAGTTGTCTAGCATCTACAGTTACCAAACTTTGTGGATGGCTTGCACTTGGATAAGGAAGAAACCTGTCGATTTCGGGTTAAAACTCTCAAAGGCTAACGTCACACTAACTGAAAGAAGAAAAATGGTTTGATACAATAATTCAAGTTCTCCACCATCTACAGTGACCAAACTTTGTAGATAGTTTGTATTTATAGTAAGGAAGAACACAATCGAGTTCAGGTTTCAAAGGTCAATGTCACTATGACTGATAGAAGAAAAATGGTTTCCGCACAATAACTTGAGTTCTCCATCATCTACGATTATTAAGCCTTGAGGATGACCTGCAGTTTGTGTAAGGAAGAAACCTGTTGATTTTGGAATCAAAAGGTCAAGGTCATTGTGAATGAAATAATAAAACAATATACCTCAACCAAACTTTGTGGATAGCTCGCACTTGGGGTAAGAAAGAAGGCTACATATTTGGTGTCAAAGGTCAAGGTACTGACTAAGAAAAAAATCTGTTTCCGCACAAGTACCGTAGTTCTGCATCATAGACCTGGCCCAAACTTTGCGGATAGCTTCCACTTAGGGAAAAAAAGAAACATATATATTATGGGTCAAAAGGGCAAAGGTCAAGGTCACTGAAAAAATGGCTTCTGCGCCAAAATATCAGTTATGTATATAGAGGACTATTAAGCTTGGGCGGGAGTCTAATATTCGATTCACTGTACTCTTGTTATGTATGGTCATATTTCACAAGCCCAGTGAGGGATAGCAGTCGTACCTGGACTGTAGAATTAGTAACCTCTTCCCTTTCATATCCATGCACCACAACCTTTCCTGTTACCACTGGGCAAGGTAAAGATTATTTGAAAATCTTGGTTCAATATTTGGTTAAATTTTTTTTGAATGGGCATAAATAACAAACACTGTGAGGGATAGCTTCCATACTTGAACTGTAAAATTAGAGAGATCAGCTCTTTTATAATTATGCACCCTTACCATCCATGTGACATGTAGGCAATGTTAAGGTGACTTGAACGTTTTGGTGAAGTTTTCAGTTAAAATCTTTATGTATGGTAACATAGTCCAAACACTGGGATGAATAGTTGTTATAATTGGACTGTAGAATCAGGGAGCTATGCCCTTTATAACCATACACCCAAACCCTCCCTCTGACCCAGACAAGATCAAAGTCATTTTAAAATCTTGGTTACATTTTGCATTAAAGTTTTTCTGTATGGTCAATAGTTTTCGTGGGAGTGTTGGTTATCATACCTGGACTGTATAAGGTAGCATTTCCCTATTATACTCATGCACCCCAACCCTCTCTGTGATACTCAGGCAAGGTCTAGGACATTTCAAATTCTTGGTTTAATTTTGGGGATTTTGGGTTCAGGTTTCTTGTATGGTCATAAGCTTCGAACCCAGGAAGGGATATCTATCATTCTTCGACTGTGGAATCACTAAGCAAGCACTGTCCATTCATATTCATGCACTCCTACACTCCCTTTGACCCTCCATCAAGGTCAAGGTCATTTGAAAGTAACGACATTCATAGATCTGTATCAAGCTGGAGAGCAGGCAAGACAAAAACTACCTTGGGATTTCTTGCACTTTACAGTGGCAACAAGAAATAAACTGATTCAAGTGACAATTTGAGGCATTTGATTGGAAAAATACTATACAATCTGGAAAGGAAATTATATATATATATATATATATATATATATATATAGATGTTGCTATTAATATTTAGATTGGATTCACCGAGATTTAAACGCCAAGTGTATATACGTAATCAATTAGAGAGTCGATTTGTCAACCACTTCAAAGAACTCTTCAAACAAGTACAAAAAAGTCGAGGTGAGTGCTTGGGAATAAGAAAGGTCGTTTTATCTTCTTATTCTTCAAAAGAGGCCTAGGTCCCATTAATGTTAATAAATATGACTAGTTTTGCTTACAACTGCACATATTGACATCTGTCTTCATGTGAATTATGTAGTGTCATTTAATTTCTTTTTATCTTTTTGCATCTTACTAATCGCCATCTCCATATTTGAAACAGTGTTGTACGGTACTCGTATCTATTGGTGGTTAATGAGTACGTAAGAAGAGTAAGAGGTCTCATACTTTATGTGTACCTCTTCGTCTGTCCATCTGTCTGACAAGAAATTGCATAAAAGGATTTAGTGTTAATTAGTGCCTTTTCTATAGTAATTAACCAAGTCTATAATGAAAATCGCAATGCTTAACAATTGGTAGCAATTTATAAGTTACATGGTACCTAGAAAACCTTTATCTCATGTCTTCTGTATATTGACTATCGTATTTTGTATGTGTTTGTTTGTATTACTTTTGATTTCATGTCCAACAAATGAATTTTGTTTATATTCAAATTTATTAAATTAAATGTCACGTCAGTGTCATTGCTGACGATAAAGGACCTTTAGTTATTAACTGTTATACTTTAGAGGGACTGTGTTTTTATACTTCAGAGGGACTGTGTTTCAGACATTAGTAACATTGCTGAATGGATATAAGCAGCTCAGAAAATAGAGGTATGCTGAAATAGGTTTCAGAAATTTTCAGACATTCTTATGTTTGTAAAACATATCTCCGCACTCTTCGATCCCTCCCCCTTCCCATCCCCTCCCAGCCGCTGGCCGTTTTTTAGCACCCGTCCCCAAAATCTGTGTCCCAAGGGTAAAGACCTTAGGGGTACCAATAAACCCGGGGGTTGGGGGTCAGCAATGTTAGTTGCATATCTGAATTTGTATTTACATGGAGAGTTGAAGATGTTTATTTTTTTATGCCGAAAGTTACCGGTACCAGAACTGTAGTTTATATCTGGATTTAAGACGCTCTGCCTTGAGATCTAAATACAGACCGGTCCAAACTGTACATGAACCTTTGCCAACAGTATGGAAAGTTTTATATTTAGATTGGAAAGAGGCCAGGGCAAGATAATCATTGGTCCAATAAGCCCCCTCCAGAAAAGTCCAATTTTCACCCCTCTGCTAATGCATGAGTGAAATAGCCAATTGAAAACGACGTCTTTCATACGTCTAAGCATCCAGCAAAACACAACTCTCTCTGAAACAGATGTGTTTGGATGCAATCAGAAGTAACCCAGAAGAAAACAAACGTGTGTCCTACCCACCTTTCAGGCAAAAATGTGCAGAATCTCCAGGGGAAAATGAGTTCAGATGTATACGGACATGTTCAAATTACACAGTAGAACTAATCTAATCATAAAATGTATATATTATCACTCAAAGGAAAAGAAGATTGTTTAAACTGGTACAGCATTTGTCTTATTATTTATTTTTGTTTGCCTGCACTGTCGAAAATAAATTTTATCCAGCATACAATATAAATCCTTCAAAAGCAGATTTCCGAGAACTGACATCTACCAGTGGAAATAAAAAATACAAAAAGACAAACACCTACATTTTTATAAATATCTTTACAATTACGAATATGAATTTGACATGTGCTAGTATTAGAAGCAAAAATCTGAATTTGACATGTGCTAGTATTAGAAGCAAAAATCTGAATTTGACATGTGCTAGTATTAGAAACAAAAATCTGAATTTGACATGTGCTAGTATTAGAAGCAAAAATCTGAATTTGACATGTGCTAGTATTAGAAGCAAAAATCTGAATTTGACATGTGCTAGTATTAGAAGCAAAAATCTGAATTTGACATGTGCTAGTATTAGAAGCAAAAATCTGAATTTGACATGTGCTAGTATTAGAAGCAAAAATCTGAATTTGACATGTGCTAGTATTAGAAGCAAAAATCTGAATTTGACATGTGCTAGTATTAGAAGCAAAAATCTGAATTTGACATGTGCTAGTATTAGAAGCAAAAATCTGAATTTGACATGTGCTAGTATTAGAAGCAAAAATCTGAATTTGACAGGTGCTAGTATTAGAAACAAAAATCTGAATTTGACATGTGCTAGTATTAGAAGCAAAAATCTGACTTTGACATGTGCTAGTATTAGAAGCAAAAATCTGAATTTGACATGTGCTAGTATTAGAAGCAAAAATCTGAATTTGACAGGTGCTAGTATTAGAAGCAAAAGTGTGAATTTGACATGTGCTAGTATTAGAAACAATGATGTGAATTTGACATGTGCTAGTATTAGAAACAAAAATCTGAATTTGACATGTGCTAGTATTAGAAGCAAAAATCTGAATTTGACAGGTGCTAGTATTAGAAGCAAAAGTGTGAATTTGACATGTGCTAGTATTAGAAGCAAAAATATGAATTTGACATGTGCTAGTATTAGAAGCAAAAATCTGAATTTGACAGGTGCTAGTATTAGAAGCAAAAATCTGAATTTGACAGGTGCTAGTATTAGAAGCAAAAGTGTGAATTTGACATGTGCTAGTATTAGAAACAATGATGTGAATTTGACATGTGCTAGTATTAGAAACAAAAATCTGAATTTGACATGTGCTAGTATTAGAAGCAAAAATCTGAATTTGACAGGTGCTAGTATTAGAAGCAAAAGTGTGAATTTGACATGTGCTAGTATTAGAAGCAAAAATATGAATTTGACATGTGCTAGTATTAGAAGCAAAAATATGAATTTGACATGTGAATGTATTAGAAACAATGATGTGAATTTGACAGGTGCTAGTATTAGAAGCAAAAATCTGAATTTGACATGTGCTAGTATTAGAAACAAAAATCTGAATTTGACATGTGCTAGTATTAGAAGCAAAAATCTGAATTTGACATGTGCTAGTATTAGAAGCAAAAATCTGAATTTGACATGTGCTAGTATTAGAAGCAAAAATCTGAATTTGACATGTGCTAGTATTAGAAGCAAAAATCTGAATTTGACATGTGCTAGTATTAGAAGCAAAAATCTGAATTTGACAGGTGCTAGTATTAGAAACAAAAATCTGAATTTGACATGTGCTAGTATTAGAAGCAAAAATCTGAATTTGACATGTGCTAGTATTAGAAGCAAAAATCTGAATTTGACATGTGCTAGTATTAGAAGCAAAAATCTGAATTTGACAGGTGCTAGTATTAGAAGCAAAAGTGTGAATTTGACATGTGCTAGTATTAGAAACAATGATGTGAATTTGACATGTGCTAGTATTAGAAACAAAAATCTGAATTTGACATGTGCTAGTATTAGAAGCAAAAATCTGAATTTGACAGGTGCTAGTATTAGAAGCAAAAGTGTGAATTTGACATGTGCTAGTATTAGAAGCAAAAATATGAATTTGACATGTGCTAGTATTAGAAGCAAAAATCTGAATTTGACAGGTGCTAGTATTAGAAGCAAAAATCTGAATTTGACAGGTGCTAGTATTAGAAGCAAAAGTGTGAATTTGACATGTGCTAGTATTAGAAACAATGATGTGAATTTGACATGTGCTAGTATTAGAAACAAAAATCTGAATTTGACATGTGCTAGTATTAGAAGCAAAAATCTGAATTTGACAGGTGCTAGTATTAGAAGCAAAAGTGTGAATTTGACATGTGCTAGTATTAGAAGCAAAAATATGAATTTGACATGTGCTAGTATTGGAAGCAAAAATCTGAATTTGACATGTGCTAGTATTAGAAACAATGATGTGAATTTGACAGGTGCTAGTATTAGAAGCACAAATCTGAATTTGACAGGTGCTAGTATTAGAAGCAAAAATCTGAATTTGACAGGTGCTAGTATTAGAAGCAAAAATCTGAATTTGACAGGTGCTAGTATTAGAAGCAAAAGTGTGAATTTGACATGTGCTAGTATTAGAAACAATGATGTGAATTTGACATGTGCTAGTATTAGAAGCAAAAATCTGAATTTGACATGTGCTAGTATTAGAAGCAAAAGTGTGAATTTGACATGTGCTAGTATTAGAAACAATGATGTGAATTTGACATGTGCTAGTATTAGAAGCAAAAATCTGAATTTGACATGTGCTAGTATTAGAAACAATGATGTGAATTTGACATGTGCTAGTATTAGAAACAATGATGTGAATTTGACATGTGCTAGTATTAGAAGCAAAAATCTGAATTTGACATGTGCTAGTATTAGAAGCAAAAATCTGAATTTGACATGTGCTAGTATTAGAAACAATGATGTGAATTTGACATGTGCTAGTATTAGAAACAAAAATCTGAATTTGACATGTGCTAGTATTAGAAGCAAAAATCTGAATTTGACAGGTGCTAGTATTAGAAGCAAAAGTGTGAATTTGACATGTGCTAGTATTAGAAGCAAAAATCTGAATTTGACATGTGCTAGTATTAGAAGCAAAAATCTGAATTTGACATGTGCTAGTATTAGAAACAATGATGTGAATTTGACAGGTGCTAGTATTAGAAGCAAAAATCTGAATTTGACATGTGCTAGTATTAGAAGCAAAAATCTGAATTTGACAGGTGCTAGTATTAGAAGCAAAAATCTGAATTTGACAGGTGCTAGTATTAGAAACAATGATGTGAATTTGACATGTGCTAGTATTAGAAGCAAAAATCTGAATTTGACATGTGCTAGTATTAGAAACAATGATGTGAATTTGACATGTGCTAGTATTAGAAACAATGATGTGAATTTGACATGTGCTAGTATTAGAAGCAAAAATCTGAATTTGACAGGTGCTAGTATTAGAAGCAAAAATCTGAATTTGACATGTGCTAGTATTAGAAGCAAAAGTGTGAATTTGACATGTGCTAGTATTAGAAACAATGATGTGAATTTGACATGTGCTAGTATTAGAAACAATGATGTGAATTTGACATGTGCTAGTATTAGAAACAATGATGTGAATTTGACAGGTGCTAGTATTAGAAACAATGATGTGAATTTGACATGTGCTAGTATTAAAAGCAAAAATCTGAATTTGACAGGTGCTAGTATTAGAAGTAAAATTGTGAATTTAACAGGTGCTAGTATTAGAAGCAATGATGTGAATTTGACAGGTGCTGATATTAGAAGTAATGATGTGAATTTGACAGGCTGCTAGTATTAGAAGTAAGGATGTGAATTTGACAGGCTGCTAGTACTAGTATTGCAAGCAAGGATAAGATGGCACCACATTAGATATTTTACAAAGTTTAATTCTCTCTATTGCCTTCTGCAAATGGAAATGAAAAATGTCATGGTCATTGTGCAGATTAATAGATAAACGAAGACTATACTGACACCATCTTCCAGAACTATTTTTTATTTGGACTGCGTCTTAAACTGGAAGTCTGAAAACAATAGGAATTAATCTTATTCAGCAATTGATTTTCACATGGAAACAATGAAAGAAGAATACAGAAATAAATTAAAGAAACTTTGGATGTTCGAATGTTTTAGGTTAAAATTACATTTAGAAGTGTCATCATGTTCTGCATCTCTTATGTATGCATTAAATGCCACATTTATATATCGGTGTTCTGGTATTAAGTCTTGAGTCGTTTCACATATATGATAGTGCAATTAAATTTTACAGTCTGTTTCTCTCAACTGAAATCAAAACCCAGTTCCTGATCGATGTTGGAAGACAGACAGACAATCAAATGGTGCTGTTACAGCCTATTTTTTAAAGGAATAACAGACGCACATTCACTCGTACACTCTATGTATGTCTGTATGTATGTATGTATGTATGTATGTATGTATGTATGTATCAAGCGAACTGGCCTGCTAGCTGTAACTATTCATTCGCGTGTATGACTGTGTTTGTGTTTTGTTTTACGTTTTTGTTGCTGTTTTTTTTTCTATGTGAGACTACAAACCATTCTGTAACATTCATGTGAAAACATGTAGAATGCGCTGAGACACGATGGATCGCATGGTAGAAATGCCCCTCATGAAGATAGAAGTACTCGCCTTGTGTGCACTTTTCAATCTTATAAGAACTGATAGATGGTTTTCTACCTGAAAGGATATAAAAGTATCGTATAAAATCACACGAAGTATAGAGCTATGGCTGAGATTCAATTATCGGTTGAGACATTTCGGGTTAGAGATTCACTGCCTAAATTGCAACTTTAGTAGTAATAGTAACAGTAGTAATAGTAACAGCAGTAATAGTAACAGCAGTAATAGTAACAGTAGTAATAGTAACAGCAGTAATAGTAACAGCAGTAATAGTAACAGTAGTAATAGTAACAGTAGTAACAGTGGTAATAGTAACAGTAACAGTAGTAATAGTAATAGTAACAGCAGTAATAGTAACAGTAGTAGTAATAGTAACAGCAGTAATAGTAACAGTAGTAATAGTAACAGCAGTAATAGTAACAGTAGTAATAGTAACAGTAGTAATAGTAACAGTAGTAATAGTAACAGCAGTAATAGTAACAGTAGTAATAGTAACAGCAGTAATAGTAACAGTAGTAATAGTAACAGTAGTAATAGTAACAGTAGTAATAGTAACAGTAGTAATAGTAACAGTAGTAATAGTAACAGTAGTAATAGTAACAGTAGTAATAGTAACAGCAGTAATAGTAACAGTAGTAATAGTAACAGTAGTAATAGTAACAGTAGTAATAGTAACAGCAGTTGTAGCAGTAGTAATAGTAACAGCAGTTGTAGCAGTAGTAAGATAATTGATAATTTCAACCCACCAACATGCAGGTATTAGAGCTACTTTACAACGAGGACTTAACTCTCGAAAATACGATGTTCATAGAAAGTGACTGGTAATCATCGGCGATCTAATCTTTCCACAAATTCATTCACGACTTATTTTTGGTACCTCGGTTATTGTGAATTTAGTCTGAAAAATAAATAAATGAATTGTACAAATAAATGTGATATTTGCAAAGGAGATGAGAAAATAGAAGAGATGGAGAAATGTGGAAAAGTAAATATTATATCATTATTATGCACATAAACATAAGTGATCGTGGGTGTTTGATAACTTATTATTCCATACTAGTATCGGAAATCGTCGATGATGAAAGGTTTAAATGTAAGTGTAGTAGGACAATAAAATATATATTGTTTGACAAGCATTACAGAAGAAAAGTACACCAACGTTATGTGGAAGAAAACTCGAAAGATATAGAGTCGGAGATGGAGAATCACAAAAATGAATATATGAAACGGAGAGATAAAGAAGCTAGAGAGAAATTACGCAAACGATTATAAGAGGAAAATAAAGAAGCAAACAAGATGCAAACAAGAAATAAGAGAGTTAATGTGTTATAACTTACGATTTAGTTAATATATGAAAATTTTTGACAGTTAAATAATAGGATTTAGGTTTGAAATACTAACAAGCAGCTCACCTTATTCTTATCATGCAACTTAGTTTAACGCTCCAGTTAACCGAGATAGTGTGTAAATATTTAAGGGAATACATATCTGCTACATTGAAAAGTTTATTTTACATTCAAGCCGCGAAATAGTTTTGATAACGACACTTTAAATTATGGGCACTAATGATTCTGCTAATAGATACAGAGTACAATATGATGTAAATGTTTCACAGAATCAGCTTATACATGCACATTATCTTATTGGCATTTTATAAATCAAAGTGTAATAAAGTTAGTCAAATGAGGATACAGGTTTCACGTTTACTTTTAGCGAACATGCTTTTAACTCGAACATCAACAACATGTATCTAAAATAATTTAATATAATCTGTAATGATGTTAGCATAAAATAATTTAATATAATCTGTAATAATGTTAACAATCCTCGTCATCACGATTGGAGATACATCATGGGTAAGAATAGATCAGTATTGTACAATGGTAGGATTTACTGGGTTCCAATAACGAGGATATTATTTAAAGATGAGAGACATCAAACTGGGGGTAAGAGACTGAGTGGAGTTACTTTAGAATTGGAGATGAAAAAGTCAAATGTTTTACAAGAAGATGGTTAATGTGGATACGGAAAGAGGCTGGACATACTTTAAGAAGGAACAACAAGATTAAATCAGAGTATCGGGTCTTACATAATCTGTATTTTAGGTGCTCAAGTTCAAAACAGAAAATCTATTATACACTTCGTTTCCACATTTGTAATCCCAACTAGACGTGATTTAAGGACAAAGTTTGTGAAACAGAGAATCATTTATAATCATGATGATGGTTACAGGAGCTGGTTTAATTTTATTTCTTAACTAGGTTATTAATTTTTTATCTTGGTTTTACCGTGTCTACATCAGTGATCAAAAATACAAAGAACAGGCTAACTAATCTTAAAATAAGCAAAATGTCTGTTTATTGCACTGTCAATGAAACCAGACTATTCTACTATTGACGTTTTGGATAACACGAACAAATAGTTGGCAATATTTTTGCATTCCTTGTTTAACTTTATCAACAGATAATTATATGATAAATTATGTTACTTTAGTAAAACCTAGACCTTAACTGTGTGGTTTTTACCAGCCTTCTGATGAGCACATAAAATAAGAGTATGTATTTATTGTCCTAGCAATGCTTGTCAGTGTTTATTCTGATACAAATTTCTTTAAAGCTTCGCTAGTTTGGGGGCTATTTAAAAGCGAGGATCGCAACATATGATGCATACATAACTCCTCACAAACAAGAAAATACATCACAGGGTATTAAACAAAATAGTCCAACACATTATTGTATAAAACACACTCCCAATAGTAAACCTAACAAACTATGTACAAGTGTCAATACCCAATTTAGGGCCTAATGTTATCATTATGCTTGGATCATTGTTCATATCGTTTGATGTAAATGTGCAATGAGATGCAAATAATGCAGTGGTAAACAATTTAGGAAGATTTGTTTGTAATGATCTGTACAAGTCAAATGTCGTCAACAGCAATGTATAGAAATGTGTGGGTACCAGGGTTGATAAGAACAAACAAAATGGGGTAAGGTATCATGGTTGATAAATTGATAATGTTAAAATCAGGAGTGCTTAAGGCACAAAACACTGGTACAGAGCCTATACAACTTGCAGTGTATGTTATAAATTTAAGAAAACCACTTGTCTTAACGATACTGGCAGATCATTGTCCAATGTTTCATTTTGTTCTTACTCAGGATTTGAGATTTAGCGTTACAACGGCAAAAGCCTCTGAAGTGATAAAAAGTGGTAACCAGAATTACGAACTTGAAAATACAGTGTTTTTGTCTACAACACGATACGATGACTTTAGATTCGATGATTCAGTCCATCAACGACATACACAGGAATGGAGTTTTATGAGAGGAATAATGATTAATGTTGTAGTGAATTATATAACCATAACAAATGTTATACTTTATTCACCTCGAATGAGTTTAAAAAGACTTTTTTTCACTGTGCACAAAGGTAGAGAGAAACTGATTCAAAATCTTTTTTTCCATCAATAGAAAGGAAAGTGATTACCGTTAAAGGAATACCCAGCTCGTTTTATTCTCAGGGGTATAAATTAAGACAAGAATTTTCAGATGCAACAAAATATTTCTCTGACGGCCAACAAAATAACATGGAACTGATTAATAATTTTTATACGGATCACCTTTGTATCTGGCACAGGTACACACATTGATCAACAGAAAAGATCACGTAGATGTACACAAAATGTATATTTATATTATACCTGATGCTCAGGTATAATTCAAAACAACTAAAACAAATATTGTACTGTTTTAAAGTACGACAGTTCACGTAGCAAAATACATTATATTTTGACATTTAAGGTGGTGGTAATTTTGGTAAATATGACAGGTTTAACATGAATGGTGCATTTGAGCAAGAAGGTATACAAAGTGTGCAATATTATGCTTTGAAATAGCTACTAAACCTGAAAGAAGACGAAAGGTAAAAGAGTCTCAAAAACGTCCCTTATTCTAAAATAATACTTGTCTCCATCAAACACAATTAACATGTCTACATGATTCTCATTTATCTCTTTTTCGCTCAAAATCGCTATATGAGTCTGCCTACAATATCGTAAACATTCACAAATATGCTGAATTCATTTTCGGATTCATCAGTGTCATCTGTTTTGATCGGCACTACGAAATCAATAGTTTTATCTGTCAGTGTTATATTTTGATGGTCAGTAAGGATTGGTGGATTTGTCAGATTCTACTGCATAGAAGAAACATTTATTGTCTTCATTTTGAACACTAAGACAGATATTAGTGTCTTTCACCGGTTTACTTTTAATTCTTTTTCCGTATTTTTTTTCTGTAATTCTATGCATTGTCTTACTCCAAGACGTATCTTTGCCTGCATGTAATGTTAATAGTCTATTCTACAGTTCGACAAGTTTAAATCTTTGGTTATTTCCTAACCAAAACTTTTGTGTTATATCTCAAATATCCCACCAATTACCTTTTGCATTTCATTTTTGTTTATAATGTTTAAAACCTGTGTTCTGTGATACCAATCCCTACAATATAGCATTTTTTTTTTGTTCTCATTACGATTGTAATCGTTGAATCTAGCTTGAGTTTTACAGAAACAACATCTTTAATTTTTCTGCATGTTCTCTATTTTATTTATGGTAAGACATCGTTAACAAATAAGAACACATTCTAATCTATACTTATTTAAAGATACATTAAATGAGTCTGGAACCTTCAAGTGGTTATTCTATTTTTATTGTGTCTCTCTTTTATACTAATTTTCCTTCTTGTTTAGAGACGGAATAAAGGGTGTTGTAATTTTTCTCTTTCCCTGTTTGGTACTTGAAAATAATTATTATCGATATTTATTATAGTGCTATTTATTCAAAAATAAGTAAAGTATAAAACTAACTATTAGTATACTTGTTCATCGATCCATTAGTATAGATTTTCTATACTAGCAAATAACTCTTTTTATGATTGTTTTCCCTCACCTTAATATTTCCTCAATTACTATACCAGTTTGACTTTGTCCTTCATTACATTATTTTGTAGTTCATATGTCCATCTGATCAAATGATGTTTCCTTCCCATATTGGCAACATCTTATAGTTCTTAATTAGTTACTATTTGTATATTGTACAGTTGAATCCTATACTGATAATGCTCTCTAAAGTCATTGTACCATACACGTTGAATAGTTACATTTATTTTGGTCTGTTCAGCTACATTAAAGAAAACTGAAAAGATACAAAACCTGTTATCTCCTGCAATATTGGTGACGTTCCTTCTCAAAGCTATCATTATCTGCCTATCTGTCTGCAAAATGTCTGAGCAGCAATATCCAATCTTTCCGTAACTGTGATAACAGAACTTGCATTGTCATCCAAAAGTATGTTTTGATACCAGTAAGCATCTACATATTATTTAAACGGAATAACATGCAAAATGTCACAACATCTGTCCTTCACTGTGATTAATTTGATTTGATTTCTGTGATAGTTATTTCAATTTTGGAGTTACCAATGTTATGCCTTCCGTTTATTTTCAGCGGGTTCCCAACATTTAAAGAATCATCATATCTGTTTCATTTCAGCAGCATGTATTTTGTACCGTTCATTTTCTTGGTCTTTAAAATCTTTAAACCTTTCCACTTACCGTCTTGTTTGTCATGGAGCTACAATTTCTCCTGGTAAAATATGCCATCAATACTCTCCTCCTTTCAGTCTTCCAGTTTATAAACAAATGGGTCCCATAATATTACACTCTGACTTAGGAAATTTCATCTGTAAAGTTAGGTAGATAAGATTTGGCAAATATTTATTTGCATTTCGAAACTGACTGAGGTATTTCATACTCAGATGTTCCAAACGTATCAGCTGTGAGATAATCGAATCAGTTCATTCATACTTTTGGCCTGTTGTTTGAATAGCTAGATTTAATTGGAGTCATATACATTAATTTGAGATAAGTGTTAGTTTACCATCAGTCAATTTTGGCAAATCGTCTATCCATACTTTAGTTTCGTTTTGTGTAAAGAATTCCCAGATTATGGTTTTTAAAGTACTGTTAAATCTTTCTACAGTATATACTTTCCTGTCAGAGTAAGTAGAACAATATTCAATATTTCGTTTCTCAAACAACTCTTTAACCTTGCTGTTCTAAAATTCTTTTTCATCATCAACATTTATCTTTTTATGGTTTTCACTCTTTCAAAGTACTTTGAAATGCATAATATATATCATGGCCTTTATACGATTTCACTATCTCTGCTGGTGCTTATTAGGAGAATGATCTATCACTGTCAAAATGTTATATCCTCTCTTGCATGTTTTACATGCCTGTAAATTGACAATATCGGTCAGAAATTGGTTCTCTGTTTAAGTGACATAAGCCCTATAGTACAGAAACCTTGTTAAATCTTGTTTGTGTAATGTGTAGATCGACTGCTGAGTCAATCTTTCTTTTTTTCCAATTGACTGTATTTGATCTTCTTATTTTCTTCAATTTGCTGTCATAAATGATTCATATTATCATATGCCACAGGACCTTCGGGATGAGCATAGAAATACCTCAAATACTCTTCTTTTCCTGTCATTTATTTTAAATATTTTGCTGGATTTTAAATGAGCTCGATTGTACTAAATTCTATAGTTTTCGGAGAATGGAAAAACGTTTTTATATTTTATTAGGAAATCAACTATTTTGATATCTGAAAGTAATGTTAAATTATTTGCGAGTTTGGAGTATATAAAAGTATGGCCTAATATAGTTTTTGGAAAATCAACATAGAAGAGAATAGAAACATTAATTGACCTATCTCAAAATGGATAGTATACTCTATTTTAAAAAGACCAAGAATTGCAAATAAGTTTTGTTATCATGACATTGAAATCAGTAGCTCTTTTATTATTTCATGTGTGTCCAGCAAAATAATAAAAGCTGTAAATTACGAAACATATTTAATACAATTAATTACATGTATTTAATACAATTAATTACATATATTGAATACAACTAATTATATATATTTAATACAACTATTTACATATATTTAATACAACTAATTACATATATTTAATACAATTAATTACATATATTTAATACAACTAATTCTATATATTTACTACAACTAATTACATATATTTAATACAACTAATTACATATATTTCATACAACAAATGATCCAAAACCCTTATCAACATCCATTATATTACAAATTTTAAATCTTATACGATTTTTAAAAAGTCTCTCTACAACTTATCAACAAAATATTAAATTGAATTTACAGAAAGTGTAGTTAGATTTAAAAATGTATCGGGAACTTCACTTTATCGATGGCTTCTAATAAATTAAACATTAACAAAGCAAAATTTAATCTAAGCATGAAATTATTTATGAACCTGAAGGGTCTGAAGAGACGGTGTAAGCTATAAAATGTTAAAGTTCCAGGTTTAGTAAATGATCCTGTTGGTCTGTTATTACTGCCTGAAGAAAATATGTACATGTCAATATCTATGTCATGTATTTATTCTCTTTGAGTTATAATTTATCATTTTAACTTATCTTTGCAGAATATCTTTTAAGGATCTACCTGTCTTAAGCTATACAATAATAAACTATATTGTAAATTTAAATGGTAAAGTCACAATTACAACCCAATGTAGGAAGCCAAACGTTATTAAATGACATCATACCATCGCTTTAGTGACGTTAACAAAATAAGCCAAACGTTATTAAATGGCATCATACCATCGCTTTAGTGATGTTAACAAAATAAACCAAGCCATGATATGATACCATTTAATCACGTTTGAGTGAATATTGCTTCTCCATAGCTCTTGGCATTATTTATAATCCTAAATAAACAACGATGTGTTCAGATCGATTACCAAGTAAACCGAGGCTATTTTATTCTTTGAATATGAATTATATACTTGACATTTCCGAGAAAACTCTATAAACATCTGGCAGGGGCTGACTACAACTAAAATTCCCTTCGTTATAAATAAGATGTACTTTACACTGAACCACTTCGTTATGCGAGGCTATATTGGGTATTGGAATACTGCAGTTCATACATCATAATTGGAGGACATTTTTGGAAAATACTTACATTCTTAATCCCACAATAGCGGGATAAATTTACTTAACACCAGTGAAGGACACTAGCTAACGTACATCAACAAGCTATTTACAATTTATACAAGATATTCGATTTTATGAATCTTAGTGTCCATTATGCAGAACATGAAAGCGGAAGTATATTTGTCATTAGACTGGTACCTGTCTGTTTATTGACTCCCTTTGCGTAATAGCTGTATTCTGCACCACGATACCGTATCAATTTAAACGTGCGTGTAATAACAATTTTCGGATCTTTGTTCCATGTTTTGCCATCCCTTCCTTTTTTTTTTCTCTCTTTTAAACTGTCACAGTTTACGATTTCCGTGTATTTGCCATGCTCAATTTAGAATAGCCAAAACAGCAAGAACTAAGTCGTAGTTTAAATAGTCGAAAGAGTAGTAAGATCATTGATGGTTACCATTCACTTTCTACTGACATTATTGATGATTACCAGTCACTTTCTACTGACATCATTGATGATTACCAGTCACTTTCTACTGACATCATTGATGATTACCAGTCACTTTCTACTGACATCATTGATGATTACCAGTCACTTTCTACTGACATCATTGATGATTACCAGTCACTTTCTACTGACATTATTGATGATTACCAGTCACTTTCTACTGACATCATTGATGATTACCAGTCACTTTCTACTGACATACTTTCATATTTTCAATGGCAAAAGCCCTAGCTTTCAAGTAGCTCCGACAGATGAAAGTTGGTAGTTTTTAAACACTAATAGTCACCTACCTATGAAAAGTGCTTTACTACCCGTTTACTTCCTTAAGCTAAAATCACTTTACACCACCTCCAAGCTATTGAAAGGACTAAATATAAGTCTACAGTCAGGAATAATTTTTTAGACTGAAATAAAACAAGTTTAGTGTTCCATTATGAGGCAGAATGTAGGAACAAACTCTGTAAATATGTACAATAAAATCATTCCTTCCAATCACCCCTAAATGATACCTCTCTTCAATAATAACCAAACTCTTTTTCTTGTCGAATGTATCGACTTCCACCTGTGAGACAATTGTTTTTTCTTTTTTATGTGAACCTTATTTAGCTTTTTGCTCATGTGCCACCTAAAAATTCTTGGATTTTCTTAAAGTACGTGGTATATACAAAAAGCTTCTACCCTTTTAATGATTTTACCTTTATTTACTCTGATCTTTTTTATATCTTTTTTTAAAGAATTTGACATCATTGTAATCTTTTTAGATTTTATCTTACATAAGTATATGTTTACTTTTATTCGCAATGGTTTATCTTCTTCACAATTTTAGTATTTTTTACAAATACCAATTTTACTGTGTATCGTTTACTCAGACTACATAGCCAGAACTGTGCAGATATTCCATTAAATCATATATATATATATATATATATATATATATATATATATATATATATATATATACATACATACATACATACATACATACATACATACATACTCATCAGGTAAAATAGCTAAGTATCATCAGAGTATCTTTCAATTAAGACAAGTTTAACTCCACGCCCCTACACCCCCAATCAGACCATTTTCACTCCACGCACCTACACCCCCAACCCTCGAGTCCGCGAGGTCACAGTATTGGAACTAGTGCTTTTAAGTTGTTGTCTGTTTTTTTGTTTGTTTGTTTGTTTTTGCTTTTTTCTGTAATATGTGCGCCGCAGTTTGTTTGTTTTGTTTTTTTTCCTGTAATTTGTGCGCCGGAATTTGTTTATTTAGGTACACTCTGCGGATGATTTGTTATTTCCGTTGATTTTGTAACACTTTTTGTCGTTTCGATATCTACAGGTTGTTAATAACACTTGGAAAAAAAAAAGTCGTACACATTTACCGGAAATGAAAGAAATCAAGCTTACATATTCCAACCCTGTGGTTTGCGACCTTACAGATTTGCAGGTTTTTAGTACATGTATTTATGACAACTACCTAACCTTTAAAACGTGAGGGTATCTCAGATGTTGAAAGCGATAAACGATACCGGAGTGTTTGTGCCCACCAGGTGATAGGGGGGTTTGGGGGTGAATATATGCAGTAATTCCCGTCTAGACAACAATTATTACTGGCGAGTTTTATGTTGTCATTTTGTACAATCCCATATTGCAGTGAAACATATCTTTAACTGAAGCTATTTTGTGCAAATTGATAATATATATCACATTCTGTTCCCTACGAGGGCCCCAAGGTTCTTGGAACGACGCGGGAAGAAAAACAAATAGCTCCAAATTGGAAGATCAGGGAAATTAATGTCTACATTGCTTGCCTATCTTTTCATAGCTATTATACTTTCTTCTTTTTTGTACATTTGAAAACACGGATTAGGATACGGAATTATTACACTACAGTGTGTAAGTAAAATATTAGATCATATCTGTGTTTACAACAGTAATACTATTCCAACTGCTATTGCTCCACGTTTTCAGATAGCAACGCTTTAGATATTCAAATATGATTATGGAAACAGGTTAATGTTCGAATAATCTAAACGTTGTACCTAACAAGACACATGCTTGTGTATGATTAATATCAGCCCAAAGACACGATGTGAAAAGTGTTGCATTTGTATCTTTATTATTATTATTATTATTATTATTATTATATATATATATATATATATAGACATAAAAATTGATAACGGCGCAAATTCAAAACAGTTTCCCAACGTTTCGAGCTAAATTTCAAGCTCTTCGCCAAGGGAACAAACAGCTTACATATACAAAACAGACACTAAACATAAAATCTAAGATAAATTCTGGACTGGTACATATTAAAATCACTTGAGGGAATTTACAACAAGAGATATATTCAAAACTTGTACCACAGTAATAATAATAAACGAACGGGTTATTGTGTCTATCACACAGAGAAGCAACATGTTATATATATATATATATATATATATATATATATATATATATATATATATATATATATATATATATATATATATATATAACACGTAATGGTAAAACAATACCCCAACAACCACAAATGCTTTACCTATGTTTTACCGATAATAGATATGATACACACGGATGCACACACAAACGCACCAACCAAGAACAACGACAACAGAACATAGCTTGACAAATGTTCTAAATCGGACTGCGCATGTCTATATCTATATATGCGCACATACATTATATTTAATAGAAGTTTCATAATCTTTACCTTCACAATCATGTATGTATGTATGTCTGTATGTATGTATGTTTGTATATACGTATGTATGTATAATGAAATCCGTAATCTATGTGATTTTTTCGACTATACAAGCTTATGTGCTTCTGGTAAGGCTGAGCTCGTGCTAGATGTCTCAACTAAAATTACTGTGTGTGGACGACCTTGATATTGATAGTATGAATATAAAAATAGAGATTTATCCTTGAGACGTGAACAAGAAATGTTGTCACTAAGAATCAAACGTGTTCTGTATTTGTATTAATCTGGATTCGCTCCGCATGTTCAATATCTGGCTCTTCGATCTGGATCATATCAGTCGTGACCGGAATCTCGCGGTTCACTTTGAAGCAACAGTTCTTCTTGTGATAAAATTTGTACAATATAAATCCAAATATTGCAGAAACAATAACAGAAAGCGCTATTATAATCACAAAATATTCTTTTCTTGGGGAGGAACTGTTATATGGCACATCCGATTTCACAATACTTGACACACGAGGTATCTGGTAATCTGGAAAGACAGATTATCTCAAAGATCATATTGAATTTGTTTCTTTGCAGCAGACGACACACAGCATCATATATCAGCGGCAAAAGAGAGTATTTAATTTTCAGCATAATCATAGTTTTGATTACTAAAGCTTTCCCCATTTAATTTACCAGTCAATAAAAGCACATGTGTATAAAACAGCGGTGGTTGGGTGGGTGGGATTGCAATGGATTTTCATTTTAGCGATAATGGCAGTTTCAATTTTATTATTACAAATGGACAGCAAGTGTGCCACGCCTAAACTTTTAAAATTAATAGTAAACAACGTTCTGTTGTTATATGTATAAATTGTATGAAAAATTACTCATATACTGTTGACGTTTTCCCTCTAATGAATCGAAGCTGTAATTTGTCGGAATATAAACAATCTGTGACAATATGTCTGAGAAACTACAGTCCGACTAAAGCGCTTACTGACAGAGAATTTGAAGATAAATATTTAAATAATGGTTGTTTCAACAACTTACTCTGACCGATGTGAGAGCATTTTGTGACCGCACAGAGAGGGGCACAGGGGGTCGCAGTTGCCCGTATTTGAATCAAAATACTGGTCTCCTTTACAGGCTACTGAAAAAAGGAAATAAGATTTTTTAATGTGTTATATCAACTGAATATGATGTAAGTCAGATAGAAAAGTATAACGTTTACAGCAAGCCACGATACTGTAACATGGTATGTCAACTCAGTGTGTTGTATGTTAGATAGAAAGTATAATGTTTACAGCAAGCCACGATACTGTAACATGGTATGTCAACTCAATGTGTTGTATGTTAGATAGAAAGTATAATGTTTACAGCAAGCCATGATACTGTAAAATGGTATGTCAACTCAGTGTGTTGTATGTTAGATAGAAAGTATAATGTTTACAGCAAGCTACGATTACTGTAAAATGGTATGTCAACTCAATGTGTTGTATGTTAGATAGAAAGTATAATGTTTACAGCAAGCCATGATACTGTAACATGGTATGTCAACTCAGTGTGTTGTATGTTAGATAGAAAGTATAATGTTTACAGCAAGCCATGATACTGTAACATGGTATGTCAACTCAATGTGTTGTATGTTAGATAGAAAGTATAATGTTTACAGCAAGCCATGATACTGTAACATGGTATGTCAACTCAGTGTGTTGTATGTTAGATAGAAAGTATAATGTTTACAGCAAGCTACGATTACTGTAACACGATACTGTAAAGCCTTCAGGTGGTAACAACGAACAAAATTGTAAGTACCATTAAGTATCAAGAAAGATATTCCATTGTGTTTCTTGTAAACGTTTTACGATCCTTCACTAGGTTGCTCATCTTACAATGTGTACTTCATAAACAGGATTTTACGTCTATTTACACACACACACACATCTTGTTTTATCCCTGCATTTGTGTGTTCATTTTGGCTAATCGGTTATTGAGCCAGATAGAGCAAATGAAAACTTGTGAACTTAAATTGTTTGACATATTTGAAAGCATTATCTTTTCCGTTTCTCTCATGTCTTATTATAGTGTTGGTGTGTAACTGAAGTGGGACAGAAGTAACATAGTTCGACTTTTCCTTTTGCTTAAAAGTCTATATGTGTCTTTACCTCAAATAAGACATGACATTTTATTGCTTCAAAGTCTATATGAGTCTTTACCTTGAACAAGACATGACATCATTATGACAGCTAAAAGGCTGTATCATCTTACCTGCTGTAACATCTGGCAAAATAATGATTATGGTCAAAATCAATGTCAGAGCTACATGCTGAAAGTAGGATAATTTTTCCCGAGTCAACCAGCCATGCATGACTTAATCATAACGTGTCAATAGAAAATGTATGCAGTCAACCAGCCATGCATGACTTAGTCATAACGTGTCAATAGAAAATGTGTACAGCCTGGGCCTAATATATACAGTCCTGGTAGAACTGAAAATAAAATTTTGATTTAAAGAATAATAATCACAAAAGAATGGAACAAACATGGATGTTGGATGTTTGCATAATATACATGTAACAATTTGACGACATTTCACACTTTATTTTTTACTGAGTATAATAGTAATAAATATATACGTGTTCTGCGTGTAAATAAATATTGATCCATATTGATACACGGTTTCTCGCTGTATTCTTGAAGAAAAGAAAATTCAGGCAGATACTCGTTTGTGACATAAACATATACAAATCTAGCTTAACATGTAGACGATTCACTCCCATGCTTTGGGATATTGTGATACTCCCCACCTGACCGTCCGTCCGTTTTTATGTATGTCAGTCAGTCTATCCGTCACTCCCTTTCCTCATAAACCGCTAGGTGGAATTTCACACGCCTTTGGATATTACTTGTTCTTCTGATAATCGTGGGCAACGAAGTTTTATTTTGAGCTGCCTCTCCAGGGTATCTGGAAGGGAATTATCGACTCAGAGTCTTATACATAATCGTACCATAAGACATATGTGATGAATTTTTTGTTATGTCCCTGGCGCACTCTCTCATGGACAGGAGTTTGTGTTATGACCTTGGCTCATTGTCTCCTGGACAGGAGTTTGTGTTATGGCCCTAGCTCATTGTCTCCTGTACAGGGTTTTGTGTTATGTTCCTGGCTCACTGTCTCCTGTACAGGATTTTGCGTTATGTCCCTGGCTCACTGTCTCCTGGACAGGATTTTGTGTTATGTCCCTGGCTCATTGTCTCCTGTACAGGATTTTGTGTTATGTCCCTGGCACACTGTCTCCTGTACAGGATTTTGTGTTATGTTCCTGGCTCACTGTCTCCTGTATAGGATTTTGTGTTACGTTCCTGGCTCACTCTCTCCTGTACAGGATTTTGTGTTATGTCCCTGGCTCACTGTCTCCTGGACAGGATTTTGCGTTATGGCCCTGGCTCATTGTCTTCTGAACAGGGGAAGGGGTAATCAATGCATAAATAAGCGTGAGGATTTGCAAAAGTGAGCAATTAGGGTTGCGTTGCTCTAATTGAATTTGATGACACCTCCACGATTTTGTTTTCTTCTAATTCATAATCTTCCTCTTCGTTCATCAATTATCATTTGAATCAAATTACATGATGAAACTTTAAGTACCTCACAGGTTACTCTATAGTTTGATATGTTCTCAGTACAGAATCCAAACAAATACAATTATGCTGAAAGAACTGCTAATTTTAAGATAATGTACTTTTATAATGGATCACATCACTCTTTTTGTATGGGCCACGTTTGGCCAAGTGGTGTAAGGCGCTCGCCTTTACAGATCACTGTCATCCGCGTGGGTTCGAGTCTTGGCTCGGTCAAGGTGGGTATGTGAGAAAGCTTGCCAGTAGCCTCCCGTAGGTCGGTGGTTCTTTTCGGGGTTTTCCCGGGTTCTTCTTCTACCAGATATACTGGCCGCCATGTATAGCCTATCCAGTGCTGAAAAATGGCGTGAAACCCACAAAACCGAACCTCTTTTTGTAGCCTCAGTGTGTCCTTGGGAAAGGCGCTTAGCTCCCATTTTCTCGGCATGATATAGCCAATAATGTGTTAAACGTGCCGTTAAAACCAACAGAAATAAAACAAAACCTCCTTTTGTAATATTTCCATGCTTACTTATACACAGTTAACAACTAAAAATAGTATCTGTATCTCCCTATATAGCATTAGGAACGTGCTATAGAGAAATATCTTCCAGACAGTGCACTTTAGTTCCCTGCTGTCCATATATACATTAAACCTTGTCCAGACCGGCACTTAACAAATGCAATAACTGTTACAATCACTGTGTAACTTTTGTCCTGAATATACGTGTGTATTAAGCTATAGAATATTTACCTCAAGGTTTATGTGCCCATTTTCACCTTTACATCATATATTTGAGCCGTAAGACTTCAAATGAGCACAGCAGAAACTATACATTGTAATTAATTCAAACTGATATGTTTATCTATATTAGATTATAATTACAAATGGGTAACATTATTTGATCAACTGCCACTAGAAGAAGCAATTTATTTTTTTTAGTGTGGAAGACTTCACTAAAAATTACAAAACATATCCAGATTCCATTTTGAATTGACCCGTTAAATATATACTTGAAAAGTTGAGGTAACTCACCTGGAACATCATTAAACACTGGTTTGAATATATGAACTCTATGGGGTAAAGACACCTATGCGTGTGCTATCGTGTGCATTTATGGGGATTGTTTCAAAATAGGTTGGAAATATTTTGGACTTCCTCATTTTCAATGAAGTTTTATGAAACGAGAAAAAAGATTGAAATTACTTATTCTAGTACACTTTGTCTACTCTGTTAATTGGTCTTAATTAGCATATTAATGACAAATAGCACACTCGATATTCTTTTTTCATAATTTATTTTGAAATTCCTTATTCATTTATTTATCCACTTACTTAATTACTGAAATAAGGAAATACTCGACACCATCTCCCTCATCATGCACTTCTCACTCTCTTTCTTTCTTTCATCCTAATCCTCTTTCTAACCTCTGATTCTTATATTCCGATTCATAGCTATTACATCTATACACTTTGATTCTTATATTCCAATTCATAGCTGTTACATCTATACACTTTGATTCTTATATTCCGATTCATAGCTGTTACATCTATACACTTTGATTCTTATATTCCGATTCATAGCTGTTACATCTATACACTTTGATTCTTATATTCCGATTCATAGCTGTTACATCTATACACTTTGATTCTTATATTCCGATTCATAGCTATTACATCTATACACTTTGATTCTTATATTCCGATTCATAGCTGTTACATCTATACACTTTGATTCTTATATTCCGATTCATAGCTGTTACATCTATACACTCTGATTCTTATATTCCGATTCATAGCTGTTACATCTATACACTTTGATTCTTATATTCCGATTCATAGCTGTTACATCTATACACTTTGATTCTTATATTCCGATTCATAGCTGTTACATCTATACACTCTGATTCTTATATTCCGATTCATAGCTGTTACATCTATATACTTTCTGAACTATGTTTACCCTGATTATTTATTAGATATAAGCTAGCTGGAATCAGTGAATTAACATTGATGTATCTAATGTTGAAGTATGAAGCGTCTGTGTAACATTCAGTATTATTTCATATATACACATAGAGAAAAAAAGAATATTAACATGCAGGTTCGAGAATCATAATTCATCCCCTACGGAGAATCGAACCCGAGTGCCGTGAATTACGCCACCCATCGACTTGCCTGTAAGCACCAAACCTTCATACCCAGTCCACTAAGCGCACATCCCCCACCATCCACCCCACCTGGTAACCCCCGAGAAAATGATGGAACTTAGTCGCAAATGTCAGCATTTGTGCGTAGCAGATATACTAGCTTGTCGACCTAGTAATGTAACTCTCCTCTAAAGATAAAGTCACTACTCCAGATTCATCTAACAGAAATAAAGTCAGATAGAACTTACTGTAAGGTACAAATATATACCATACAGAATAAAAAGTGTTATGACTGGATTCTACAGGAGTATGCATGTGAAGTGAAATTACACGGAGAAATAATATAATCATATAGGTTAGAGATTTATTATTCGTCCCCTACCGAGAATCGAACCCGTGTCCGTGAGTCACGGCACCATATATATATATATATATATATATACAACAAATACAAATCATATGGCGAATAACAGTCCTTTCAAGCGCACTGGATCCAGCAAGGGATCGCGTGTGGCACGGATTGATTGAAATAAACGAAAAATAAAAACTAGCAACGAACAGTGCAAAACTAGTTTATAATGAGCCTAAGTACTTTCGACTGTCACTGAGTCTTTGTCAAAAGCAATCACAAAACAGTGATAAGACAAACAATCAACATAAAAGAAAGAGTTAAATTTACAAAAGTTTACATGACTATGTCCAATGGAAGTATTGTATGAAAAGTCTACATGTCGCGCCTAATTGGTTTGAACTCCGATGATAAAATGGCCTTTAGATTGCATTGGGTGAGTTTAAATGTCAGTATATGAATATTATACCGTTATGTTATGATAACACACACATAACATTACAAAATTACTTTTAATTTTAACGCTTTAGCAAAAAAATAAAATGCTTTTCTAATACTCAAAACCTACCTTTGCTTAACTTTTGATGAGTGCCATGAACGCATTGACTCTTCGGTTCCGTATTGAGACTAAAGGATATACCCAAGAAATACTATTTTAATCCAGTGATTTTCATTTTCATTTTTATACATCAAAATCACCAAAGTGTAAAAAAAAATAACGAATAGAACGGAAGCCATTTATCATCAGATTTCAAACCAAGTAATTATTCAAAATCACCAATGTGTAAATAAATGGTAGGAATAGAACGAAAGCCATCATTCATTGACTATTTAATATGCTCTTCTAGAGTAAGAATACCTTGATTGTATCATGACTGTTGTATAAAGCGAACAATCTGAAACGTGATAATCATCGTGAATGTTGTCTTCCTTTGATCAGAATCAGAAATTATTAGTATGTATGTATGGATGGATGAATGGTTATGTATGTATGTATGTATGTATGTATGTATGTATGTATGTATGTTCACGACTTTCACTCTGATCAGACGGTCAATTATGTGGTTTAAAATAAAGTATATATCCGATTTCTAGTAAAATATATTACAGTCTGATATTTGTTTGAATATTGACTTGCTGGTGCCCTAATACTCATTCGCGGCGCGAGGGGAGGGTGGTGGTGGTGGGGGGGCAATTGACCCCAGGTGCCATGCGAAGGGAGGCGCCATCGTCGAGAGTTTTTTTTATAAATTTTTTGTTTTTGTTTTTGTTTTTTTTTGTTTTTTTGCAGCTGAAATTTTCATAGTATTTCACGTCACCTTAGTGTCACGGGAGCAATTCTTCACAAAACTTATATTTTAGGGGGGGGGGGGAGGTAAGTTGCCAACTGTCATAAAAACTGTTCTCTGTGGCAAAGTAGGGGCGCCACTAAAGGACATTGCCTCCGAGCGCCTCGAATACTCGCGCCGCCGCTGTTAATACTCTTCTATAATATAGTTCATTACTGACGCTACAATGGGTACCTATCTGTATGATTAAATTTCATATTTCATATAGCTTCTTCATCCACACGATAAATTTGATAATAAAGCTATGTATATGGAAGAAAATTCTTTAGAAATGGAATTATTTCTGATTTGCAATTCTCAGTTTCAATGGGGAGTCTGGTAGCTTAGTTGGTAGAGCTTCGGAATCGTAATACAAGAGTCGCCAGTGCATCCTTGGAAGAGGCGCTTAAGTCCCATTACCTTGGTGTGATAAAACTGCCGTTAAAGTGGTTTGGTTGGGGGTGGGGGTGGAGGGGTTAACGCCATTTTTCAGTACATGATAGGCTATACATGGCGGCCAGTGTATCTGGTGGAAGAACGAACCGGGAGGACCATGGGAAGAACCACATACCAACGGGAAGCCATTGGCAAACTTTCTCACATACCCACGTTGGTGGAACTGAGACTCGAACTCACGCGGACATAGGTGAGATGCATGAGTGTACTGTAAAGGCGAGCGCCTTAGACCACTCGGCCACCCAGGGCCCTTGCCAACAATAACTTCTCAATTTCTGAGCAATAATTAGGTTAGTTGGTTGGTTGTTATAGGTTTAACGCCATTTTTCAGCACATGATAGGCTATACATGCGGCCAGTATATCTGGTGGAAGAAGAACCCGAGAAAACCCCGGGAAGAACCACCGACCCACGGGAGGCTACTGGCAAGCTTTCTCACGTGCCTACGCTGGCCGAGCCCGAGACTCGAACCCACGCGGACACAGGTCAGATGTCAGTGATCTGTAAAGGCGAGCGCCTTAGACCACTTGGACACCCGGGGCACCCCGATAATCAGGAGATAACATCCTTGTATTGGAGAATATAAGGACGTTAATAGCTGTTTTACTGTCGCATATTGATGTTTGCTTGCGGTGCGTTAGCTAAGCAGGTAAAACGTATATTTGCGATAGTATGCCACCATTAATATCCTCAAATCATGAAACACATGACTATTAGACCAACTCTAAAACACTTTGCATAATTTGGTTGAGAAAAGCGCGTTACATTTACGGATGTATTAGATTAATGTATTCATGAGCTACAGTTTCTTCTGTACTGAGTTGTAGTCCAGTAATAGATTAGTAAGCATACCCATATCAGGCATCATTTTTTTCCCTATGATTGTGATACAGTCCGTACGTACGTACGTGTGCAGTGGCGGCGCGAGGGTTCGAGACGCCCGTGGGCGCTGGTCTTTAGTGGCGCCCCTACTTTGCTACAAAGAAAAGCTTTTATGTCAGTTGCCAACCTCCATTTCACCCTCCCCCCATCTAAGCCCCAATTACAGCTGCAAAAAATAATCTCCCCCCCCCCCCCCCTCGCTCCGCCACTGTACGTGTGTAATGTCATCAAATTCCTACATCTTTATAGCTAGACACATGACACTTGGGTCATTGATATTATTGTAAGTGTAGACTGTGTCGGCACTTCTGGAATGTTGATCTCATCCGTAGGGTACAGGGATAGGGGGAAGGTGACGTTGTACATCAATTTCAAATAAATCAAGACTTGTTCGACTCACATGTCTGAGAAATGGCATGAATGATCAGGGACCCAGGTGTCAACACATATCAAACAGGGACATCTTGGCCGTGCCCTTGGGATCTTTTCCTAACCCACGGGGACTGAACCACTGTGATATAACATAGATAATATTTAGATCCCCGTCTTGTAACCATAGATACGCTTACTGTACATGACAAGACAAATTTATACATACAACCATATATACACTTACTGTACATGACAAGACAAATTTATACATACAACCATATATACTCTTACTGTACATGACAAGACAAATTTATACATACAACCATATATACTCTTACTGTACATGACAAGACAAATTTATACATACAACCATATATACTCTTACTGTACATGACAAGACAAATTTATACATACAACCATATATACTCTTACTGTACACGACAAGACAAATTTATACATACAACCATATATACACTTACTGTAGATGACAAGACAAATTTATACATACAACCATATATACACTTACTGTACATGACAAGACAAATTTATACATACAACCATATATACGCTTACTGTACATGACAAGACAAATTTATACATACAACCATATATACACTTACTGTACATGACAAGACAAATTTATACATACAACCATATATACTCTTACTGTACACGACAAGACAAATTTATACATACAACCATGTATACTCTTACTGTACATGACAAGACAAATTTATACATACAACCATGTATACTCTTACTGTACATGACAAGACAAATTTATACATACAACCATATATACGCTTACTGTACACGACAAGACAAATTTATACATACAACCATATATACACTTACTGTAGATGACAAGACAAATTTTTATACATACCACCTATATTGACCTGGGGTCTATCCCTTCCCAAGGAACTTATCTCATGGGTCATAACTTGGAAACTATTTTAAATATCCACCCTATAACCACGTGTTCACTTATTGGACACAGAAAAGGCAAATATACACAATGCAGCTGGTATTGGCCCCATGGTCCATCCGTACCCCAAGAGATTTAGCCCTTCGGTTATAGCTTGGAAACTACTAAGATCCCTGCCCTATAACCAAATATACTTACCGGACACAAAACTACAGATTTATATATGTAACTGACATTGGTCTCGAGGTCCATCCTTACCCCAAATGGACTTAGCCCCTGGATCATAGCTGGGAAACAATTAAGATCCCCACCATATAACCACCAGCATACTTATTGGCTTGAAAAAACAAAACAAAAAACACACACCCATCTGATATTTGCCCTTTGGACAGTCCTTACCGTCGGGGGCGTACCCACGAGGCTCAAACGTCGGGGTGGAGGTCAAAACTGGGAAGCTCGGCGATACGAGTTTTAAAAACTCAGAATTCTTGTTATGCATGGTCTCAACTAGAGTATGTGTACAATTTGAATTCTGTTCCTTCATGAAATTCAAATAAAGGTCAAGTTTTTGATACATGTTTGTAATTTTACAATAAAAGCTAGCCTGTATTAAATCAGGTATCAACTCTTGAAATTTTTGCGTAGAATAAAATGCCTATTTGACCCCTATATTCTTTGCATTACTTAAATATCATCACTGACAAGAAAAAATAAAACTGTTGTCATACCAATTTGCACAAATAACGGGTATTAGGTAAACTGACTCAAGTATGAACATGTGTAGCAAGCAAAACAAGGTGTGACAATGCATCTTCAGAAATCACATTTCGAAACGTTTCCTGATTCATTAATGCTTCAATTTACTACTTTAATTTTGCCATTATATATATATATATATATATATATATATATATGTGTGTGTGTGTGTGTGTGTGTGTGTGTGTGTGTGTGTGTGTGTGTGTGTGTGTGATATATAAGTTGACTGTACTTTGCCCTGCATGTGTGACATCCAAGTGATTTTCGGATTCTACAGAAGTAGTTATCCAAAAGGATTAATCCTAACTGCTGTTGTATCCTGCCCTTAATTGTCCCAGTAGAAATTACAGGAACCCGTGCAGTCCCTACTGAATTCCAATCGGTTTACAACATAAAATCCACAGAGAATATCAAAAACATTAAAGAATATGTCCTATACCAGAGGTGTAATGGTTGTTTTGCGACACAACCCATCACAAGACAACGATGTACGATGATTATAACGAAATGAAACAGTTATACTGCAACACACGGTCGTAACTCATGGCGATGGTTATAATTCTAGCATGGCCTTACCGGTTCCTCATCGCAACGCAGCAGTTACGTAATGCAATGATAACACAACTTAACATAATGGCTAAGCAACGCAACGATATTTGTATTACACTGAACGGACCTGGGGATATATATCGTACATTGACATGCACTGTGCATTGAGGTTTTGTTTTATCTTGCTCTCTTTAATATGACAAACGTTCTAAACGTCACAACAAGAAGGCATTGTCCCTAACATTATGTACGTCATTAAAGGTATGCACATGCTGGAATTATCACGTGCTGATTTGTAAATGAATAGTGAACGTTGATCGCGATTGTGCTTACTCCTGGCTGAGATAACGCTATACCTTCTTGTCCTTAGTGGATATATCGGAGGATAATGAAGGCAAATCTAGAAAATATGCAGACTGTTACATCATACGAAAAATCTTTCTTGACGATCACTAATCCCAAGACAAATATACAAATGTCAAAATATGTGTATACATATATTTGTGTCTGAAATATTTTTATTCAGGAAGAATTTTATGTATTTTCATACATATAGGCCTAATATTTTTCAGTTTTCCTTTACATTGGCCCCAACGATAGTCAAGGCCGTCTGGGACCTAGATTGTACTTGCAAACATCGTTGAATATATTTGTACATTGGGTATGGAACTTTAGGTCAAGATCGGATACCAAAACATTGTGGTAAATCTTAGGTTCTGGTAATTCAATTCATGTTCAGTTACATGTGCCTATGTACAGTCATATTGTATGGTAGGTCATTTCCGTGAATGAAGTTATAGAAAGGCTTTGACCTTTACATTTCACTGCGCCATTTGTAATATTACTTTATTTATGTATGAATTACATACGCCTGTGATTGTGTTTCCTTAAATATGAATGAAATTTGAAATATATTTATTTTGTTGTCTTTATAATATTCACTTTTGATAATATACCTGTTGCAATAAATTATATAAAAAGTTTCAAAGTGACTTATTTCCACTTTTATCTTATATTACAGGGTCTTGGATTTTAATAGTCAAGTTTTTACAAAATTCATGTGTTTGGATCCCCACTGGTTCAACAATATGGATTATTTTATTCTGTGTAAATGAAAATCATAGAGGTCTATTCCGTGTATGTAATAATTTGTTGATTCAAATATTTTCCTACAAATGATATATTGTTTGTGTATCCTTCATTTGGAGTTTATGTCAAGTGGATAATAAGTATATATAGTTCTACGGATACATATGTGGATACTACGTATATATAGTTCTACGGATACATATGTGAATAATAAGTATATATAGTTCTACGGATACATATGTGGATATTAAGCATATATAGTTCTACGGATACATATGTGGATACTAATGTGGATATTAAGTATATATAGTTCTACGGATACATATGTGGATATTACGTATATATAGTTTCACGGATACGTATGTGAATAATAAGTATATATAGTTCTACGGATACATTAGGTTTGTGGATAAAATTAATTCTCATAAAAGACTGCGCATCCAGAATATGTCCACAAATTGGTGAGTAAATGAATAGACAGTTTGCATTTTTCAAACATTTTTAATTGTTCGGTAGCATTGATCCCATCACTACTTCTCCCATAAACAGAAACTCGCACAAAAATCTGAGTATATAGTACGAATAAATAGATGTGTATATAATAGAAATACGTATAGAGAAAGCAAGTATTTATAATGTACACATATACAAAATGAAACAAACATGCCTGAGACCAGATATTAAAAATATTCTTCTTTGAAAATGTAACTACTTAACCATACATGTTTAACATTAAACAGTAGAGTTACAAGTACGGAATGCAAATCAAAGCAACAAAAAACGAAGACGCAACTATCCCTACACCATGATCATAATATATATATATATATATATATATATATATATATATATATATATATATATATATATATATATATATATCATAATAAGATATTGAAATATATCAGTGGGACAAAAATAATATCCCAACAGTGGCGATACCACTTTTATCGCCACAATGGAGATATCACTTTTGAAACTACTTTCTTTTCCCATTTAGGAAATATATCTGTCCTTATGTATGTTATTCAAATCTGTATTTCCATTTTTAGGATTATTTCATTTTACTTTCTTTCTTCTTCTTCTTCTGTTCATTTTTTTCTCTCTGTCCATCCATCCATCCATTATGATGAACAGATCTTAAAATGTGTCAAGACTGTAGACCCTCTGGTATACATTTATTTAATCAATAAGGAGGCGCCATAACAAAAATGCCCAATGAACTCCAAAAACATAAAGTAGGCTTCAAGTATTAACTTTTTTTAATTATTTTTCCAACTGAATCCTGCAAATTATTAGTGACTGAACTTACACAAACTGTTGCTATTATATATTATGTCACCCATACAATATGACTTTTACATTCTACGTCAAAACGGACACACTTTATGGCAAAACTCCTGATTAAATATAGTAATACTATTGTTTATTTAGCGATTCTAACTCTCAACACAATCATAATCATCTCTGAAAACGATGGAAAAATCGGGAATTGATGAGTGATGATTGCAAACTGAAATTATGTGACAATCGGAAATATGGGTGCAATGTCTGTTACCGAACTCGGCTGCAAGGTTGCCAAAGACAAAAATTCACGTTTGAATGCAGAAATGTACAAAATAAAGAACCAAAATCCATACAAGGAAAAACTCACAATCATTAAAATCTTTTGTTTAAACATGTTACTCTCTGAAAACTGTCGGATGTGACCGCTCCGTGATACTTCTATATTTCCATTTTAAACCCCTACCCCAACAATGTTTATTGTATTAATCCGTGCAAGAAATGTGCTAACGAAAATTAAAATCTCTTTATTTTCGTTTGAAAAAAGTTATTAATTTGACAAAATACACAATTTGTAGCATTATTTGTAAATGTTAAATGTGTAAAAAGTCGCTGTCCTACACTTATTGTAAATTTCGGAACTTCTTTTTATCGATGTAGTATGCAGTCGTTAATTGCATTGGCACAGAATGGGGAAAAATCTATTCAAATCGACACTCTTGCCTGAACAATATATAATAAAAAAGAAAATCTACGTTTTTTGAGTAGATATAAGGAAATATTTCACTCGTGAAGTGGAAATATTTTGTATTGTCAAACGTGGCTTCGCCACTTTTGAAAATACAATATTCCCCACTTCATTCGTGAAATATTTCCTTATATCTACTCAAAAAATGTAGATATCATATATATATATATATATATATATATATATATATATATATATATATATATATATATATATATATATATATAATCCAAATGTATATACATTACAATGCAAATTTAAATTATAATTTTACGTTTTTAGTCGTATTATTACTTAATGAATGTAACTTACAATTATTTCATACAATATTTTAAGTGCTAACAAATATTTTAAGTGCTAACAATTTAATAGACGAATGATTTCATTTACCATATTTCCTTGCAAACACGATGACATAGTCTCTCTCTCTCTCTCTCTCTCTCTCTCTCTCTCTCTCTCTCTCTCTCTCTCTCTCTCTCATACGCATAATACCTATACACAAAACAATATTCGGTTAAAAATGTAAAAAGACATAGTTATAACGCATATTAAATACACACTGACTCGAAAAATTCACTTAAAAGTATTGAAGTTTTATAAGGATTATGGCAGCCTATTAATAATCAAGTATTAATATATTAATATTTGGCTTAATATTTCTTCATACATCACACATAGCTTTAAGTATAAGTAAGTGAATATTCAAATGTTTGGTATATCTTATGTTTGGAGAGTATTAAGACACTTTTAAGTTAAGTTTTGACTTAAGACATTTGTCTGGTCAATTTTAAGCCAGATTTAGCCAATAAGATTGCTTGATTTAAGACATTTTGTCTGGTCAATTTTAAGCCAGATTTAGCCAAAAAGATTGCTTGATTTATGACTTGAGTTTTAGCCAATAAGATTGCTTGATTTATGACTTGAGTTTAAGCCAATAAGATTGCTTGATTTAAGACTTGAGTTTAAGTCCAGACTTAAGTAATGTCGGTTAAAATTCAGGTCTGATGGACTAGACCATATTTAGATTAAAATTCAGGTCTGATGGACTAGACCATATTTAGATTAAAATTCAGTTCTGATGGACTAGACCATATTTAGATTAAAATTCAGTTCTGATGGACTAGACCATATTTAGATTAAAATTCAGGTCTGATGGACTAGACCATATTTAGATTAAAATTCAGGCCTGATGGACTAGACCATATTTAGATTAAAATTCAGGTCTGATGGACTAGACCATATTTAGATTAAAATTCAGGTCTGATGGACTAGACCATATTTAGATTAAAATTCAGGCCTGATGGACTAGACCATATTTAGATTAAAATTCAGGTCTGATGGACTAGACCATATTTAGCTGCTCTCTTTCCTGCACATCCTCGGTAGCTTGTACTGGTCTTTTGGGTTTAGGTTGGTTTTTGTTCTGGAAGTTCCTATTTTTACAATAACGTTTGTACAAGAAATACGACAGCAGAAGGGCCAGAATAACAAACAGTCCTACAAGACATCCTACAATTGGTCCAACAATTGTTGCGTCGTATTGGACATTAGTTGGTCCAGGAATAGTTGTTGTATAATCTGCAAAAAATGTGAGAGATGACATTGGAGTAAAATTTACAGCATTACAAATAAGCCACGAGAGATGAATCAATTCATACAGTGTTCTATGTAAGCCATTTAATATTAAAGGATGATGTATTCATCCAAAACTGTATGGTCTACATCGTTTGTAGATAACGTATAAGATGAATGAAAATTAACAGATTATATTTTGCTGAAGTATCTATCTATCAATCTATCTATCTATCTATCTATCTATCTATCTATATATATATATATATATATATATATATATATATATATATATATATATATATATATATATCAGATAGCCAGCTATTTCGTATATTTGTTCATCTGTCTGTCTGGCTCTCTCTTTATTTATCATTCTTTTAGATCAAGATTTAAAAGTAAACTTGAATCGGCAGAGATGAGTAGGGCCTTGTATTACACAAAATTGTTGTACATTAATCTCAGTTTAGGAATTTAATGATAAATGTCATATAATTCTTGATCATAACTAAAAATATAATACTTACTAGGACAGACATGTGAACAGTCTGATATATCACATATGGGTTTACACTTGTCACAGTTTCCAGTTTTATCATCGAAGTATTCGTCGCTCTTGCACTTGATAACATCTTCTGAAATGTGCAATGAGCGAACACATTATATATATATATATATATATATATATATATATATATATATATATATATATATATATATATATATATTATTTTTAATTTTGTTGTTGTTGTTTAAATACAAATATGCACGGATACACTATTTAGTTGATGGATGGATTGTGAATGTCTTAAAATTAAAAAACAAATAAAAGAAAACTAGCATATATAGGCCTAAAAAGAAAAACTATGTTAATTAACGTGAAAGCATTTGAATAGTATAATAATTGGTGAAAACTAATGTCTACTATGAAGGTCACGAATGAGAAAAAGACTACAGAAAAATAAAGAATTAAAGAGATCAGAATAGCTATGACTGAAGTACGAAGGTATATATAAATCGTAAGTCTTCGTAATAGCTTTCGATACAAGTTCAAGTACACTGAAGTTCGAAGGTATATATATATATATATATATATATATATATATATATATATATATATGCAGAATAGCTATGACTGATGTACGAAGGTATATATAAATCGTAAGTTTTAGTAATAGCTTTCGATACAAGTTCAAGTACACTGAAGTACGAATATATATATATATATATATATATATATATATATATATATATATATATGTATATATATATATATATATATATGCAGAATAGATATGACTGAAATACGAAGGTATATATATATATATATATATATATATATATATATATATATATATAGATAGATAGATATCGTAAGTTTTGTAATAGCTTTGGATACAAGTTCAAGAAAGAATATACACGTACATAAAACCTTACAGCCGAAACATGCAATAAAAAACCTGATGCTATTTCACCTTGTGTAGAAGGTTCATTGATTTCCAAAATGAAATCAAGCACCTACAAGAGAGAACGTATATATTCTGGAGGAAAGGTGTATCCTTCCCGTTACTTTTCTTTAAATTATGACCGAGAGAACTGAACTCACCTGCAAGTATTTTTCTCCAAATGGTTACAATACACAGCAGGATATAGACAATCTTTGTGATGGTCAACATTGGTAAACAATATCACAATCACAATCTGTGAATAAATAAGAAATAAATGTTAACTTCAAAATTACATGCATGGAGCTAATTGCTTATGTTTATCCCACTGTTGACAACCATGAACAATGAACGTAACTTTTGTGATGATCTTCATTTTCTGACTAATAAAATACCATGGCTGACATTAAAGTACGAGTCTTGCCCTGTATCTGCTTATGATCTTAAAGTATGAGTCTTTCCCTGTATCTGCTTATGATCATTAAAGTACGTGTCTTGCCCTTTATCTGCATATGATCATTAAAGTACGAGTCTTGCCCTGTATCTGCTTATGATCATTAAAGTACGTGTCTTGCCCTGTATCTGCTTATGATCATTAAAGTACGTGTCTTGCCCTTTATCTGCATATGATCATTAAAGTACGAGTCTTGCCCTGTATCTGCTTATGATCTTAAAGTATGAGTCTTTCCCTGTATCTGCTTATGATCATTAAAGTACGTGTCTTGCCCTTTATCTGCATATGATCATTAAAGTACGAGTCTTGCCCTGTATCTGCTTATGATCTTAAAGTATGAGTCTTTCCCTGTATCTGCTTATGATCATTAAAGTACGTGTCTTGCCTTTTATCTGCATATGATCATACAGCTATTTGCTATAGATTTTAAACAAGAACAAACTGTACACAAAATTCAATTTAAAAAATACGATAACATTTCCAGAAATTTCAAAATGTAAGTATAATTTTAGGAATAAAATGTGAGGAAATTTACATATTATATCTAATGTATCCAAGATTTTATCTTGTCATTGGATTTTAGTCAGGTTGGCAGGTTCTCGGCTAACACCTGTACTAGTTTAGAAAACTAAAAATATAAAGTGAAATTACAAAGAGGTGTCTTATTTTAAATAATCAGGAGTGTCTATGTCTGGTACAGAGTCTTGTCTTATTTTAAATAATCAAGAGTGTCTATGTCTGGTACAGAGTATTGTCTTATTTCAAATAATCAAGAGTGTCTATGTCTGGTACAGAGTCTTGCCATGCTACTCTTTTACAGAACTAAGAAAAATCATGACAACTTTGAAGCACTTTATTTTACATGAATTAGACCAGACACATTCTCACTAGTTGATAGGTTCCACCTTTACCTCGCGCGATGTGATGAGATAAATGTGACATTTATACAATTAAATAATAAATGACCCTATTTCTACAAAATGATTGTATCATTTACTAGCAAGAAAAACACTTCTCAGATGCTATTCATGTGTGTGTATGTGTGCGTGTGTGATAAAATAAGATTGAAACTGACAAGTTAAGTATTGCAGCTGAGATTTAAAAGTGACTGTTATTTGACTAATGAAATTGCTCGACAATTTGCTTAAGCTCGTATTAGAAAATGGTTTTACATGGCTTCTGAATTTGCTCAGATACCTCCTGCAGCAGATAATAAACTGGAATTTTATTTAACTACTGAAATAGCCAGATAATAATCAAGTAGGATCCACAGAGTGTAAATATTAGGAAACTTTCAAAGAAGATTTGCATACACTCTGAAACAACATTTTCGAAACTCAGAAACAATGATGATGTAATATCGCGAGTAAAACTTAAAAAAATTTCCGACATAAAACTCAATCATGTCAAATTTTAGTTTTTCAATAACACGTTCCAAATCAAGCACATCTCACTCACACATTCTGAGCAAATACATATATTGGTATCTATCTATCTATCTATCTATCTATCTATCTATCTATCTGTCTGTCTGTCTGTCTGTCTGTCTGTCTGTCTGTCTGTCTATCTATCTATCTATCTATCTATCTATCTATCTATCTATCTGTCTGTCTGTCTGTCTGTCTGTCTATCTATCTATCTATCTATCTATCTATCTATCTATCTATCTATCTATCTATCTATCTATCTATTTGGTTGGAATGGTTTGAGTGGATTGGTGTCACCTTAACCTCGCGATGTGATCAGATAGAGCTGACAGTTATCACATTAAATTTTTTTTTATATGTAGCTATCCTGTTTGTACAAAATGATTGCGCCGTTTATTACCACGAACAATACTTCTCTGATACTGTTGATGTGTACGTGTAGATAATAACATAATAGGATTGAAATATGTTTGTAACATGCTACTGCTGGAATTAAAACGAAAGTATTTAGAATAGAAAGCTGGTGTAACCTGGCTTCTGAATGTAATCAGATACTTGAGGCAGCTGATAACACAACGCGATTTGTTATTTAACTACTGATATATGCCTATAAATTGCTACAACTCATATTTAAACGTGTTATTTGACTTCCACCGACATACATATGCAGCGTGTAAGCTTTAACTTTCAATGGAAATATGCATACACACTAAAACAACCTGTGCGCCACTTGTATACAAAATAAAAATGCAATATCTGGAATAAACTGTGGAGATATTTACGACGTATAGCTCCAGTGCTGTACTTTGTACGTTGTGGGCTCCAAAGAGTCTCGTTGAAAATCTGGGATGGCTTCGAATCCTTAATATATTAAGGGGGAAAAACCCAGGGAAGTCTAATTTTAGACCAAACAAGACGGCAAAGGGTCTTAAGGATGCTGCAATGCCACACCTAATTGAGACCAAAAACAGAACATGTACAGAGCGGACTCACATAGCCAAGCTCGCTGACTTATAAACTTTAATGGGAGACAACCACCATTAACTAATTTAAGAATGAATCATAGGGCAAATACTGGTACACATTCTGCGAAAGAGTGTACAACCAAAAAAAAAAAACTAGATTCAGGAGAAATATTGGGGCTAATGTAGGTCACACAAATTCACTCCAGATACTGGTCCTTGGGACAAATATTACCTTTACTTGGCTCTGTTTGATAATGCTTTTTACATCCAATTGACTTCTACTTAACGCACATATCATTTATTTTTACATCCAATTGACTTCTACTTAACGCACATATCATTTATTTTTACATCCAATTGACTTCTACTTAACGCACATATCATTTATTTTTACATCCAATTGACTTCTACTTAACGCACATATCATTTATTTTTACATCCAATTGACTTCTACTTAACGCACATATCATTTATTTTTACATCCAATTGACTTCTACTTAACGCACATATCATTTATTTTTACATCCAATTGACTTCTACTTAACGCACATATCATTTATTTGTACATCCAATTGACTTCTAGTTAACGCACATATCATTTATTTGTACATCCAAATTGACTTCTACTTAACGCACATATCATTTATTTTTACATCCAATTGACTTCTACTTAACGCACATATCATTTATTTTTACATCCAATTGACTTCTACTTAACGCACATATCATTTATTTGTATGTTTATGACTGTATTGCTTGAATAACGGAGCGAATAAAAGTACATAATGTTGGACGTCGTTGGTTGATAATATCCCCCTTCAAACTAACAAGCAAACGAAGTTTAAATGTTTTGGAGGACTGTCTCATTCCTTTGGTCTTTATGTTTAAATGTTTTGGAGGACTGTCTCATTCCTTTGGTCTTTATGTTTAAATGTTTTGGAGGACTGTCTCATTCCTTTGGTTTTTATGTTTAAATGTTTTGGAGGACTGTCTCATTCCTTTGGTCTTTATGTTTCTGTAATTGTATTTACTACTCATAATTAGGTTTCCATGTTTCTATTAGATTTCAATTTTCTTTTTAATCTATTTAAAATTTCACGGGTATGTTAATTTGTGTTACACAGGAAATTATCTCGTTATATTATTCATGTAATGAGGGGAAATTCCGTATGCAACAACATTATATCAGTACAATATTTATATACTGCATCTTAATTTCACTACTGAAATGATCATTTTTGTGAAACTAATGGCCGTCAAATAGATAGAATTTTGGAACAAAATTTGTTGCAGGGTAAATGGTTTCTCTACAAAAGGAAACTTAAAGAAAGTTTACCTCTCTTGCAAAACTTCAAATATATCAACAGCCTAACAGCCTTTATGAAACAGAAAAATATATGTCAATAATGCCTACATGATGGGATACAAATATATGAACAGCCTAACAGCCTTTATGAAACAGAAAAATATATGTCAATAATGCCTACATGATGGTATACAAATATATCAACAGCCTAACAGCCTTTATGAAACAGAAAAATATATGTCAATAATGCCTACATGATGGGATACAAATATATCAACAGCCTAACAGCCTTTATGAAACAGAAAAATATATGTCAATAATGCCTACATGATGGGATACAAATATATCAACAGCCTAACAGCCTTTATGAAACAGAAAAATATATGTCAATAATGCCTACATGATGGGATACAAATATATCAACAGCCTAACAGCCTTTATGAAACAGAAAAATATATGTCAATAATGCCTACATGATGGGATACAAATATATCAACAGCCTAACAGCCTTTATGAAACAGAAAAATATATGTCAATAATGCCTACATGATGGGATACAAATATATCAACAGCCTAACAGCCTTTATGAAACAGAAAAATATATGTCAATAATGCCTACATGATGGGATACAAATATATCAACAGCCTAACAGCCTTTATGAAACAGAAAAATATATGTCAATAATGCCTACATGATGGGATACAAATATATCAACAGCCTAACAGCCTTTATGAAACAGAAAAATATATGTCAATAATGCCTACATGATGGGATACAAATATATCAACAGCCTAACAGCCTTTATGAAACAGAAAAATATATGTCAATAATGCCTACATGATGGGAAACAAATATATCAACAGCCTAACAGCCTTTATGAAACAGAAAAATATATGTCAATAATGCCTACATGATGGGATACAAATATATCAACTGCCTAACAGCCTTTATGAAACAGAAAAATATATGTCAATAATGCCTACATGATGGGATACAAATATATCAACAGCCTAACAGCCTTTATGAAACAGAAAAATATATGTCAATAATGCCTACATGATGGGATACAAATATATCAACAGCCTAACAGCCTTTATGAAACAGAAAAATATATGTCAATAATGCCTACATGATGGGATACAAATATATCAACAGCCTAACAGCCTTTATGAAACAGAAAAATATATGTCAATAATGCCTACATGATGGGATACAAATATATCAACAGCCTAACAGCCTTTATGAAACAGAAAAATATATGTCAATAATGCCTACATGATGGGATATAAATATATCAACAGCCTAACAGCCTTTATGAAACAGAAAAATATATGTCAATAATGCCTACATGATGGGATACAAATATATCAACAGCCTAACAGCCTTTATGAAACAGAAAAATATATGTCAATAATGCCTACATGATGGGAAACAAATATATCAACAGCCTAACAGCCTTTATGAAACAGAAAAATATATGTCAATAATGCCTACATGATGGGATACAAATATATCAACTGCCTAACAGCCTTTATGAAAAAGAAAAATATATGTCAATAATGCCTACATGATGGGATACAAATATATCAACAGCCTAACAGCCTTTATGAAACAGAAAAATATATGTCAATAATGCCTACATGATGGGATACAAATATATCAACAGCCTAACAGCCTTTATGAAACAGAAAAATATATGTCAATAATGCCTACATGATGGGATACAAATATAGAGGAATGACTTCAGTATATGTCACTTATGTTATTCAAATTTCGTCCGTGAATTTTACAAGTGTGATTCGTTCAGGGAACCTCTAACCTCCCATTATGGTCTATCATATATGTGTTCTATAAATTTCTTATTTTTAAATTCAGATGTAATATATTCTCAGCAATTGCTACATTTTCAAGTATTTTTATAAGGTATGATAGAGAAGTAATAGGGACTTTACAGCAATCGGAATATATCAAGTCTCTCTCTCTCTCTCTCTCTCTCTCTCTCTCTCTCTCTCTCTCTCACACACACACACACACACACACACACACACACACACAGACACAGACTGTCAAAATGTCTGTATATATTGTGTTTTATCTATTTATGTATTGTAAGACAGGACTCCTCAATCCTTGCACTGTCCTTTTCTGTCTGGGAGAATAAGCATAAAATAGTTTTCGCTTTATAATACACAGAACAATTTTTAATTGATTATGGTAGCATATGGAAAATGCACATATTTAACACATTCATCCAAGTTAGTCATTTCAAACCGATGAAGTATACAGAACATTGTAGAATAGAATTTCATACAACACAATTGCTACTGTTTAAAATTAATTCAGACACGTTTCCAATCAAGTACATCTCTCTCTCTCACGTTCTGAGCAAATAAACATACAAGTATTTAAATCTACAGTATATTTCTATTTATGCATGTATGTATGTATGTATGTATGTATGTATGTATGTATGTATGTATGTATGTATGTATGTATGTATGTATGTATGTATGTATGTATGTATTTATGTATCTATTTATGTATCTATCTATGTATCTATCTATCTGGAGACATTCATGCAGATGATGCATACACCTAAAAAACTTGGATCGTCATAGTTTTCGTACCACTGTTATGATCTTTATCGATCTTAGTTGATACTTCCATTATAATTGTATCTGTATCGATCTTAGTTGATACTTCCATTATAATTGTATCTTTATCGATCTTAGTTGATACTTCCATTATAATTGTATCGATCTTAGTTGATACTTCCATTATAATTGTATCGATCTTAGTTGATACTTCCATTATAATTGTATCGATCTTTGTTGACACTTCCATTATAATCGTATCAGTGTTTACAAGTTTCCTTCCTTCTCTTTTTAAATAATTTTACATACTCGTCTGAGTCAAAATATTTTTTTTAAATTTCTGTTTCTTAGTTTAAAGTTTGAGACAACATTCATAAAAGGCTCATATAAAATTGAATTGAACAACTTTGCTTTGAAAATAAAAACCGGTGTGTTATGAAAATGATTTAAACAGGCATATTTAATGACATAAGTGCACGGTGGCCTTCATCACGGGAAAATATATTATGGTATTAACATATTATTAGCATCATTTACTATATATATAAATGAATATCTTCAATGTAACGAATGGCTAGCAAAAAAAAAAGAAAAAAAAGAAGAAAAAAATCCAGGTGGATGTGAATTACACCCCCTCCACTTTACCAGCCGTTTTATTTCAGCGGCAGTAAATGACTTGGGCTCTACTAACATTTTGAACAGTCTCTATCAATTTTCCCACCTTTAGTTTTTAGTTTGTTTTTTCTTTTCTTCAAATACAAAAACATATCGTTCGGAAGGTTTGCATTTAGTAACGCGAAATTGATATGTTTTTTAATAAGGCCGCCATTATCATATACCTGTGAGCGGTGCCCGGATGTGTAATGTCTGACGTCACGCAATCTTTTCCGATAACGGCCATCATTGTGGATTTTCCTATGCAGTGCATGCGATACTCAGTATTATACCCCATAAATCTGTATATATAGAGCTACGTTCCTCAGGGTGAATAGGGAGCCGGGGGAAATGTCGGTCGCATATATGAATTTTCTCGTGCCAAGTAAGTGTATATATGACCATAGGGTGGGGATCGCTATACGGTCGTAAGTTAGGGATCACAATAGTTTTCTTATAATAACCCGGAGCCACTCATGTTTGCCCCCAGGACATCATGCATAGGTCTCATTCAACACCCCTTTATATTTTCCTCAAGAAACGAAGGTAAAATAATTAATATGGACAAGCGGAGGTTTAGTTTTCATTACATGAGAGGTTATATTGTAAATGTATGCGTCCACAACTTAACTGTAACCCAAGAGCTTAAGTTAACAATATCATACAGATAAATATGTTAATTGGCGACATCACACAAAACCATTTAAAAGTCAAAAAAAAAATTTCCTTTTCTTATATCGAATATGATGAGTACACGTGTATACGTAAAACATGATAAGAATCGATAATGGGAATATTTTTCAGAATATGAGTAGATGAATATACATGGCTCAACGGAATACAAAATTATTTGCATGTACCTAAAATGAAATTGTATTAAAATAAATTTTAAACTTGCTGTGAATAAACCGGAATGATTTGTGGATCAGTAACGTGGTCATAACCGATAACTTTCGCGTGACTATAGGGAAGTCGTATTTACCTCCTAGAATCCGGTTTGGAGAGCCAATATCTTTGTCTTTTATAAGTACCTAGCCAAATGGCTGCACACGTCGTTAATTCAAAAATCAATCAGTCAACTAAGGTGTTAAATTTAGAAAGATTCTTGAAACCACCTTGTCTGCTATTTTAAGAATCATATGGATTACTGGGTCTAATAATAATAACCACATGCTTTCTGTGGATCAGTTGATGCAATGTCCGAGGCCAGCACTACAGTTCCATGATCGCGATTGCAGTTAACCTGAATAGCAATCAATCACACTTTGTCCTTGTGCCGATAAATCTAGCAACACCGTTGTGGTAATTTCCCAAGGTACTTGTCAGTGAACTATTGAAGTGAAATGCATGTTTGTGGGTTGGTTTTTTTTTTACAATACCTTAACTAATTCTAGAAAGGTTATAAAAGAGTATGCCCTAGAGTAACTTAAAAGTCGAGTGTGGCCGTAATTGTTTAGACACTCGAAATTTGGAGAAAGTCAAGGGCAGCAAACGGTCTACAAGAGGTGTTTGACTGTGGATACTGGCTTGTAATATTTTCTCGTACAGAAAATGAACAATGCATCTATTAATCTTATTCATTTTTGTAGAAAAGGTCCATTAAGAGGATTAAGTTAAGGACATCTTATTAATTTCAGTAACAAAGTCCAAAAGGAGGATTAAATTAAGGACATCTTATTCATTTAAGTAAAAAAAAGTCCAATAAGAGGATAAAGTTAAGGACATCTTATTTAATGTGTAATTTTTCTGTTCATCGCAATAACAACTAATGTTGTGTGATTCTTATTTTTTAAGAAAAAGACTTTAAGGAAAATACTTACCAATGCCAACAGCAAAAATGGATTTAAGTGGCAACTTCTTAGTTGTTGGTCGATATATAAAACATTGCTAATGAGTGAGTGATAGCTCTTACTGTATTAAAAAGCCAAGTATATTAATGACAGAAAATTAAAGATTTTCAGATGAAATTTAATTACCTTAAACTCATTGAAGATTAAAGTTAATGTGATTCCTCGCAAAATCAGTCCTGTAACTATTTGTCCTTATCAGAATTGTGATTAATCTATTTTTGGGAAAGGTACTTTCCGATGATAGGCTATTTTTATCGTCCAATGAAACGTTTAGATGCTTCTTTAAATATTTCAACTATTCACGAGTTTAGTCCGTGTTTTGCTGGCCGTCCGACTGACTCGGAAATGAATCTATATCAACAAGCATATGTCTTTTAGAGTTAACATTCAACCGCTTAGAGCATGATCATCCACGGAAAAACTGAATTTTTGATCGAATTATAAGACATTCTATTAATTTATATTTGTCCTCCCCTTTTCTCTTGAACAAGCTTTTTGTATTTTGATCTATCAGCAAATAAGAACCATTCTGACAATCTAAAGGAAAATCTGAACGTTTCTGGGAGAATTTTTCTTGTTTTTCCACGTCTTGGTTAATTTTAGATTCTTTTTCTCTTTTTATCCAAGTGTTTCCTTTCGAAAACGTTAATTTTCAGGTAGCGTTTAGATATCATTTCTACGGTGTACAAGAATAAAATATAAAAGGGAATTTGCATCGGCGGCCAATATTAGACTGTAGATACATACACGGCCTATATTAGACTGTAGATACATACACGGCCTATATTAGATTGTGGATACATACACGGCCTATATTAGACTGTAGATACATACACGGCCTATATTAGACTGTAGATACGTACACGCCCTATATTAGATTGTGGATACGTACACGGCCTATATTAGATTGTGGATACGTACACGGCCTATATTAGATTGTCGATACATACACGGACTATATTAGATTGTCGATACATACACGGCCTATATTAGACTGTAGATACATACACGGTCTATATTAGAATGTAGATACATACACAGCCTATATTAGATTGTGGATACGTACACGGTCTATATTAGATTGTGGATACATACACGGCCTATATTAGACTGTAGATACATACACGACCTATATTAGATTGTGGATACATACACGGCCTATATTAGATTGTGCATGCGTACACGGCCTATATTAGACTGTAGATACATACACGGCCTATATTAGACTGTAGATACATACACGGCCTATATTAGACTGTAGATACGTACACGGCCTATATTAGATTGTGGATACGTACACGGCCTATATTAGATTGTGGATACGTACACGGCCTATATTAAATTGTGGATACATACACGGCCTATATTAGACTGTAGATACATACACGGCCTATATTAGACTGTAGATACATACACGGCCTATATTAGATTTTGGATACGTACACGGCCTATATTAGATTGTGGATACATACACGGCCTATATTAGACTGTAGATACATACACGGCCTATATTAGATTGTGGATACAAACACGGCCTATATTAGATTGTGGATACGTACACGGCCTATATTAGACTGTAGATACACACACGGCCTATATTAGATTGTGGATGCGTACACGGCCTATATTAGATTGTGGATACGTACACGGCCTATATTAGACTGTAGATACATACACGGCCTATATTAGATTGTGGATGCGTACACGGCCTATATTAGATTGTGGATACGTACACGGCCTATATTAGATTGTGGATACATACACGGCCTATATTAGACTGTAGATACATACACGGCCTATATTAGACTGTAGATACATACACGGCCTATATTAGATTGTGGATACATACACGGTCTATATTAGATTGTGGATACATACACGGTCTATATTAGATTGTGGATACATATCCGGCTTATATTAGACTGTAGATACGTACATAGTTTCTTCTCGTCAGATTATGATTTCTCTGAACTTCCTGGCGTACCGTCTAATAACTCTACATCGCAAATGAAACAAATATATTTTAAAACAAAACTAAACAGAGCCAATTTGTTTTTGACTAGATGTTTTATAAAGCAGGATAATTTTTTATTGATAACTCGTTTTTGCGATTTTATAATATCAAGGAGTGAAAACCATTCAGTTTTCTAAACAAATAAACGTTACAGAAATTATGGTCAGCTGCACTTGTTCCTTGCAGTTTCGAAGTTTACACTTAAAATGTTCAGTATTATCTTAATCCCTAAGATTTAATTTTGTGTTTGAGGGTCGATGTATCAAGATACACTAAAGTACCATTGTATTAAGGCTAGTGTGATGTATCAAGATACACTAAAGTACCATTGTATTCGGGCTATTGTGATGTATCAAGATACACTAAAGTACCATTGTATTAGGGCTATTGTGATGTATCAAGATACACTAAAGTACCATTGTATTAGAGCTATTTTGATGTATCAAGATACACTAAAGAACCATTGTATTAGGGCTATTGTTTTAATACAGTTTCATCTATTAATACAAAATTCGCTTTTTTGATGGTGCATCTTTGGATAAATATTTCTTTACATATACTGATTTATGCCACAGAAGAGGAGTTATCATGCGAAATCCTGCTCACAAACACATTCTAGTTTTAACACAGGATATGTATTCTAACGATTTGTTAGCTACTGATCGTCCTGGTTCAGTATCAACAGACATTTTTGGTTTTAAATCCAAGCAAAAGTTTTTACCATGGGGATCCCTTGTTTATACAGGCTGCAATTACTTAAGTATTCAACTTCCTTGAAACAATGTCACAAAGGCAAAGGAGTCACACCTAAGCATACTTCAATTTTGTATTTCAATGTTTTCCTAATTAAGAGCAATTATGGTTCTTTCTGGTACAAATAATTGCAACAGCAACACCTGTTGCAAGAACTATTTATATAATGCTACTACAGAACAAATGATATCGACAATGGGGTTTGTACACAACAAGGAACGAAATAGTTTCTTACAATTTCATTCTGACAGCATTTACCTTTTTATAATGACACAAAAGTTGGAAAACGACACAGACGTGCACACACACACACACACACAAAGAGTGACACGCATGGAACAAAAAAGATGTTTTCATTTTGTACAGAGAAACAAAATTATCCAGAATAAGGAAGAGATCTAAACTAAAGAAAAAGAACAAAACAGCAACAGAAATATAATTAAATGACTAGAAAAGGATCTTAAGACAAACAAGTTTGGATGCAAGCTAGCAGCACTATAGCGTTATACTGCTTGGCGTGACCTATTTATATACATCATTAAGTGAAGATTGGGTTTCAAAGGTAACCATCTGTTTCAGTGCCTCAGTTTTCGCTTCCAGCATTACATCAAGTATGTACACCTTGGCTGTATGTCAACCAGTCTTTCTTCATAGGTCCTAGGCAACAGTTTGAAGTGGGTTTCATAGCACTTATCCCCAGCCAGGCCTGCCAAATGAAATTCCGGGCCCCTGGGCAGAGCAGTCATGAGCCCCAAAACTACTTTAAGTTTTTGTTTTTTTAAACCTGTGTACAGTTTTGCATATAAAACCTGTAGTAATCTACCATAACTTGGACTCTTGCAAGCAACAAATTTTAATATTTACTGCAAAAATTAATTTATTTTTTATAACTGAGTTGATGGCGGACCCTTAGAAATCGCCAGACCCCTGGGCAATAGCCCTGCCCCCTCCCCCCCCCCCCCGTGGGCCTGTACCCCGGGGAAAGGCTGAGGGGGCTACACTTTGCAAATACATGTACATTATTTGTTGTACAGTCTTGGTTAAGTTTTTAGCGTTTAACTCAGTTTTTTTGCACACTGTATGTTATACCCGGAATCATGAAACTTTGTGAGGGGATCCATTTTACTGGGTACACCACCCTTATCACAAATGTATGTCACTGTGAGCTATATTTTACGCTTCAATGACTGGTTACATTTTGTGTTTTCAGTTTATTTCTCAAGTTCCGTTCATGCTAGAATCATAAAAGCTAGATGAGTGTGTGCATCTCAGTTAATGTCATACCGTTATTACAAAACCACTGTTACCTACATTTCAGATTCTGCTGGCTTAGGTTAAGTTGTTTGCGTTTAGCTCATGACCAAATAGGTCTTTGCACCCTGTATGTATATAAACTAGATCCATGAAACTTGGCGAGGGAATGCATTTTGATGCTTACTACACCATTATAATAAAAGTAGGTCACTGTGACCTATATTGCACGCTTCACTGACTTTGGTAAAATGTAGTGTTTTAAGTTCATTTATCAAGCTGTGGTTTTGCTAGAACCATCAAACTAGACTATTGAATGCATCTCTTTTAGTACAACACCCTTACTACAAAATAGTGTCACTGTGACCTCCATTTCACATGTTACTGGCTTCGACTAAGTTGTGTGTTTAGATCATAAGTAAATAGATTTATAGTACCCTGTATCATATTGTTATCGCAAGATTCATGAAAGTTGGTGAGGGGCTGTATCTTGATGAGTACAACACTCTCGTCACAGTTTCGGGTCACTCTGACCCATATTTCATGCTTCACTGACGTGGGTTCAATCTCAACACTGTTCATGCCAGTATCATCAGACTAGGTGATGGTATGCATCCCTATTAGCATCACACCCTTCCAACAAAAGAGGGCATTTGTGACCTATATTTCACATTTTACTTACTTGTGATAAGTTTTGCACTTAGTTCATATCTACATTGGTATTTTATATACAGTATAATACTGTTATAACTGGAATCATGAAACTTATGAAATGCATCCTACTACCTCATCTTAAAAGTAGGTCACTCTGACCCATATTTCACATTTCGCTGACTTTGGTTGAATTTTATGTTTTTACTTTCCTGCTATAATCGTTAAACTAGATGATGGTATACATCTCTCTTAGTACTGTGACCTTCTCCCAGCAAATTCTGGTTTATATGGTTGGACAATGATTATAACTTGTCAAGCTAATTTTAAGAATAATGATTTCAAAATGAATCATACAAAATCAACATTAATCTGTTTTTATCAACTCATTATAGTACCTCTACTTTTAAATGATAGAAAAAATGTTATGTTTTTATTATTTCAAGTCTTTTATGATTGTCACAGTAGATAGGTAGGTAAGTGGGTGGGTAGGTAGATTGGTGGTTTCACAATATACCAGCACAATGCTGGCTATATAGCGTCAATGAAAAGTTCACATTTTAAATTTTGAAATGATTAAAAGTTTTAATGTAAAGATAAAATATTGCAAAACTCTTTAGTTAGAAGGGAGTCAAGATCACTGTAGTCTGAATTTATTGTTCTACATTATAATGTTTACAATGACTTCTGGAGACTAGGAAAAGTATAGTGAGTCATGTAATCGTTTATTACACTCTGGCCATCGAGTCAGAATTACTTAAGTATAGTGAGTCATGTAATCGTTTCTTACACTCTGGCCATCGAGTCAGAATTACTTAAGTATAGTGAGTCATGTAATCGTTTCTTACACTCTGACCATCGAGTCAGAATTACTTAAGTATTAAACGTCCTTGAAAAAATAATAAAAAGGAGCAAGACATACGGTATACATTAACATTTTATGTCAATGTTTTCATAATTAAGAGCATTTAGAATTAATTGAGGTACAACAACCGCAACATAAATACCGGTTGCTAATTCTACTTCCGCTGTTACTACAACAACCGCAACATAAACACCGGTTGCTAATTCTATTTCAGCTGTTACCAAACAACAAATGATGGCGAGGATGGATTTTGATCTAACAAGGAAATAAATAGTTTCTTATAACTGCATTTCGACACGATTCCTAACAAACATTTCAACAAATAAAATGCCGCAAATAAATTTAATTTCTTTAATATAAACATATATGTGTATGTGTACACAATGTATCCGTATTTAACTTTGAAATGCTCCAAATATACACTCTAATAGTTAGAACTGAAAAATACACTGTTTTTTTTAGACATTTTAACACAAAATAGTAACTCCTATATGCACAATACATGTAGAAAAGCTATTTCGATGGAATCATACCATAAACTATTTTTATTTATATGAATTAAAGCAAATATTATAATCGCATTGTCATAACGGTTTCGCACTCAGAATATCCTATTGTGATTCAATCTTGGATACTCTTTTTAAATAAATACACATATATACTCTTTTTAAATAAATACACATATATACTCTTTTTAAATAAATACACATTTATACTCTTTTTAAATAAATACACATATATACTCTTTTTAAATAAATACACATACATATTCTCTTTTTAAATAAATACACATATATACTCTTTTTAAATAAATACACATACACACTCTTTTTAAATAAATACACATATATACTCTTGACAAGCACATTATTAAAGAGGAATTGGCTTTTTTAAATGTCACGTGAGTAGTGCTTAAAATCATTTACTTTTTACCGTCTGATATTTTTTTGCCTGAACATGTGCAAAATATATAAGAATTTCCGACAAGGCGAGTTTTGTGTCCTTTTTGTTTATTAATTTATATTGACCCTGATTTATATGCAAGTTAAATAAAATAAGAAGATTGAGTTCGTCTAGAATTATTTACCTTTTGATTTGATTTCTTACTGGAATATTCATCATAAACCTAGTCTATTTCATCTCTTACTGGAATATTCATCATAAACCTAGTCTATTTCATCTCTTACTGGAATATTCATCATAAACCTAGTCTATTTCATCTCTTACTGGAATATTCATCATAAACCTAGTCTATTTCATCTCTTACTGGAATATTCATCATAAACCTAGTCTATTTGATCTCTTACTGGAATATTCATCATAAACCTAGTCTATTTGATCTCTTACTGGAATATTCATCATAAACCTAGTCTATTTGATCTCTTACTGGAATATTCATCATAAACCTAGTCTATTTGATCTCTTACTAGAATATTCATCATAAACCTAGTCTATTTGATCTCTTACTAGAATATTCATCATAAAATTAGTCTATTTGATCTCTTACTAGAATATTCATCATAAACCTAGTCTATTTGAAAAATAGGTATTGAGTACCATAGGTATTCTTCTGAAACATTATCTTGTAAATTCATAACCTTTTACCAGCAACTAAATAATCCTATAGAAAATTTAATTTTTGCCAAAACTTCAGTTAATACCTCTTTAAAAATCATGTGTTGTTTTCTCATGAAATAACACATTAATATGGCATAAAACATACATGAAATAACAAATTAATATTGCATAAAAGATACATGAAATAACACATTAATATTGCATAAAACATGCATGAAATAACACATTAATATTGCATAAAACATGCATGAAATAACACATTAATATTGCATAAAACATACATGAAATAACACATTAATATTACATAAAACACACATGAAATAACACATTAATATTGCATAAAACATACAACGAATAGGAAGCTTACAACATAAATGAGCCAATATAGTGCAGATCTCTAGGAAAAAATCGACAGTGCGGACAAAAGGAAATGCTGAATAATTAACATGTAAGCAATGATATATGGCACTTATCTTCGGAGTCAACATTATATACAACATGACTTTATTCATATCCATGTAGTCATATTTTTAAAGATAGCCAGAAAACAACCTGAACTCAATCAATATCTCAATACAAAAGTGATATACAGTGGCGGCGCGAGGGTGTTGGGGGAGGGGGACAATTGTCTCCGAGCCCCAGGCGAGGGGGGCGTCGTCGTAAGCTTTTTTGCAGCTGTATCTGGGTCGTAAATGGGTGGATTGGGGGTTGGAGGTTGGCAACTGACATAAAAATTGTTCTCTGTGGCAAATTAGGGGCGCTACTAAAAAAAACATTGCCCCCGGGCGCCACGGAAGGGGCCCCAAGAACATTGCCCCCAGGCGCCTCGAACCCCCGCGCCACCACTGGTGATATATCAGAATTCGAGATAAAAAACAACAACGAAACTAAAACAAAATGAAATCTGTAATATTCGAGGACATGTGCCGACACCAACGTAAAGTCAGAAGTAATTTCAAAGTAGGAGTTTTAACTATTTACACATGATATATTTAAAGCATACCTTTATATGGATGGAATATTAATCAGTAACTGATCTGATCTTACTTATAACCTTATAAAGTGTATTTTATTCCATGCCATACAAATGTAACAATTCTCAAATTTGGGGAAGTGGACGGAAGGATATATACCTCTGCAAATAAGACATATAAATCTTCAAAGTAAGTCCCATGCAATTATGTTATTTATTTCCACGTACGATCATTCCTTGCACAAAGCCCCACCACAATGGAGCATAAATATCCAAACCTAAACTCCGCCCTCTGATAAAATCCAGAGACTAGACACCTCTAACCTAAACCATAAAGAAGGAGTTACACAATACAAAGTACTCACTTGCTTATTAAAGTAGGATTACCGTGTACAAAGTACTCACTTGCTTATTAAAGTAGGATTACCGTGTACAAAGTACTCACTTGCTTATTAAAGTAGGATTACCGTGTACAAAGTACTCACTTGCTTATTAAAGTAGGATCACCATGCCAGCATTTGCTTCGAAGGACTTAGGATAGACACAAGATTAAAACTGAAAGCATGTAATATATCTATAACATGTTTATGGGCTGTTGAACGAATGAATTCAAGGATAGCTGACAAATTGAAAAGAATTAACAGTATTGTCCATTTATCGCACTGACGTTCTTATTTTTGAAGAATTCGTTAAATAAATTTAGTTTTTGTTCTATTGCAAAGTTTGAATTTAATCCCTTTACACTGGCTCCCTCTCTCACAAATAAGAATGCGTTAAATGGAGTGTGTTTGAAAATGAGATTACACGATTACTCGGGTATTCCATCATGCATATTTTACTACCACTTTTGTCATTTTATATACCAAATAGTTCTTATGGCTTTGGGAGAAATATTTTGAGGATTTGTACATGATGGACCTATATTAACACCTTGATCAACACAATTCATACGTTTTGTATTCCATTATTTAGTGGCACTATTTCAGAGCTACTGCCTTTTTCGCATTCTTCAATTGGTTCTGTCGTCACTTTCCGTGTGAACAAATTTTTCTTCTTTCTGCAGTACTTATTGTATGCGATAATAACAAACAATGCTAAAACCAAAAGGAAACATACTGCAGCTATTATAGCTAATACAAAGGTACCCGAATCAATTCCAAGTAGCGCAATTGTTGTTGTTGATGTTGTTGCTGCTGTTGCATTAGCAGTAGTAGTAGACGGAGAAGATGTTTGTACTTTGTAATCTGAAAAAGGTGAAAAAAATAATATCATGCCTAATGTAAACACTTCAGTTTTGATAATATGTTCAGTTTCCATTGCAGCTTCAGTATATTGTATACGTATTGCATGATTTAGTAGTGACCCTGTATTGCCCAATATCACGTGCTAAGGTAATATATTACATAATATTAACCATGAATATTTAGTGTCATTTTTCAAGCTTCCTTATATCCATGTAGTAAATGTGTCAGTTTCAGTACTTTGGGTTTATGACGTATGCAATTGCATAATCTTTTCTTTTTACTGTTTGGAAGAATGTCTACTTAGCGATGTCCCTGAATATTATTATTAATTCTATTTCAAAACCAATCAGAACCTGGAAACATGTTTCATTAAAACTTTGTATATGTATGAATGTATGTATGGAAAAATTTCAATTACTTGGACACTCTCTTGAACAGTCCCCAGCTGCACATACGTCACTACAGGGATCACAGTTCTGGGTATTCATGTCAAAATATTTATCACTTCCACACTCACCTGAATGATAAGAACAAATTATATACTTTAGGCAAGGTGAGGTTGTGCATGTGGTACATTCTCTAGTATATTGTAGTATTAATTTTATATAGTCCGAGTCTATAAATGCACGTGCATCTTCCAATGGTTGTGCAATGAGTACCATAATTTCTAACAATTAAACTACTACTACTGCTATTACTAACACCACCACCAGTAAAATTACTATTACGAATTCCATTGCATGCGTGGCATGGAAAAGTTACAATAGTTATAACTCTTAAACACCACCAACCCTATCATTACTACAACTACTAATCCTACTATTACTACAATTTTATATTATACTATTTCTTGTATATGTGTATTAAATCACATTTATGTGCTGATTTTTCTTTGTAACCATCACAATGGTATTGATTTGGTTCATTATACGCTAGTAACTGCATCTTACCTCCATGTCCTTGAACACTTACTCAGCCATTTTAACGAAAACACGCTTTCACTTATAGCGTGATTATTCCTTCTACGAAATTGTAAATACTTCTTTCTCTCAAAAATGGCAACATATGTGAAGTTGCTAAATAATCTTATGTAGTAACAATGCTGTAAATAATGCTTCACATCCGGCAGTTTTTGTTGTTGTTGTTGTTGTTGTAGTTGTTGTTTTTCTTTCTTTAAGAAAAACTCGGGTCCAAAAGATTCAATAGTCATGACCAGTTTAATACTGCCCTGTGTTTATGTTAAAACAAACATATAATATTTTCATGACAAAATTACAGACTAGAATTACTATTTTTAATTGTTTAGCTTTAAAGAAAGAATTCATTTCTGTACTCTAGGAATTATTTGACTACATCTCAAAGCAAATTTCTCTGAAGTGCTATTTTGAGAAAGAACATCATGTTGTCTTCATATAGGGTGCAGAAGAGAGTTTCCATGAACAAAATTTATACTTCCTAAATATATTTTAAAAATCGTGATAATTAATATACCTCATTTTGATTTAAAGCGAGAATGTTTTAGATAGCTATGATATAAAACATGAGAATATAGTTGATTTGACGTGATGCACATTGATATATAGTTGATTTGACGTGATGCACATTGATATATAGTTGATTTGACGAGATGCACATTGATATATAGTTGATTTGACGTGATGCACATTGATATATAGTTGATTTGACGTGATGCACATTGATATATAGTTGATTTGACGTGATGCAAATTGATATATAGTTGATTTGACGTGATGCACATTGCGAGCGTAATTCCTTTTACCATGTAATCATTTAAAAAAAACATTGATTCCCAAACCTCTCTATGCCATCTAATAGTTGGAATCCAGGTCGTTTTTCTACTTGCCTTGAACCCACCGTATGCCTTTCTACAGAGAAATAGCTCTGACTTCAAACCAACATTTAATATATCAATATATAAATAATGTACAACGGCAAGGTGGGATACACATAACTCGTATCAGTTTAAAGAAGAACACAAGCTCTAAATATCAAATACACAATATATTCTTATCATTAATTAATATATATTCATAGGAGAGAAACTAAGGCGATAAACTTAAGTCAAGAATTTTGAATAGCCAATTTACAAAAATATCCGCGGCTACCTTAGATCTACATCCTATGTGAAGCAAAAATGTATTAATCTGTACAAAGACTTCACTATGTACTTACGTGCAAATGCCCCCAAACAGTTGATTGCAATGACTAATATTAGCATGGACACAAGTTGTTTCGGCAGAATGCTTCTTAGTCTAAGACGAAACATATTTATTGTAACTGAAAAATAAAAACAGTATTTAAAAATTAGTATAGGGGATTAGTCATTTAGTAAGTGCAACTTTACACTGGTGTATATATATATATATATATATATATATATATATATATATATATATAATATGTGGAGAACTATTATGATATATGTAGTAAGATTGTGTATTTCATGGCTTTTATATATGTTTTAACATACAAATTTACCATTGTGTATTTCATGGCTTTTATATATGTTTTAACATACAAATTTACCATTGTGTATTTCATGGCTTTTATATATGTTTTAACATACAAATTTACCATTGTGTATTTCATGGCTTTTATATATGTTTTAACATACAAATTTACCATTGTGTATTTCATGGCTTTTATATATGTTTTAACATACAAATTTACCATTGTGTATTTCATGGCTTTTATATATGTTTTAACATACAAATTTACCATTGTGTATTTCATGGCTTTTATATATGTTTTAACATACAAATTTACCATTGTGTATTTCATGGCTTTTATATATGTTTTAACATACAAATTTACCATTGTGTATTTCATGGCTTTTATATATGTTTTAACATACAAATTTACCATTGTGTATTTCATGGCTTTTATATATGTTTTAACATACAAATTTACCATTGTGTATTTCATGGCTTTTATATATGTTTTAACATACAAATTTACCATTGTGTATTTCATGGCTTTTATATATGTTTTAACATACAAATTTACCATTGTGTATTTCATGGCTTTTATATATGTTTTAACATACAAATTTACCATTGTGTATTTCATGGCTTTTATATATGTTTTAACATACAAATTTACCATTGTGTATTTCATGGCTTTTATATATGTTTTAACATACAAATTTACCATTATGAAATAAATATCATATCTGAATAGCTAGATTTTGAATAAAAGCCATGGTTTTATGACAAACAACATCCCTGTTACACACCAATGACAAGTCTATTTTATTTCATTTGATGTGAATATTTACTATGTATTAATATCTTAAGCTTCCCTAACTTCAGTGACAGAAAACAACGAAGATTTTTTTAATAGTTTTGAATTTAGTGAGACTGACAATTTTAAACAAGACTATCACAAGTGGCTGAGGCATGCTTAATGTTGAAAAAATGCAATAGCCTGAAGTAAAAAAAAAAGCTTACCGAGTGGCACAAGTTCCTCCGATCACTTTCACTATATTTAGTCGGAGAGTATACCCCAGATGTTACTTAAAATAGCTCACTGAGATTTTTGTAAATTCTATAATTACATTGTAGATGTCAATGTTCTTCGTGCTGCTATGCTTGATCTTTTATAATCCTTTAAGTCTAGACACCCCCAAAGAAAAGAAAATAACTGTATATGCCATACTAAATGTAACGAATGCAACTAATAAGTTTTTCCCGCTACTAAAATCGTTAAAACCATAAAATGTTATCAGCGCATGAATTTGAATACAAGTTGGCAAGTAAACAAGATTACATCTTATATACAATACTGGCTGTTCGCTCTCTGAACTTGAAGCTCGATACGGTATGTTTATCATGACTTCCCTCACAAAAGGCGAGCAATATCACAAGCTTTACATACAATTTACTGAAATAATAATCAGAAAAGTCTCAATACGGATTTTACTCGCTTATAAATTGAGTCCAACAGCAAGTAACATAGACCCTGATCTGTCGTCGCATAATGCGCCGGCAGATCAGGATCTAAGTTGTTTGTTTTACTGAATACTACTTTCAAACTGCATAGACCCAGATCTGCCTGCTCGTTATGCGACAGCAGATCTGGGTCTGTGCACCTTGCTGTTGGACTGGACTTATAAGCGAGTATGTACGACAAATCCTATCAAGCACACGTCTTTATACCTAAAGTAATATATAAGTCAAAAGATGCTCAGCCTTTGCGGCCTAATACTTAAAGCAATATATAAGTCAAAAGATGCTCAGCATTTGAGACCTAATAGCTAAAGCAATATATTAGTCAAAAGATGCTCAGCCTTTGCGGCCTAATACCTAAAGCAATACATAAGTCAAAAGATGCTCAGCATTTGAGACCTAATACCTAAAGCAATATATAAGTCAAAAGATGCTCAGCATTTGAGACCTAATACCTAAAGCAATACATAAGTCAAAAGATGCTCAGTCTTTGCGGCCTAATACCTAAAGCAATACATAAGTCAAAAGATGCTCAGCATTTGAGACCTAATACCTAAGGCAATATATAAGTCAAAAGATGCTCATCATTTGAGACCTAATATCTAAAGCAATATATAAGTCAAAAGATGCTCAGCATTTGAGACCTAATACCTAAAGCAATATATAAGTCAAAAGATGCTCAGCATTTGAGACCTAATAGCTAAAGCAATATATTAGTCAAAAGATGCTCAGCATTTGAGACCTAATACCTAAAGCAATACATAAGTCAAAAGATGCTCAGCCTTTGCGGCCTAATACCTAAAGCAATACATAAGTCAAAAGATGCTCAGCATTTGAGACCTAATAGCTAAAGCAATATATTAGTCAAAAGATGCTCAGCCTTTGAGGCCTAATACCCGTGACACTCATCGTTAGGTACAACTTGCACTATTCAGTTATTCAGTATACAGTGTTTTCTACTGGTAGTTTGGCAACATCATCAATATTTTATTTCCTATCTAACATGTAACGATAATATATATTTGAAATTAATCTTATGAGAATATTTGAAACGTGATGAAAATATCACAGTTATATGGCAATAATACACTCTAAAATATTCTAACATACATTTTAAATAATTAGTATGTTATAAGGTTACACTTACCTTAAGAAAAGAAACGGTTATAGAAGATTACAAGACAGGAAGGAAGAACATGTTTATAATGTCAATTGGTTGAGTATTTGTGGCGATGTCAACCTGCAAAGAAAAATCAGTAATAATACTTTGATATGAAGCCTTCTATAGGTAAAGTGTTACGTAATATATGACGTAGGTAATCAAATCTATATTTAGTCTTATAATTTCCCAGTTGTTACCAAAAATACCTTACTGAGATGTTTGCAAATTCTAAAAATTCTAAAAATAGATAAATAGATGCAAATGAATTTTCTGACTTGATCTTCAATCATGTTTAAGTCAAGATATTTCCCATGTAGGCAAACAGGAAAAAGGAAAAGCCTTTATAATTAGAAATCTACTCTCCCTCTCTCTCTCTCCCTCTCTCTCTCTCTCTCTCTCTCTCTCTCTCTCTCTCTCTCTCTCTCTCTCTATATATATATATATATATATATATATATATATATATATATATATATATATATATATATATATATATATATATAAACTTTTCACCGGTACTGAAAACGCTGACAAGTATAAGACTATCACTGCTTAGTATAAGACTAGTATGCTTGTTGACACAATGATTAGTGCATCTCACTCAGACCACTTCTGTCCGTCGGATTTACTTTAAAACTCTGAAAGCAAATGTCTTTGACTGCAATTAATTAGTTGTATATGGTATACGAGGGTTGTTTAAATCCCTACACTGAGCATTCGTAACATCGACATTCATTCTGCCTAGCAAAGGACATCGACTTTACAGTTTATTGAATGAATGAAAATAAAAGTTTAGAAGGAGTATTTTTTACCTGGCCAATTGTGTCATTCGCACGGTTAATAACTATATCATAATATAGCTAGGTAAAATCTGTTTTCATATTTGAGGGCAAATAATCACAGACAGTAAGGGCTATCATTGATTTCACGCAATGGATTATGTCAGTGTATTATCTTATCACTTGATATAACTGAAGTCCTTTTAACTATTGCGATGCTACTCTAAGTCAATTTTATACTTATTTACAATTGTAATGCATAAAGTGTACATATACAACATTCTGATACGTCTATTGTAATGCATAAAGTGTACATATACAACATTTGGATACGTCTGTTGTAATGCATAAAGTGGGCATATACAACATTCTGATACGCCTATTGTAATGCATAAAGTGGTCATATAAAACATTCGGATACGTCTATTGTAATGCATAAAGTGGGCATATACAACATTTGGATACGTATATTGTAATGCATAAATTGGGCATATACAACATTTGGATACGTATATTGTAATACGTAAAGTATGCATGTACAACATTTGGATACGTATATTGTAATGCATAAAGTGGGCATATACAACATTCGGATACGTATATTGTAATACGTAAAGTATGCATATACAACATTTGGATACGTCTATTGTAATGCATAAAGTGGGCATATACAACATTCGGATACGTCTATTGTAATGCATGAAGTTGGCATATACAACATTTGGATACGTCCATTGTACCATCTGGGCGAGTAAACAATATCATGCATCTCCATTTTAAAACAATAAGAACATATCAAACATTCAGGACGCATCAATATTTTTGCGCAGATCACACATATGTCTAATACGTGCATATATGAATACATTAATCTATTTGCTGCCTTTTTTACGTATTTCCTTGTAAAGATGCTTTGTCACTTCGAAATTTAAAAAATGAATATGCACATGTCAGTTGCCGAATATTCAACGAATATTATTAGTTTATTGAGACTATATTATATTTTTTACTGGCTATATAAAAAAAAAATATTTTCACAAACCTAATAATTAAATGGGAGTAATATTAAAAATTGAACAAACAGTGAAAATAAATGTGAAAAATGAAACATTAACCGTCTTTCATTGGAAATATTTTTGTTGCAATCAATGGTATGTATAATCAATATATAGTTTGTATTATTTGCTTGTAAATGATGAAAGTCGCTACATTGCTGACGACTATAAAAGTCATTTGAAAAAACAAACAAAAAAACATGATGGGCGAATGCCAGGCTTGTGGATATGTGTCGAGCAAACAAAATGTAAAAGAAAAGAAAATATAATAGGAATGGGTTATACCCTAGCGTAGTGGGGGATGACGGTGGTAGTGGGGGATGACGTTGGTAGTGGGGGATGACGGTGGTAGTGGGGGATGACGGTGGTTGGGTGGTGGTTTGCTTTCAATGTGCCGCATAGGCTCGGCAGAGACACTAATTTAGTAACATTTTCCTATAAAACATATACCATATTTGAGTTAAAATACTTGTAAAATTTGCATTGTATCCCCACATTTATTGATTAAAAAAAATTATAATAAACAAAAAGCAACTTTCAGACAGAAAAACAAATATATGGTGAGAGAGGACCAATCATTGTATTGATTTTTATATATACACATGCATATACAGACATAAATTCACAGGCGCTACCAGAAGGACCAATGCCAAACTCGCTACCTTTTGAAAGTGAGATGAGTTGGAAAAAATGACCGCTGGTTGTTTAATAGACGTTTATTTCTACACAAAAATGTGTTTATGAGTTGTTTAAAAGTGGTCATTTAAGACAGATTGATGTTTGATATAGGTGACCTTTAAAGTAGGTTCGACTTTGTAAAAAAAAGCAAATTCTTAGTAAAGAAATCTGAGATATAATCACCTTGCATATTGTAAGACAGATTGAATAAACGAGATATATGGTGTTTGCCTTTATAAAGATACACTTGACTTGTATGTCAGTAACAATCTACTAGGTAATTGTCTATGCTTTATGGACACTAAACATTAATAAATCTCATTGAACCAGATGGAGAGGAGAAACAGAGAATACATGTACCATTTGGTGTATACTTACTGCCATACAATTTATCACATGTTCAAAGTACAATACATACAAATTGTAAATTTTGAGTTGAATTGTACATACTCAAACATATACATTTGACAGTTGTTAATCTGTACATCTCAAACATTTTAAAACCTTTATTCCTTGGCATATAATATAAATGGTTGTCCATGCGAAAGAAACAGCTAATAACATGGATTATCTACACTAATAATAATAACCAAGTGCTTTATGTGGGTCAAGGGTCAGCACTATAGCTCTATGATCGCCATGACAGGTTAAAGATATCAATCAGTCAATCTCGGGTAGCAGTCAATCACACCTTCTCCCTGTACCGATAAATCTATGAACACATATGTGGCGATTGTGTGAACTATGAAAGTAAAGGCTTTTTTTTTTTTTCTTTCTTTTTGACAACACCTTAAGAAATTCCAGAAACGTTGTGCAGAAGTATGTCCAAGAATAACTTAAAAGTCGAGTGGACCCTTATTTGGAAAAAGGACAGCAAACTATAAAAGAATTTTAACTGTAGTCAGTGACTTGCGATATTTTCTCGTACAGAAAATGAACAATGCATCTCTCAATGTTACTATTTTTTATAAAAGATCCAATAAGAGAACTAAGTTAAGGACATCTTATTTAATTTATAACTTTTTTGTTAAATGCAGTAATAATCATTGTTCTGTAATTCTTATATTTTTTAAGAAAAATACTTACCAATGTCATCAGCATAAATGGATTTAAGTGGGAACTTCTTGGTTCTTGATAGCTAGATGAAACCATGCTAATGAATGAGCGATAGTTCTTACTGCATTAGAAATGGAAGCAAATTAATGACAACATTTGAGATTTTCAGCTGAACCTTAATTACCTTAAACTCGATGAAGATACAAGTGAACGTGATTCTTCGCAAAATCAGTCCTATAATTATTTGTCCGCATCAGAATGGGGATTGGTCTATTTTTGGGAAAAGGTACTTTCCGATTTTAAGCTAAATTTAGATATTTTCATCATCGATATATTTATTGTCCAATGGAACTTTTAGATTCTTCCTAAAATATTGTACACTGTTCACGAGTTTAATAAGTGTTTTGTTGACCGCTTGACTGACTCCGAAATGTATCCATATCAACATATCTCTTGTATACTTACCGTTCAACATTGGAAAACATGGCCATTGACGGAAAAGCTGAATTTGATTGCGTCATCCGAGATTCTGTTAATTTATATTTGTCCTTTACTTCTGTTTTAATAAACTAAGTATGATTGTCATATGTCAAAAAAAAAAAACAAAAAAAAAAAAAAACAAGCATACTAGCAAAGCAAAGGAAAAGTCTGAACATTTCTTGTAGAATTGTTATTATTGACCCACGTCTTGGATAATTTTATATATGTGTTCTCTATTTGTTTCAATTTTTTCCTTTAAAGGATTTAAATTTTTAAGTAAATTTTACAGATCATATTTACGGCACACAAGTCTGAAATATCGTAGGAGCTTTTATAGGCGGCCTCTATTGGACTCTAGATACATGTAATCATAGTATCTTCTCGTCACATTACGATTGTTCTGAAATGCATGACATTCCGTCTAATTCTACTATGCAAATGAAACGAATATATTTTTTTATATAAAATACAAATACTAAACAGAAGCAATTTGTTTTTGTCTATATTGTTTTACAGAGCATGATATTTTATATTGACAACTCGTTTGTGCAATTATAAAATGTCAAGGAGTCAAAATCACTCAGCTTCCTAAACGAGCAAACGTTACAGAAATTATGTTCATTTAAAAGTTGACACTTACAATGTTCGCTATAATCTGAATCACACAGATTTAATTTTGTGTTTGAGGCTCGATGTATAAAAACACACCAGGCTATTATTTCATTATCGTTTCACCTATCAATATAAAATCTGCTTTGATGGTGCATCTTTAGATATACTGACTTATGCCATAGAAGTGGAAGTATGTAGCAAAATCCTGCTAGCAAACATGTTCTAGTTTTAACACAGGAGATTTATTCTACCGATTGTTTAGCTATGGATCGTCCTGGTTCGTGATCTACAGACATTTTTGTTTAAAAATCCAAGCAAAAGTTTGGACGATAGGGATCCCTTGTTTATACAGGCTACAACTACTAAGTATTCAACTTCATAGAAACAACGTCAAAAGGGCCAAGGAGCAACACATACAACATAATTTAGCTTGTTATTTCAATATTTTCGTAATTAAGAGCAGTTGTGGTTAATTCCGAAACAACAACTGCAACAAAATCTGTTATAGTTACTATTTAAGATCCTATTACAAAGCAAATTATGGCAATAATGGAGATTTGTACCTAACAAACAAATTATGGCAATAATGGAGATTTGTACCTAACAAGGAAAGAAATAGCTTCTTACGATTTCAATATATCTGCACCATAACTGCATTTTGACATGATTCTTAAGAAACATACCGACCAATGAAATGCTCCAAGGAATATATCATGTTATAATAACACAAAAGTTAGAAAACGACACAGAGACTCACACATGATAAAATCTGTATTGCAATCATGTTACAATACGCAACATATGAGGTGAAATAATTGTATCTCACTTTGCATACTTGTACATCAGTCATGGACGATATATTCTTCATAAGAAAAGAGCGACACGCACAGAACAAAAAATGTTTACTTTTTGTATGAAAGAAGCAAAGTTATCTAGAATAATGAAGGGGTTAACTAAAGGAAACGAACAGAATGGCAATATAAATAACTAAACGACTAGAATAGGAGCTTATGGCAAACAAATCTGGATGCAAGTTATCAGCAAAATAGCGTTATACTCCTTGGCGTGACGTCATTACGAGAAGATCGTGTTTCAAAGAGCGCTATCTGCAGCGGTGCGTTATTGTTCTCATCTAGCATCACATCCCTTATATAATATCCACGAGAAACAAAAGTATGAATGTATTTACTTTACAAGGTAGTGGTTGGAAATACGTACTACTACTTCTACTCTTAATAACAATCAAAATTAATACTATGACATGATGTCACTTGCGCGTATGTCCTCGTGATATGATATGTTTACATGGAAGAAGCAAACATCTATGGAGGCGAGGGTTACATTACCGGTTGGACTGGTCTTAGGTGTTTTGTTGAGATTGTCTGTGGTGATCTCTGTATGGAAGGGAAGTCGTTGTGAAAAAGGGCGAAGATGGTAGTTGAGGAATTCTGATATTTGTTCTTTGAGGTGATGGTTACAAGAGGTGATAGGTGTACTGGGGTTACCTTGTTTTGAGAATTTTAGGTAGCAGGTAGAACGTCTGGGCTTTCGGTCACCTGGAAGCAGATCAGCTATGGTATTATGGTCTAAGTGTCCTGTTTTAGAAAGATTCTTAAGTGTTTGACTAAGATCGCTGCATGCTTTTTCTAACGGATTTTCGTCCAGTTTTCATTAGAACCTTTCATCTGACAGTTGCCTGTTGGACTATTCGATGTAGACACTTTTGTTTATTACAATAATGCAGGACCACTTATCAGCTGGTTTGATAACGACATCATCCTCTCCCGAAATGTTTTCAAATATTCTCTTTCTTGTTTGGTTATATTATTCTTTTTAGTATGTGTTTGCGTGTGGGATACCATGCCACACGCACTGTGTCCATGGGGAAGGCACTAAGCTATCATTACCTCGTCATGATATTGCCATTAATGTGTTAAAATTATCGTTAAAAACAACAAAAACAAAGCATTTTTGCATGATTGACGGTCTTTTGTGAACAATTGTACTGCAAACGTAGTCTCCTTCTTCACCATGTGATAATTTAAGACGACGTTGATTCACAAACAGATCAATGCAGTTTATAATAATAGCCATCCAAGTCATTTGTGAGCTGCGTTACTTGCCTTGAATCTACCGTGTCTTCTGCTGCGGGCGGTTAGCACTGATTCCTAGGCCAACGTTTAGCATCTCATTGTATGAATACTGTAGAGCTATAAAGTCAGGTACACATGACTCTTATAGGTTTCAAGAACAACACAGACCTAAACATCTAATGCAGAGCATATTCCTATCTCTAATTATTATATATTCAAAGATGAGAAATTCACACGATAGACTTATGTTAAGAATTTTGAGTGGCCAACTGCCAAAACTGCTTACTGCTACCTTAAATCCTAATATTGTGTGAAGTAAGACGTATTCATTTATGAAGAGATTTGAATATGTACTTACGTGCAAAGGTTTCCAACCTATTTATTGCAGCCATTAATTTTAGCATCGACACAAGCTATCCAACATGAGCGGATCAAGAAATATTGTTTACAGGGACGTAAACAGTCTGTGGGACGAAACCCCTTGCGGTTGCCCGGGGGGGGGGGGGGACAAGCCCCCGCAAGCTCCTGCATTTTAAGTCTTTCTAGGACATAATTTTAACGATTTAACTGTAACGAAAATTACTCTAGGAAATGTTCCGGTTGTTCAGCGCTAATTGTTTTTTTTTTTTTTTTTTTGGGGGGGGGGGGGGGGTGTCTGTCTGTCCACCCCCACCCCCCCTATATACACTCTTGTCCTGGCAGAATGATTTTAGTAAAAAACGAGACGTATTCATCATTGCTGAAAGATTTTATATGATGTATGGAATAAAAATGTGTACTGCTCGGTTTCGATACGACCATTTGTGTTGTAACATATAAGTTTACATTTATCAAGAGATATGTTGTCTGAATGTTAACACTGGGGCAAAATCTATGACGTCTACCCTGGTACAAACCAATCAGAAGTCCATATTTCAACATATGATGGGGTCATTTACTTAATACCTTTCCCCAAGCCTTCGCCAACTTCAATAACAGAGACAATGTTAAAACAACGCCAAAGTTTTGCTGTTAGAGCAATTTGTGCCATAAAAACCATGAAGAGATTTATCTGGATGAATTCTTAACTGTGATAAACGCTAGAGAAGCTATAATAACTACAAAATTTTAAATCATCTAACGCACTTTCTAACTGGTTAAACGTCACAATATGTTGCAGTAAAATCAACAATTAATTGTCTGAAATTCTAACACTATTGTAATATCATGGCGCTTAATGTTAGGTGGTGCCACAGAGGATAATGTTTACAGTAATTAATGATTTTAGAAGGTAGGTGGTGGCACTTTGCCTGTAACAAATTTGTAATCATAATACACCTATGGCGGCGGTAGCTATATATGTTGCTAAATATAAAAGAAAGGGTAAAACCCACGTTGTCTTATTTATAGACTTTATTTATGGATTCGGTTTGGATATCGTAGTTTTGGTACACTTTACCTAAGTATTCTTCTGACCTTTATTTAATATTTTTGCAAGTTTCAACATTTTGCCGCAGACAAAACGACACTTATTGAACAATAATTTCCTCCTCTTTGAAATACCGTTATTTCTCCCAGATTCTAGATTTGGAGTTTTTACCAAGCGAAATTACCATGCACTCATGTATATAATTTATATTGTCTGTTTCACGAAAAGAACAAGAAGAGATTTCGTCTTTGTTCTGAGCAGCTAAAACTATGAAGCTTTATTTAATAATGACAGTAAACTTTGACATATGGATTTTATACCGTTAAAATATAATTTATTTCAGTTAACTGTTTTGAATGTTAATATTACTTTATGAAACGAAATAGAGCTACATTTTTGTGAGAATAAATATTTTCTTTTGTTTATTTGAAAATTTATACATTATTGTATATTGGCTACATTAAGACCGCCACCATGCTGTCTCTTATGGTGTGTACTTCTCGAGTCATCCCACATGCAATGAATGTATGCGTCTCTTATGGTGTGTACTTCTCGAGTCATCCCACATGCAATGAATGTATGCGTCTCTTATGGTGTGTACTTCTCGAGTCATCCCACATGCAATGAATGTATGCGTCTCTTATGGTGTGTACTTCTCGAGTCATCCCACATGCAATGAATGTATGCGTCTCTTATGGTGTGTACTTCTCGAGTCATCCCACATGCAATGAATGTATGCGTCTCTTATGGTGTGTACTTCTCGAGTCATCCCACATGCAATGAATGTATGCGTACTATATGTTGACACTTACGTTGCGCATTTTTGAGTGTTTTGGCTCATCGAAGAAATACTTCATTGCTTCCGTAAAATGTTGCCTCAGTTGGAACATTGGGAATAAACCACGTTTGGGAGAGCTTATATTGGCACAGATATATTCTCTATTGCCGAGTTGAAAAACTTTCCAGGATCACTTTCACCAGTCTTTTTGCACAGTATCAAAACACCCTTCAGCCTTACTCTGAGAAAATCACGAGTGATATTAGTTAAAGGTGTATTAGCTGCTATGTATATATTCTCTCTCCCCCCCCCCCCCTCTCTCTCTCTCTCTCTCTCTGGTGACGTTGTCGTGAAAGATAGCAAATTTATTTCTGTACTTGCCATTTACTGATTGAGCAATTCATTCCGAGGTAACTATATAGTACTGGAAGCAAATGTTTTCAAGTTTGTAGCCCTTGCTAGTACCTTCAATTTCATATTTCATAATGAGATATTGAACTAGATCAGTGGGAGAAACATGATATCGCCACAGCGGCGACACCACTTTTGGAACTATTTTCTTTTTTCATTTAGGAAATATATCTGCCCTTATACATATTATTCAATTCTATATTTCTATATTTAGGCCTATAAAAAAATTCTTCTTCTTCTTGTCCTTCTCTCGCTCCTTCCCGTCCTCTTTCGCTCTCCTCACCAGGATGAACAGATCTTAAAATGTGTCAAGACTGTACATCCTCTAGTATACGTTTTTGTAATAAATGACGAGGCGCCATCAAGAGTGCCTAAAAGTGAACCTCAAGCAACAGAGAGAAGACATCAAGTATTAAACTTTTATAATTAATTTTCCACATCTATCATGCAAATTGTCAGTGACTGAACTTACATGACCTGTTGCTATTCGATATTCTGCATCACCCAATACAGTATCGTATGCCTATTACGCTCTACGACAAACGGTAGACATTTTTAAGAAAAACTCTTGATTAAATACAGTAATACAAATGTTTAAGTAGCAATTTTAACTCTAATCACAAGCATAATAATGTCCGAAAACGATGGAGAAATCAGGTAAGAGTTGACTGCAAACCGAAATTAAGTGACAATCGCAATTTGGGTGCAGCCTCTGTTACCGAAATAGACTGCAAGCATGCAAGACCACATATAAAATCGGTAACTGCTCAATGTTCTGAAGGTTCATTTGTCTAAAGGTTCACAAGTCCGAACATTTTAGCTCAAAGTTCCATTGTCCCGAAGATTCGCAAGTTCGAAAGATATAGGGGTCAATAGTCCGAATGTTCATTGATCCGAGGGTTCATAACATTTTTTTTTTTTTATATTTTTTTTTTTGAAAGGTTCAGTAGTCCGAAAGTTTTTGAAAACAAAGGGTTCATTGGTCCGAGGGTACATTAGCCTGAAAATATTTGAAAAAGGGTTCACAAGTCCGTAGGTTCTTTGGTCCTAAGGTATTTGAAAATGAGTTCATTGGTTCTAACATTCAATATTTCGAATATATTTTTATTGGTCCAAAGGATCATTAGTCCCAACATTTTTGAAAGAAGGTTCATTGGTTCAACGGTGTCATTAGTCTGAATATATCCGAATAGAGGTTAATTGGTCCAAAGGTGTAATTAGTCTGAATATATCCGAATAGAGTCATTAGTCTGAATATATCCGAATAGAGTCATTAGTCTGAATATATCCGAATAGAGGGCAGCACTAATCTTAAAAATATCGGAACATATTTGAAAAAGAGTCCAAAAATAGATTGCACTGGATAAACGATTTGTAAACATAAAGGCCTTTCTCATATTTAATTGATAAAAAAATCAATCAAAACAATTTTATTTTATATTAATTATTCTTATTCTAAACTGGGGTACTAAAACAGAAAATGTTACAAATGCAGGCTCGGATTAAACATTGGTTTCATTATTAATGTAATTTCACAATTACTTCCAGTATTACTTTTCCGCAAATGATTTTCTATTGAACCTATATTCTGTCATAAAAAAGGATATAATACGGCATGACACAAAATAGTGCACAACTGTAAAAGAACAAAAATCACAAACAAAATTTTAAAAAGTGTAAGCAGTTACGGGGAAAAATTGGGGTTTCCTATCAACGGCAAGCCATTTACCAAAATGAGCATTTTCTTTTATGAATAAAATCGCTTTATAATTTGTCCAAATTAGCAAATGACTTTCCAAATATAAACTTGAAACTTGTCTATTGAACACGAAAGCTCCAACCCATAGGTATTAAATGAAAGAAGTATTTGTTCAATCAAGTTAGTGTTTCATGCAATCAATTGTTCTGGCAGCGGTATATTAGCAGAAGGATAGAGCGGACACGAATATCCATAGTTGACCTTTGAGCCACATCTCTGATCTTAACGTTGGGTAGAGATACACATATGTGCAAAGCTTCATCGAAATGTCGCAACCCATTGAAAAGTTACAGACCTGACACGAAATGCAGGACGGAATGACGAACGGAAAATCTAACACTATATGCCGACCACGTAAAGGTGCAAGCATACAAATATAGGAATATATTAGGGTGGTGCTCGACAGACAAGTTTCTTACAGAATAACATTACGGTTGATCATGTCTTTGTAACAAGTGCATATAATAACGTATAGCTTGAAAATACTTTTCTATCTCTCAAATTTAGAATCTTTTGATTATATAATTTTAAAATAAACGATATCTATTATTGCAGCAAAATACAAAAGTAAAACTTTAAAGCATTTACTCTTTTTTTCAAGGACACAAGGTAAGCTACACCATAAGCTGCTAGCAGTGGGTTTGATTTTTAATATTGAACATCGAATATTGAACCCACTGCTACCTTCACACACATCGACTGAACTAACTAAGAATTGATTTTACTATTGTTGAAACCCCATATATATATATATATATCTTTTTGGTTTAAATACACGGTCCAATATTTCATTATTTTAATTGTTTAGAAAGAAAATGCTATGGGGATATTGTTAGTTCAATAATTAGAGATTAGGACTTGTAATCCAAAATTGTATTTGAGTCAACTAGGGCAGGCTACTTTGTTGCGTCCATGGACAAAGCATTCCATTGCTTGTGATACAAGTTTTAAAGTCCTGCAAACAAATTTAAAGCATACAGCAACCAATCCAACTAGCCAACGGAAAAAAATACTGATTCACCGTTTTGTTGTAAATTAGTTATATAAAAATGTAAACGACTTTTTCGAACGATTTACATTCATAAGGAAAAAATTTTCATATTTCAGAACTATTAAATCTTGCTTTACTGCAACTAGTATTCAATTGTATTATCAGTATTACTTTCTTGCTTTACTTCAACTTGTATTTCTTTGCTTATTCGTCTATCACATCAACTATTTATGCTTGACTTTGGGTCATCCTTACATATCTTAACATTTATAATTGTATTACCTAAAAGACTCTAATAATCATTAACATATTTTTTAAATTTATTTATTATTATACTATTACAAGTCACTATACTATTGTATTATTACTTTATTTATTAAAGTTGTTATTATAAGTATTTATATGACTATTCGACAAAACAATTTTCTAAGGGGCTACAAATTATTTCTAAAAATTATCCAGTCGTAAGTTTCGACTCACCACGAAAATGTGATTCTAAATTCAATGTTGGATTTAACTGGAAATTATTATTTATTGTTCCTGTCAATATTTATTATAAAATGATATTTTTAGCAAGCGTGACACTGACTTGATTGTACCAATCCCAAATTCAACAGCGTTTGTTTTCTACCTAAAAGTTACATTGCTATGAAGTTTCATGACCATCAGACAATATAGAACTGAAGTTATCATCCGAAAAGGAAAAGGTATTTTTAGTCGCTGTGATCTTGATCTTGACTGAACCAACCCCAAAACAATAGTGTCCGTCCTCTCCAGATGAGAAACATTCATATGAAGTTGGATGACCATCGGACAAATAGAAATCAAGTTATCATCCAGAAACGAAAAGATTACTGACTGACAGAGAGCTATTTTTGGTTGATGGACTAACCTCCAAATGAAGTTTTCGTTCGTTACCCGATTAACATTCCTGTAAAGTGTCATGTCCGTCAGACGAGTGGTGTCATGTCCGTCAGACGAGTGGTGTCATGTCCGTCAGACGAGTGGAACTCAAGATAATATGGAAAATGTACGGACTAACAGTGGGACGGACGGACAGAGGGAAAACCATATTAATATACGTTCTGCTATATAACTGCAATGACCTTGCGTGTAATATCCGTAATAATGGTGAACCAGCCATTCAGTTGTCATTTTGTTTTAACGTTCGATTTGTAGATATTTGGGGAAAAACACCCACTTTAAAAGCAACTTTACAGGAGAGACAGCAGATACAGTGCCATCCCTATTATTTTGCAGACAATACACAAGTAGTGAAAAGAAATAACCAGAAAGAAACATTTGCTTCGTTTTTGTCCGTTATTATTTATGGGGAAAATCTCCTGTTCAGATTTAGAGTAAAAGAAGGACTAAAATTTAAAGATTATGTAACACATACATGATTGCTAGCCAAAACATGACACCTGCTTTTATGGCTTAGAGTCTCTACCAAAAATTAATACTACATCTTTATCTCGTGTGTGTGTGTGTGTGTGTGTGTGTGTGTGTGTGTGTGTTTTTAATTTAAAACAACAATATATTTGTTTGAACTTCCTTTCCGATTTTCTTTCGAATCAATCAGGACTCTTCAGAGAAATGAACCACTGATCCAGTTAATCAAATTTGGACCAATAACCATTTTTTCATTCTATTTGAATCTTGGGGCTAATGCACCTTCGGACTATTGAACCCTTCTTTCGGACCAATGAACCTTTGGACGAACGCACCTTTGGACCACTGAACCTTCGGAACATTGAACCCTTCTTTCGAACCAATGAACCTTCAGACTAACGCACCTTCGGACCATTGAACGTTAGCACCATTGAACCTTTCTTTCTGACTGATGACCCTTCGAATCAATGAACCTTCCAAACAGTGAACCTTTCTTTCGTACCATAGAACCTTCGGACTATCGAAAAATCATGTTTGAATGCAGAAAGCAACAAAATATAAAAACCAATGTTCTTATAAGTAAACTCACAATCATTAAAACTTGTTTTTTAATGATGTTAAGCTCTGAAGTCGGTCTGATACGACCGTTCTGTCATGTTTCTACAGTACCCTCACCCCAGCAATGTTCACTGTATCAGTCCGCGAAATAAATGTGTTAACGAAAATAAAAATTTCTCCATTTTCGTATGAAAACAGTCAATAGTTTCACAAAATACACAATTTGAAGTATTATATGCATAAGCTAAATTTAGAAAAAGTCGCTGTCCGAAACTTATTGCAGAATTTCGGAACTTCTTTTTATCGAGGTAGTAATGCAGCCGTTTTTCGCATTGGCATAGAATGGAGAAATAAACAAAATCATGCAAATCGACGGTTTTTGCCTACAAAATATAATATAAAAAGGGAAAATCTACGCTCTTGCGAGTAGATATAATGAAATATTTCACTCGTGAAGTGGAAATATTTGTGTTGTCATTCGTGGCTTCGCCACTAGTGACAAGACAATTTTTCCACTTCAATCTTGAACTATTTCCTTATATCTACTAAACAAAAGGTAGATATCCTCTATCTATCGCTTCAGCCGCTTTAGAGAGCGTAGTGTTAAATCTGAAGTCCAGAGGAAGAGCAAACGGATACAATGGACAATGATCTATTAGTATCTGAAAGTCAGTTGGTAATGCGCAAAACACTGGTATTAAAGCTGTGCAGTTGATAATGTATGGAAAGAAATTTAGGATATCACTTGACTTTCAGGTACTAACAGATCACTGTCCACTGTATCCATATCCTCTTTTCCAGGACTTCAGATTTTACATTACACTTGCTCAAGAGACGAAGTGATAGAAGGTGCCAACCAAGATAACGAACTTAAAAACATTTGTCTTTCTTTTGGTGGTAAAAGATATTTCAACGAATCTATAAAAACTATCTATGCATTCATATGTGTAGATGTATTTCCTCAATAATTTACGAATTATGTTTTCAAAATGTTTCAGTGTTTCTGTAAATTTTCCGTCGTTTAACTTTTTAGCCAACTGCTTTGGAGACTTTCCCATGAACTTAAAGATATCTAAAAATCTAATTGTTAATTTAACTGTCAATTCCTTGCCATCCAACATGAACGATAGATTCATGAAGGATGGCAAGGAAATATAGTAGATAGTGCTATGAAATCCTTGCTGAATTAAATGTACTTCTCAACGTTCTTGGGTATGATTTTTCCTTCATTACACTCGTCATGTTTCATTTGATGAACAGATGACTGACATAACATGAGAAATAATGAATAAATAGTGGGGGTATATTTTGGGTATCTGAAAATCAAATTACAGCCTGCATGAGCAGGACCTCTGTATTTTCCTTTTCAGTCATTGTGGTTCCTGACTTTGTCTTTTAATATTTCTCTATCACAGATATAAAATGTACTCTTAATCTGTGAATATCAAGGTTTTGCATTTTTCAGTTCCTTGTAGACCAGTGAATACAAATCTTTTTTTTTTTCACTGTAAAATCTGTACTCGTTTACTGAATCTCTTAAATGAATCTCTAAGCTTCTATATTGATGATTATATTTATATTTTGCTTATTCACAAGTTTAAATTATTTGCTTATTCACAAGATTAAATTCTTTGCTTATTCACAAGACTAAATTCTTTGCTTATTCACAAGATTAAATTCTTTGCTTATTCACAAGATTAAATTCTTTGCTTATTAACAAGATAAAATTCTTTGCTTATTCACAAGACTAAATTCTTTGCTTATTCACAAGATTACATTCTTTGCTTATTAACAAGATAAAATTCTTTGCTTATTCACAAGATTAAATTCTTTGCTTATTCACAAGACTAAATTCTTTGCTTATTCACAAGATTAAATTCTTTGCTTATTCACAAGATTAAATTCTTTGCTTATTAACAAGATAAAATTCTTTGCTTATTCACAAGACTAAATTCTTTGCTTATTCACAAGATTACATTCTTTGCTTATTAACAAGATAAAATTCTTTGCTTATTCACAAGACTAAATTCTTTGCTTATTCACAAGACTAAATTCTTTGCTTATTCACAAGACTAAATTCTTTGCTTATTCACAAGATTACATTCTTTGCTTGCTGGGATACGTATTAAAGGCTCGTTTAATACTTTTCTACCACGTTTTGGATTAGGTTGCTCAAGAACATAAATCTTCATCTCTTATATAATGATCTAAGTTTCAATATATTCTACTACTAAAACGTTAAATGGGTAAAAGAAAATTTGTCATATATCTGAGCAAAATGCCAACCCCAGTCTCTGCCCTGGTATGTAAAGAAACAACTTACCACCGACAATGGGGGGAGGGAGAAGAGGGGGGGGGGGGGACAACTATAGCAATTTGTCCTCGAGTAGGACATTTTGTCTTGCTAGTTTCATGCGATTATTTATGCAATACACAGGTATGTCTAGCGCCTTCCCTGGTCTTTCCATCCTTGACCTGGGCTGGTTCATTTCGTACACATGGTGGCTTATTTCACTGTTTGTACCATTGTATTACAGGGCATTAAATGCACTTTGCACAAGACCAACTCCTCTCTAGAGGACATTCGGACTTTCTATGTTGCTTCGAAGCGCTTACGTAGCAACTTATATTGTTGGGGGGGGGGGGTCGTAGCAACTTATATTGTTGGGGGGGGGGGGGGTCGTAGCAACTTATATTGTTGGGGGGGGGGTCGTTCTTTTTCAACCTACCGTGAGCGTGTAGTACTTTTGATCTGCTTCTCATGTGGACAGTTTTTAGTTACTAAGGTGAACTCAATTATGTTTGTAAAAGTTTTAGTCGGATGTAAGGCTAGATAATATAACCATTCATTTAGAAATCCGGCCCACATAAAGGCTAGATAATATAACCATTCATTTAGAAATCCGGCCCACATAAAGGCTAGATAATATAACCTTTTATTTAGAAATCCGGCCCACATAAAGGCTAGATAATATAACCATTCATTTAGAAATCCGGCCCACATAAAGGCTAGATAATATAACCTTTCATTTAGAAATCCGGCTCACATAAAGGCTAGATAATATAACCTTTCATTTAGAAATCCGGCCCACATAAAGGCTAGATAATATAACCTTTCATTTAGAAATCCGGCCCACATAAAGGCTAGATAATATAACCTTTCATTTAGAAATCCGGCCCACGTAAAGGCTGAGCTAATTCAGTCAGTTATTGGTGTAACTTTTAGTCTATGTAAAGTATGGTTTTGGCTGTCTGTCTGTGTTGCAGTATCTCAATGCATATGCACACATTTTTCAGCTATGAATGTGTTGTGTGTCTGCCTGTTTGTGTTTCGGTATCTATATGCATCTGAATTAATTTTAGTTTGTTCTGTTGCGAATATTGAATGTCTGCATGTGCTTTAGTACAAAAAATAGTGCTGTATTTTAATTGCTCAGCTATCATCATTTTGTATGTCTGTCTGTTTGTGTTTCAGTATAAAACAGTGCTGTATTTTAAATTTTCTCACCACAGTCACGCAATACTTTGCCTGAAATATATATATATATATATATAGCTGATACATTTTGTAGCAGAGACTACCGTAATGTATGTAATTCCTACCCACAGACAAACTATGTGTATATTTTCTGCTGGGCAACCACCTTGCACACATATATCGCTGAGTGGACTAGGGATGCACCTATGATGAAAGCCTTGTTGCAGAGTGGCAACGTATTTGTCCTGAAGAGACATGCCTTGTTGCTTTGCAGTCATTTACACAGAGCGAGATAGATGTATATGCTGCAGTCATTCGTTTAAGTCAATCAGATTGTAAACTAGTATTATAACTGTGCTCGCAGAACACAGATTACTAGTTTGTCTTGATTGATTGACAAAACAATGTATTGTTCTCTATTTTTGGTTTTAACTCTTTCTATCATGTTTTGAATTATAATTCATTTTCCTCTTAGTTTGTTTTGTTTGATTGACAAAATCAATATATTTTTTTCTATATTTTTGGCTGTTATTCTTTCTATTGTGGTTTGAATGTAAAATTCATTTTCCTGTTCAAATTTTATAATTTTTGTTTTGGTGTGATGGTGGAAATATGTATATTTGATGATCCTACCGTATATACGCATAAATGCGTATACATCAAACTCTGAAAGAATGTGAAAATACGCTTTTGATTTTCCACAATCAAGTTGTTTCCTAAATGAACAGTCTCTGCATCGTTGGTATCGAGCATTTCTACGTTTCAGCATCATTATGAAGCGACACAATTATAGCATTTTAGCTATTCTATTTACTTCAGCAGTAAGGTTTTAATATCACGTTAGTATGGTAGTATTTCAGTAGATAGATATAGGAAAGACCTAGATCATATCTCTGAAAATCAAGTAGAATGGTCCACTAGCAAGGTCTAAGGACATGGTGGTCAATTTGTTTTTATGCAATACTTGAGGAAATGATATAGCAGTATGAGATTTAGGAGTATGGGAGCCTTGTATGCAGTAGTTAGGAAAGTTTCTAATAATGATGGTGTGTTTGCGTTGTTTTAAGTTATAATAAGGAAAGTGGTCCAGCGATGAGTGGGCAATATATGAGAGAGCAAGCAGTTGTAATCAGTCAGTCATTTTTGGTTATTTATTGTGCTCAGGCACAATTCACGTCAACAGATCTTTCTATCTTAAATTTAACTCTCATATATTACCTACTGGTTTTTTATACTGACATGAGAGATAACACACACACAAGTAAACACACACAAACATCATACCCCAAAACACGAGACATGTTTCTTGGTATGTATGTATGTATGTATGTATGTATGTATGTATGTATGTATGTATGTATGTATGTATGTATGTATGTATGTATGTATGTATGTATCTTTATGTCTGCCTCTCTGTGTGCATTTAAGTAAGTAGGTGGGTATGTGGGTCAGAATGGGGTAGGTAGTAAGGTGGTTGCTTGAGGTGGTATGTGTGTATGTATGTACGTATGTATCAGAAAAGTGTTAAAGTGTCTATGAAAACAAATAAGTAATGAATTATGTAATCTGTTTTATTTTTTTCAATAACAAAATGACATTTTTTTCTAGTTAGGTTCAGTCTTACTTTTATATTACTACTCTGTACTGTAATCAGTGTGCGTGGATCACAATGACACTGACAGTATATAAAACTAAAAATAAACTGACTTAACTTTTATTGAGGTATGAAAAAAAATAGAAGGCTAATATTCTCACAAAACTTCAAACGTGTTCTGTATTTGTGTTCATTGGAACACTTTCGTCATTTTCAGTATCTGGGTCATCAGTCTGAATTGCGACAGTCGTCACCGGAATCTCGCAGTTATTCTGATGATACCGTCTATATAATATATATCCAAATAACGCAAAAGCAATAACAACAAGCGCTATAACGGCGATTATTATCACAAGATAGTCTTTTCCAAAGGATGAACTGTTATTTGATCCAGCTGGTTGTACTATACTTGACGCTCGTGGTATTTTATACTCTGGAAAGACAAATTATCCAAATGATTACATTGAAATTTTCTCTTTGGAAGAACACGCATCGAGAGAGAGAGAGAGAGAGAGAGAGAGAGAGAGAGAGCATATCATTTAGAAAGGAAGGCGTATAATTGTGAAAGATAGTTTTCGTAACGATAGCTATGCAATTCATTTTACCAGTCACAAAAGCACGTGTTTATAAATAAGTTGGGGGGAGGGGCATTTTAATTTCAGCAATATTAGTTATTATTTTAGGGACGGGAAGCAATTATACTTTTTTGAAACTTTTAAAATATGAAAGTAAAATATATTCTATTGATGAATGTATAAATTGTATATTTTAACTCTGTCCTGCACATACAGCAAAACCAGTCATGTGTCAAAATACTAGGAATCTTTGACACAATGTCTTAAGAATTATCGCCAATCTTAAAACCAATCTTTGAGAAGGAAGTTGAAGATGAATATTCAAATAATAGTTGTTTTCAAAACTTACTCGGACAGATGCGTGAACAATTTGTGACAGCACAAAGTGGAGCACAGGGGTCGCAGTTGCCCGTATTTGGGTCAAAATACTGGTCTCCTTTACAGGCGACTGAAAAAAAAGAAATGAGATTATTTAACATATTTATCTGAACTATTATGTTGTATGTCCGGTCAGAAAAAATTCAACTTTTGCAGCTATCCATGCTATTGTAACTCTTCCGCCCAAAAAAATAGAACATTAAGATTTTGTTAATATTAATTACGAAATAGATTTCAGTGACATCCAACTTTTATACGAGTTATGGGCTATGTTTACTCCATCTTTCATCTCCTGTCTGGCAATGTATTTCATAAATTAGGTTTCTGTCCTCGTGTTCAAAAAATATTCTGATGTCATCTCTGGTCAGTATTTTTATTTGGCTAATAAAATACAATCATTTATTCAGCCAAATATGGCGAATAAAGTCTTGTAAACTTAAGTTGGTTGACACCGTGAATTTTTTTTACATTTTCTGTTTGGTATCTCTGTGCGTTGTCAGTGCATAATTGAACGTTGAGGGCAGGGAGGGGCTGTATAGACTTATATTACCAGATACTAATATAGCAATTGAGTATACAAATATAGCAATTGAGTATACAAATATAGCAATTGAGTATACAAATATAGCAATTGAGTATACTAATATAGCAATTAAGTATACTAATATAGCAATTGAGTATACTAATATAGCAATTGAGTATACTAATATAGCAATTGAGTATACTAATATAGCAATTGAGTATACTACTATAGCAAATGAGTATACTAATATAGCAATTAAGTATACTAATATAGCAATTAAGTATACTAATATAGCAATTGAGTATACTAATATAACAATTGAGTATACTAATATAGCAATTAAGTATACTAATATAGCAATTGAGTATACTAATATAGCAATTAAGTATACTAATATAGCAATTGAGTATACTAATATAGCAATTAAGTATACTAATATAGCAATTGAGTATACTAATATAGCAATTGAGTATACTGAATGTCTATATTAATTCTTCTTCAACATCAATTAGCTTACCTGCAGAAACTCCTGGTAAAATAACGACTATGATCAAAATCGATGTCATGGGTATGGACTGAAATAAGGATATCTTTTCCAGGATTGACCAGTTATACATCACTTCATCATAGCCTGTAAATGAAAATTGCATGTCGACCTTACAACAAAATTTAAATTAATGGTAGTTTTAACCCTGGCAATGCGTTGTTGTCTTTGGCGAGATCTCGTTATCTTTCAGAGTTAAGATGATACAAAACGCAGTTTATATCATTTCCGACAAACAATGACAAAAGGAGTGCAAAAATATGAAATTTCTTCTTGTATATCGGTGAAGTTTATTTACTCACTGTAATATGTATAACGTATGCTGATTTCATTCGTATATTTACCTAAATAAAGTTGGTTCCATGTTAATGCTTATTAGAAAACAAAGTTTCTTACTCCATCTGGAAGAAAAGTAAATGAAGCTACGAAATCATATAACATATACACATTTTTGCAACATGAACGTATGAAAGTACAAATAAAAGGCGGTAAACACATGGATACTTTTTATATTTTAATCTACTGATACTCCTACAATTCTTCTTCTCTTTCTTGTATATTATCTTCCTCTATTATTAACTATTACTTGACTTTTTGCAAGTCTCCAACGGCATTACTTCCTCATATTGTGCATGTGTACTATCAGCTCTTTGCTTCCCTGTTTTAGAACTTTTGCAAACGCGCAATTCAAGGCCTTCTAAAACATAGAACCATTCTAGAAATCACATACTACACACTCGCCATCTAGTGACAAACAAGAGTGATACATGAGTTTCTAAGACGATACAGGTTATTCACCATTTTGCTATATTTTCTTGCTTTATTATATGAATACACTGAAATAAAGAAGCTAGAAATGTAGCTAAACGACACGGATGCACACAGTGGAGTGCTAAGGGTAAATGGCGCCCGGGGCGACGATGATGGCCCAAGGGGCCATAATACTAGGCCAGAATTTTTATCAGCTGTTTTGGCGCCCCAAGACCTCTGACTCCCGGGGTCCGCCAGCGCCCCCCCCCCCCCCCCCCCCCGCGCAAAAATATGAAATTTCTCCTTGGTCATAACTCCATTAAATTTTTTTCTAAAAATGGTGAACTTTAACCTTGACTAGTTTTCTTTGTTTTAATTAAAACCTATACCAGCTTTGGTTTCAATCCATGAAGTCCCTTAAAATACATTGAAAACGAAATTGGTGACGGATGAGACTTGACGGGATGGACGAGGGTACTAGTATATTCCCCATTATTTGTAAATATGGCGGAGGTGGGGGCAGTAGGGGGAGGGACATTAAAAAGACAGTAATTTTATCTACCCGTAAATCTTGTCACGATATCTCTCCGAGGTAAATGTTCAAATATTGCAAATATACACGTACGTAAAGGTTCAGGTTGGCTTAACTCATTTTGAATATCAGTAGAAATATATAATGTTGCTTTGATAGAAAACGCACATATTTACATTCCAAATGAGAAGTTTCAGGCATTTTTTTATATGATATATCCAACTTACCTCTTCTACCCGATTTGCCACTCCGTTTGATAGGCACCATGTATATATTTCGTAATCGAATCTGTATTTAGAACAGAGGGCTTACCCATGGTACCCTACTTTTAGCCAACAATCAGTTGTTATTTGCATGTTTTTTCACTCTGCACTTACATAGACTGACAAACGTCTCAACAAAACTTAGGAGAAAGACGAAAGCCAGCACTCGTTGACCTATAAAGCGCACCTACTCAAGTTTATCTCTACTCAAGTTTATCTCTTTTTTTTTTTTTTTTTTTTTTTTTTTTTTTTGTTTGAAATCTTATCTATGCTAACAGATTCAAATCTAATACTCTTCGTGAATGTTGTCTTCTTTGATCAGAATAATCGATTATGTATGTATGTATGCATGTATGTATGTATGTATGTATGTATGTATGTATGTATGTATGTATGTATGTATGTATGTATGTATGTATGTATGTATGTATGTATGTATGTATGTATGTATGTATGTATGTATGTATGTATGTATGTATGTATGCACAGTGAAACCTGCCTTAGAAGACATCTTAATATAAATGTAATCTCTTTGTAATGGACAGCATTAAATAAGCTTTTTCTAACCATAAAGGATGCCAGTGAATAAAAACAACATTTGAATGTGTCTTGATAGTCTTTTATGGACAGGTATCATAATTAAAGGGAAACCAGTAAATGATATGGTACGTTCTAATTAGTATCATAATTATATATTGTCAACATCAACATCATCGTCATTATTATTATTATTATTATTATTATTATTATTATTATTATTATTATTATTATTATTATTATTATATTGACCTCAGTGAAAGATGTCATTGATTGCACAAAAAATTAGTTATTACTTATTTTCCGCCTTGCAATAAAATAAGGGTAGCAGTTTTAATAATATTGTAAACACATAATTTTCACTCATGATCATATTGTTTTTTTGTCGGGGTTTTTTTTTCGGTGTGTGTGTGTGTGTGTGTGTGTTTATGATTTCTTTTACCTGGAATTCAAATCTTTAATATGACACAAAATACTATAATATTATTCCTTGTTTCGGGAAACATTATACGTTATCACGTTTAGGAGGTATATCTCATATTAACATATAGATGTATAATCTTTTACAATACAGCTGTGTTTTTTAATCATACTAGTGCATATAGATCAAACTCTAATCGTTTAATTTAGAGACAACAAGAAATATAACTTTATATTTTGTACTTACCGGAAGTGAGACTCAGGAAGGTTCATCAACAGGTATTCATTTACTAAATCTATTATATTTTCGGATAAAGGGGCTTACATTCCGCACTCTATAATTATATCCACATTCATATGTAAAGTTTTTTTCGGGTTTGCTGATAGTCATTACACATTAAATTTACCTATGTCAGAAATATATGAAAGTATTAGTGATGTGATGCTTTTTCATAACAATTGGTTGCCATAGTAATTTTGGATATATTTTCACCTGTACGAAATGACCATCAGCAGCTGTCGTCTTTGACCACACGGTTAATCTTCATAGTACTTTTTGTATAGATATAATACATTTCAGTATACTTTAGAAATTAGTATAACCGAGCTTTCAAAGAAGTGCAGAGATATTGTTCGTCCGTCCGTACTAACTTAATACATGTCCTTAAACTTCACCTACACCATTAGAACTATACACATGAAACTTTGGTCAGTGATAGTTCCATGGGTGTAAATTGTGTCAACATTTTTGGAATTTTTATCCCTCTCAGCTGGGGGTGGGGAATGAGTTGAGGTGATTGTGTGTGTGTGTCTGTGTGTGTGTGTGTAAAATAATTTAAGAGTTTTTTGTGTCACATGTATGAGAATTTACTGGTGCAATCAATGATCCAAGTGTCAGCGCATGTCAGACTAGGACTCTGAGGCATGCCCCTGGTCCACATGGAAACTACTGAGATCTCCACCCTATTTCCAAATATACACTTACTTTGCATGAATAGACAAATTCATACATGCATTGGATATTGACCCCGTGATCCATCCCTGCCCTGGGGACTTAGACCCTGGATCATAACGTATAAACAATTGAGATCCCAATCTATATCCACATATACACTTACGGGGCATGAAAAAACAAATATATACATGCAATTGCAATTGGCCCCGGAGTCCATCATTTCCCCATCCCATGGAACGAAGCCCCAGTGTCATAGTTTGATCACCACATATAACCGCGTACATACTTATTGGATATGAAAAGACAAATGTACACACCCAACTCATATTTGCCCTTGGGACAGTTCTTACCCAAGTGGTTCAAACTTTGAGGTGGCGGTCAAAACTGGGAGGCGCAGAGATGCCTGTTTTACAAACACATAATTCTAGTTTTTATATGTTCTCATGAACTATATTTAGATCATTCATAAAGTTGGTTTTGTTAATCCTAAAGGTACATATGGCTACCTATATAATTAATAAATTACAACTACTACGTTTCGTACTTACCAGCAGTGCGTTTCATGTTCAATAACTGTATATTTATATTCTTCATTTATATTCAGTGCTATTTTAGAAAAGGGACTTTCATGACAGTCGTTATAATTAGACTCTAAATAATGCGATAAAAAAAAAATACGTACCCGATTTCTATCGAAATTTATTTCAGTAGAACAGATATGAGTAATCGAGCACTCCTTGCATACTACTAAACTCTGTATTATCATTTCGTGTAGGATTTACGAGAACACAGCAAGCACACCTTGCACTATTTTCTATAAGTTGTATTACCATCTCTTGTAGAGGTACGAGAACATGACGAGCACACCACGTACTTTTTTCTAATATTTGTATTACCATCTCATGTAGGTGTACGTGAACACAACGAGCACACCTGGTACCATTTTCTAAAATGTGTATTGACATCTTGTGTAGGGGCAAGAGGAAGTTGCTAAGCAACAACTCTTGCGCTTAATGCGCAACAAGAATCTTCCAAGTAACAAATCTTGTTTGAACGAAACAACGAGAACACAACGAGCACACTGATAAATTACTAAAACACAAACAACACACTTGTATATTTCTAAAATACAACGAGTACACTTGTAAGTTTCTAAACTACAGTCAACACACTCTAGCTGCTAGACCACGTTTTAATCTCTTTACTGGCCATTTAGTAGAGTGTAAAATAAAATAAAATATTATTATCAAAATAAATAATGGTACGAGGCTATATTGTGACAGATTCAACAGTTTTCAGAGATTGATGGAAATACTTCACAAATTTAAGATAAAAACTACAATCTCAGTATCAACAGATAACGTGTATATGTGTACAAGTTTGGACGGTATAAAAGTGTAGTCAAAGCTAGCTGTGATAACGCCTAAAGACAATGTGTTAAGCGTAACATATTCTCTGGATAATTTTATAAGGTTTCTAATGGCTGACGTCGGAGATAGCATATCCTTATGGACAGAGTCAAAGTCTGCTGAAGCAGATCACCAAAGTTAAATATGCAGAGGTAAAACAAAGAACATTATTTGAAAAAGATTTACTATTCCTAAAAGTACAGTTGCTTACACAAATCGCAATCCATTACGAATAAATCAAACGTAAAGAAAAGAAAAAGAAATATTCGGAATTGAAAGAATGAGTACCTGAACAATTTACCTACACATTACACAAGCAAGCTAGATAACAATTTACCTACACATTACACAAGCAAGCTAGATAACGATTTCCTTGCAGAAGACTCTGTGCAAGTCATATTGTTTGCCAATGACATGCAGACCTTTTTGGATACAAATACATTTTGACAGTGATATATGTGATCCACAAATAAGTTAGGGCTGAGAGGATAAAAACAAAAATAAGTGAAAAGGTACAGTTTGATGAAGGAAAAGCTATACAACATTTTTTTAAATATCACTCATCACAGGCCAATATACATAACTCCCTTTGAAGCGATCAAGAAGAAAACAGATCAAAAGTATCGATGAGCCTATTCAGTTATTTAACAGCTGATATATTTGGAATTACTAAAGTCAAAGCTGGTGAAGCAGTCAAAATTTCAAATATGAAACTATATTTGCAAATGGATACCTTCGTTATTTTACTGAGGAACTATTAAAAATCAAACAAGAAACAGTAGGTGATCCGGTTATTTACAATCTGGAAAAGTTAAAGGGAGAGGATATTGAGGGTATGTTTTACAAACAGAAGTTATATCCATACAACAAGAAAGATGCAAAGTTGAAAAGATTATAAAGACCATTAGAATGAAAGGTAAAAAAATATGTACTTGTGAAATGGAAAGGATAGAATGAATCGTTTAGCAGTTGGGAGCCAACAGAAAACATTATTCTATTAAAAATGTGAAATAAGCACAATACATAGAAGCAGTATTGAGGAATATGAAAACTTTGAGTTTTAAAAAATGTAATGATTTTCTATAATATAACAAATTTGGTAAAATCAGCGCAGTAGAAAATGAAGGAGTTAAAACAAGCATGTCATGTGAATTTTTATTGATCACAAAACCAGACGGAAAAAAGAAAGTACATGTAAATCCAAAAAACATCACAGTTAAACAACAAAATGATACACTTAAAAAAAACGTGATACGCGGACAATAATGTGAGCAATGTCCTGCCATGGTATTAAATGACATCATAGAATAAATGAAGTAATATTCAAAACAATGAAGTTGATTGTAACTATATCTAGAAAACGCTGTAAAAGTTTATAATCTGGTCTACAAATTTTTTTAAATGATGAACGTTATTGAAAATCATCTATATCTTGATGCAACCATGAGTATATTTAAACCTTTTTCAAATTTCTTTCAAAGAAGGCATAGCAACGATTCGTACAAATGCTCGATCAATTATGCATTTTTCATGGACACAGTGTTTACCATGAATAATTTTAAGTCATCCACAGTACCTTCAATCTCACAATATTACTACAAAATACACACAACCAGTTGATATGGGAATAATTTTTACACCATCAGCATGAAGCAAAAATAAATACATCTTTCATAGCGTATATATATATATATATATAAAGATATATACAGATTTTGAATATTCTGTTTTTACAGAACTTTTAGTTGATAGTAATTGAAATTAAACGACTAAAATAAATGGTATAGTCGTATTCAGTGAAGATGTCCCCGACGTTGTTGCCCAGCAAGCGGGAATACGACAAGATATCTAACAGACATTGACGGTGTTTTCTGTAACACCATCAGAAGGAACAACAGCAGTTGGAAAATGTTATAAATGCAATATAAAGAAAAATAAACTGTTAGAGGAAATGGAAATACGAAATACCAGTGATGCAAAGATTGCGTAAATGAAAGGAGATTAATCTGGTATTACAATAATCGAAATGAAGAGATTAGAGAGAAAAATTAAAAGAAGATTACACGTAATTGTGAAGAAAAAAACCCAGTAAATATAGACTTCATGTATTTGTACAACAAAAGTCAATTTCATATAAGAAGTATATGAGAAAATCGTTCAACTCTCTATTTTTTGCAGTTAGTAAAGTTAAAACATTTCGTACATAAATGGGTTTTATATGTTAAAAAAACAAAACAAAACCTATAAAGTACAGCACCTTATCTATTTCCTTTGACCCAGTTTAATGCAGTAAATTTGTAACTTCACATTAACCAAGATAACATTTCAAATGAATTTAATGAGACAAAAATGTACTCTATTGAAACTCATATTTTATCATAGTGTGCAAGAAATATTTTTTGTATACACTTTCAACTTCGACAGTGATGACCCTATGTAAAGATACAGATCACAGTGTGACATAACATTTTGGAAGAATCAACTAAACTGCAGTGTGGATGGCAACATCTGGCTTTGGGATATCCAAACTGACATTAGATACACAAAAATGTACTGGCGTTAGCGAAATCGGTATATAAATTTCAAGTTTATTTCCAGATACAAAACATGCTATCTGAATGTAAAATACCTTTGCACGAAGACAATGCATTAAAATTAAACAACAATAGAATTGATATGAAACAATTTAATTTAATATGCAAATATTTAGAATTCGGATATGACTGGACAAGGAGAAAAAAGAAGTACTTGATAGATAATGGGCAGAAAAAAAATTACACTGTACTCCAAGGTTTTTGGGAACCCTGCAACTATTGCTGTGTTAGCTGCTCCAGATCGTAATGATAACTATGCATATGGTACTGTTCAACTCTTGGGAATATTGTTAGCTGATGAAATGAATTTTATGGTAGACAAATACTAACCAACATGTTGGACATACTTCATACAGACGAAGGTATTGTAAGGTTAAATTAAAGCATTATACCATATGCAATTTGCATATTAGTTGCACAGGTACAAAACAAAACATATATTACACATTATGTTTCGACAGTATCAGACAATACTAGAAAGCTAATGGAACTATTAATATTAGGACAGAAAGGTTACGACGGATGAAAATATCATCGTAAAATTGCAACAATACATATCAGACTCAAAGTTACATTGGACTATGTTGGTGGTGGTAACAGCATATTTGTGTAGCGAGTGACATGGTAATGAAAAAGGGTAGTATCGTCGGATACAATAATTATTCATAAATCCAGTGACTCGTTTAAACTGGGGTTAAACTCTAACATCAATACTTAGGTAATAAAGAGAGGAATTCCAAAGGCTTATACACAATCTCTAACTGTACAACAAGAAATTAAAGATGAAAAAAAAGAAGACAAAATGGGTACAAATTATGTACAGAAGAAAGATTATGATTACGTCTCTCCGCGATAAGGCTTGTCTCTTCCATACAATAAAGATAGTCCTACTGCCGGGTCTGTTAATGCGACAAAAGACGCATGACCACCTATAAAAGCCAACAAACAATAGTGACGATTAAATCAACAAACAATCATTTATTTTGATACTCATGGTTGTGGGCGCTGCTATGGTTTACTTTTCTAAATAGTTTATGTTCTTCTGGAGAAAGACCTCAGCTCCGTTGACGAAATACGGACAAAGTCCGACAACTAACCTCTTACTCTTTTAAATGCTTTGTTTGCACCTTGATCAAAAAATCAAATAAGAAACCCACTTTTGCCAAACAAGGAAAGTAATATGTTCATCTTGGAAAGAAACAATTTGTCCGACACTCCTATGCAACCACCCTATCACACTGTCAATAATTCCCGGCAATCATTCTGCTGCTTTATTCTCTAAACCAAACAAATAATCGGCTAAACTTGTCAAGCTCCTTTAGTTTTGTCAGTAAATGACTGTCCTGGAGTGCATGGAGTAGATGGAGGTGGAGTAGAAGTACCTTGACAATGAACAGCACTGTTACAGAACCTTTTACTAAATTTATTCTAGTAATTGCTGTAGATATTGTGGCAATTGATTTCTAGTAAGAGTAATTGCTGTAGTTATTGTGGCACTTGATTTCTAGTAAGAGTAATTGCTGTAGTTATTGTGGCAATTGATTTCTAGTAAGAGTAATTGCTGTAGTTATTGTGGCAATTGACTTCTAGTAAGAGTAATTGCTGTAGTTATTGTGGCAATTGATTTCTAGTAAGAGTAATTGCTGTAGTTATTGTGGCAATTTATTTCTAGTAAGAGTAATTGCTGCAGTTATTGTGGCAATTGATTTCTAGTAAGAGTAATTGCTGTAGTTATTGTAGCAATTGATACACTCTTTCCATTGAATAACAGTTTCAGTCAGTCTTTCGCCGAGAAGGAGTTTACGTCTTATCATTTCTTTCATGTTTTCCACGTTTGAATTGCTAAACGATTTAGTTTTTCTAATATTATCAATTCATACTAACTTCTTCATTTTAACTTTGCTTAGTTATCTTGTAATCTATTTTTTCAATTGTGTCTTTCTTACAGACTTCCTTTTATCTGCTCGTCATTATATTCTAGCTCTATTTTAACAGCTTCTGTTTTTGATGCGACAACTGAAAGAGTCTCTTTGCATCCTGTCATCTCTCTGACTTCTAGTGTTGTAAATAACTTTCACAAAGTTCTTCTTCTTGTGGTACAAATTCCCTTTGAGAAAGTTCTTCTTCTTGTGGTGCAAATTCCCTTTGAGAAAGTTCTTCTTCTTGTGGTGCAAATTCCCTTTAAGAAAGTTCTTCTTCTTGTGGTGCAAATTCCATTTGAGAAAGTTCTTCTTCTTGTGGTGCAAATTCCCTTTGAGAAAGTTCTTCTTGTTGTTGGATAAATATTCTTCGATACATTTTATTTTATTTACCTAAGTCTTCTTCTGTCATGTTTTCTTCTTTGGCTTCAGCTCCCTTACTTGAACAATCAATCAAGGCACGACAAATTGTTGCCTGAAATGTACAACTCTCTGAAGGGGAGGACAAGAGTTGATCTACATATAACCCAGCACCAGAAATGGTTTAGAATGACTTGAAGTCTGCGCTAATGTATGCTTTTTTTTGTTGTTGTTGTTTTTTTTGCTAGATAAAATATTACAATGTCGGACGAAACATAAAACTTTATTAACTATGTTTACCATGCAACACTTTAAATCTGTTTTCATATTACAAAGAGTATGCTTTTGATAAAGCTGTTTAATATAGATCCACCAGCAACAACGAACATTGAAGAAATTGCAAAGCTGATCATTTCACTGTGACAGTTCACAATCGACTATCTGATAGTAAGTGGATTTTTACCTGCTAATATTGTTACTACAGAACTAATTTAAGCGATCATAACGACGAGGCAAAACCTGTAAAAACAAAAGACAACTTATACTGAATGATTTGTACCGGCCTTCCAATAACTAAGTAAATTACAAATACATATTAATTGCACTTTTGATGTGTGTTAGTGTGTGTGTTGCTTACAAGTTTTTGTTCAAGGGTTAGCAACAAAGCTGTACGACGTTTTGGGGGGTTTTTTGTGTGTTTCTTTGCTTGTGGATTGTTTTAAAATTTTCTTTTGCATAAAACTAGAATGTAGTCGTACGCTAAATACATAACTCCGAACAAACCGGCAAAGATATAACAAGGAGTTAAATTCTTCAATCCAACACATTATTGTATCACCATACACCTAGCAGATTTAAGCCAAAAATAATTTACACATAACAATACCAAAGCTAACTTGAAATATATTTATTGTACCTGGTAGTTTCTTAGTATCGTTTGAAATGAAGGTTAAAGGAGATGCTTACAATATAGTGGTAAACAATTTGGGTAGAATGTTTGTGAAACAAATCACCATATCATACGGAAGGGATGATACTTTCAAGTCAAATATCTTCAACATGTTCATGGTATATACAGAGTTTTGGTTACTTGTATCAATTAGAACAAACATAATTGGTGCTGAAACTGTACAGTTTGTGATGTACGGAAAAAAAAAGTTTAGAATATTACTTGACTTCCAAATACAAACAGATCATTGTCCACTGTGTCCATGTGTCCTCCTTATTGGAGGAGGAAATCAAGACTATGAACTAAAACATTCTCCTACAGTATGATCCATTTACCTCTGAATCAATTGCACAATCGGTTAAAAAGATAAATACACAAATGGAACTGCTTTCTTTTATGACTACGTCACTATGGAGGGAATCATCGACACAGCAGCAAAGACAACTTTAACAAACATCACTCTACTTCTCCAAGGATGAGCTTGAAGGGTATTTTGATACTGTGCAAAGAGAGTGTACAAAGTGGTTGTACAAGCGACTACAACTGATAAAGAAAGAATTCAAAGACCTTTTCCATTACATCATTGCCATATGTCCAACTTGTCTGTGCAGCAAGCCTTTACAATAGAAAATGGTTAGATGAAAAGGTGATCGTGATAGGTCCTGAGGATAAACTAGATGAGTGGTTAGATTTGTTGGTTGATATGTACAAATGAACCAATGCTTTGTTTCTAATTGATGATTATGAGACTATCGATGATGTATAAAACAAACCAACTAGCCAAAGATTAGCTTTTAGTGGTAGTCATTTTCAAATATAAGTATGCGTGATCCTGCAAAAGTACAACTCTTTGATCAATGACTTTAGAGAAAATACACATTTAATTTTTAGTCTACTACAGCATAAGAAAAAAAGCAATGAAAACTATCTTTGCTGAAAAGGATCTCGTCACAGATAATATACAAAGATAAATTGTAGATACTTTAAACAGAACTAAAGAAACAAACTTGTAATTAGACTTGAGTTTCCTTTTCTTTACAAGGTACTAGAACCATAGGTACACATTGCCTTCGGCATGGTCACGTGTCCGCAAGGTAAAGTGTTTACGTTGTGCAATAAATAATGTTCAGCATCATAAGAATCCAGTGCTACTTTGTTCATTTTCATGCTATATATTTCATGATTATATGCTCTGAGTAAATTTATTTTTTGCTCAATTTCTCTATGTTCAAAACGACAATTCCGGTACATATTAAATTTTAGATTTTTTTATCGTCATTTCTTTATTACTTTCCAAACATTCTTCTCGCCTTTGTCTGTATAAAATGAGTAAAGTTTGGATTTTCATCCACAGAACGCTTTAACTGGTGTGCCATTTAACTCATCCTTGTAAAGCCCAAAAACTTTCTTAGTCATCTGTCGTAAACCAAACATGTTGCCCTGTAGAAAGTCACTGGTATCATAGAACTTGATTTCATCCTCCATGTCAATATAAACGTTTTCTGTTTCAACATAATGTACATTGAACCTGTATCGGTTGCCACTAATCTCATTATATCGCTGAATTTGTTTTCCAGCTTGTTCATAGATCACACAACTGGATATCTCAAACACAGTGAAACCGGCATAGATCGGCTTTGTTAATTTGATTTTCTTGTTTTCAAGACTCATTAGCACTAAGTCCTACTCAATAATTGCTCTTCTGGCGACGTATTTATATTTTTGGCATTTGACAATTTTTTTTTCATCTGTACATAATTTTACTGTTGTCCTATTTCTGAGATTTTCGATCTATTTTCCGAATACTAAATTGTTCATCAGCTAGAACAAATCCTTTTCAAATTTATTGTTAGCTTTTTGTCTCAGACTTGTGTGGAGTTATGTGTATGATTTTAAATAAGGTTGCTGCTCAAACACGACAAGTTTGTGTATCGTTAACAGTTTTAATCCTAATTGCGTGTAAAGCTTTAGTTTATGTGACGTATCGCATATTTCTCGTTATTTTTGGCAAAGTTGGTTTTGTATCTTTGTCCTCGTTTAAAAATTTCTTAAACAATTCTAATATTTGTTTTAAATCTCGAATTAATTTCTCTGAAGCTAAGAGGTAGTCCTTGAGATAATATTCTTACCCTAAAGGTATTCCAAATCAACTTCTAATATGTAACCAGTATCACCATTGTATTCCAAATCAACTTTAAATATGTAACCAGTATCACCATTGCCAGGTATTGTTAATAGATTTCCTTCTACCCATATAATTTGTTCATCACTTGCCCATCTAAAGTTATCTACAGGCATATATTGGATCATTGCTCAGTCAATTAGTGGATCTAGGTACATAATGAAGGGCCATGACCTTTCGTAATTACCATCCTTTCTTATTTTACCATGTATGTCCGAGTAGTATTTGTTATTTGCTTTTGCGTTTCTAAGTGGCATCACGTTAATTCTACCTCTTATTCCTGACTTGGTCATGAGAAACATGTCATAATCTGTCACAAGTTTTATCTCTTATTCCTGACTTGATCATGTGAAATATGTCATAGTCTGTCACAAGTTCTAACTCAACACTGTCCATCTTTAAAATAGCATCATGAGCAAGTCCTGGTGCACATAAATAGTAAGCAGGATCAAGTTTATAGTGTTTCATACAGACATTCCTAAATTCTTCAAAAGCTGTCAAACAACATTAAAGTGTCTTTTTCACGTAATAACCCTGTAGATCACCTAATGTTTGATGTTGAAGTGCAACATCACAACATCTACATAGTGGCAATCGTTATCAGATACATTTGAATCGTTAAGTATGACTAAAACGTTTATTTTGGTAGTGTATATATGTTTCATCAACTCTATCGAAACTATCGATATAGGTCATGGGATCTATCGAAACTGTGTGTGTGTGTGTGTGTGTGTGTGTGTGTGTGTGTGTGTGTGTGTGTGTGTGTGTCCTTTCTTACAAATGTAGGCTTAATAGCACCAAAATGTTTCATTGTCTCAGTGAGCTTGTCATCCTCTAAATTCTGCTCTAGAGACTGACCCATGAATCGGAATCTATCGATCAATCTAATAGTTCATACAAATATATCTTCAAATGTTTCTTTACAAATTTAATGTGTATTTGTTGAAGTAAAATGTTTTTCATCATCCTATGTGAATATAATTAGCTATCCTTCTCAGACTTATTCAACGTACATTAGTTTTGCGATTTTGCCCAACCAGTTGTAAACTACCTGAATGGAATCAGCACCTCTGTAAAAAAAACATTTTAAAACATTTATGACTGAACCTTAGGTACAAAAAAAAAACACTGATGGAATGTGGATGTTTGCATTGTCCAGGATATTATCTGATTGCTCCATAGCACTATTACAATTATGCGGCACGATAATAATTTCAAAATTTCGATCAACAACAATCGGAATGTTTAATTAATAATTTATGCCGATAATTTCTAAATTATACAAATAATCCCTCTTCCGGCATTACGTCCCTTAATCTGTCTACACTGTAACATAGTCAATTGTGTTCTGATAACTCTTCTGGTATATTAAGAAAAGTCAAACATTTTTTACAGATATATTTCTTTCCGTGATGTCAATTAAGATGTAATGATATCATTCAGGACAGATTTTTATATTCCAAAGTAATGGTACCATCCATATTTGTAGTTTTTCGGACCATTGCTTAAAGCGAATTTGATCTGCATGTCAACGTGTTTAGCTTCTCAGTCTAGGTTACTATAAAAGTTTGAATGAAGTTTCTATCAGCAGCAACGTCTCTCACCCTTCCAATATTTCATCACATTTAAGTTTGAATGTAGCTTCTATCAGCAGCAACGACTCTCACCCTTCCAATATTTCATCACATTTAAGTTTGAATGTAGTTTCTATCAGCAGCAACGTCTCTCACCCTTCCAATATTTCATCACATTTAAGTTTTAATGTAGTTTCTATCAGCAGCAACGTCTCTCACCCTTCCAATATTTCATCACATTTTACAGAGATATCGAATTCAAATTCAATTGTAGCTTCTATCAGCAGCAACGTCTCTCACCCTTCCAATATTTCATCACATTTACAGAGACATCGAAGTCAAATTCAAATGTAGCTTCTATCAGAAGCAACGTCTCACACCCTTCCAATATTTCATCACATTTAAGTTTCAATGTAGCTTCTATCAGCAGCAACGTCTCACCCTTCCAATATTTCATCACATTTACAGAGATATCGAATTCAAGTTCAATTGTTGAGATATCTTCTACTTTAATAGAACATCTGTCAAAACAATTTTGATATCTATTCAATTTGGGCTGTGATGCTCTCAGAGAAGTTTGTACGTGAGTATTTAAATTTGTTTCCGGTGTACAAGCTTGTTTCTTCTTAATCCACTTAGTTAAAGCAATAAATGACTTTCGTCTAAGTGGTTAGTATTCATCTATGTGCAACGTTGTCAAATAAAAGTTAAATGGCATTATCCCTTTCACTATTGTTCATTATGTTAATAGTTCTTGTTCTGTGTTAAAATTCTCTGTACTCAGATTTCTCTTCCTCCTTGCTGGGTATCTTCATAAGTCTGATCTATAAATCAAGCTGAACTTTTAACGAACCCAATTGTCTAATTTTCGAACGATGACCTCTTCTTGGTGTGGGTCAATGCCATTAAAAAAAATTCACATAAATCTTAATTGTTACCGTCGTACTCATTTAAATTTTATTTGAATGAGTTTTTAAGTACTTTAGTGATAATTCGGTTTAACCTTTGCTTATTCATACTACTCAATTCTTTTCTTAGGTGCAAATGTATCATCGTACACTGTAATTTCTCTCTGTCTTTCTTTGGAATCGGTAAATCAGGTATTGAAGTCCTCATTGTTGATTTATTTTCATAGCAAGTTTTCCATGTATACTTCACCAGTAATTGTTTAGACATGAAGACAAATTTCGTTATATATTTTTACTATTTTGATTAATTTAAGTTAGAAAATTTCAATTAATATTTCAGTATTTTGTTATATTTACGTTAGAAACTTTCAATGTATATTTAGCTATTTTTATTTTAAGTTAGAAAATGTAAATGCATCTTACACTACTAATTTTCAGAGAACTAAGAACTTTATTTTAAAAGATACTTTTAACAAAAATTAATAACATTACTAAAAACGATCAGAGTTAAAAATAATAAGCAAAAAAATAGACAAAGATTAAACAAAACAATAAACATGATTCAAAAAAAGAAGGGATAATAAGTTTAAACATTTCTTTTTTTTTTTTAAAAAAAGGCTATCATTAACTTTAAACTTTGTCGTAAGTGTTTGTAAAATGTCCACCTTACTATATATTGCTCTGACCCTTGGGGTTATATATCGAACCTACACCACTTACCACCCACAGGAGGCGATCCGGCTTTTGTTATTTTTATGTTTTGCGTACACTAGATCCAGCTTCTAGTATATTAGGCATACGGTTATTTTGTTGTCAATGTACCACGCGTCTTTACGCGTAAATATCACACATGAGACCAGCTCCTCATTTTGAATTGTATGTTGCTTTCTTTGTGTTTACATGGTATCATTGGTTCAACATTATTTATTTATTTATTTATTTATTTATTTATTTTACCATTGTGTTACACGAATCTCGTGCACGAAACCCATAGACGATCCAACTACCCCAGAGTTATTATCACTTCTAAGTTGCTTCATAAGTTCGCATAGTAACATTTGATTTTGCATTGTTTTATTTCGAAATTTCAAAGTGTTGTGTTTTTTATGCGGCATATTTTATTTACGAAGGTTATTAGTGTGCATCAGAGACGCATAAACAACACCTGGTTTGATTGGTTTGATTTGGTGAAAGCCCGACTTAAGTTCTGATTTTTTTTTTCTTTTCTTTTCTTTAAAATTCCCAGTACATGAATCCACCTTAATTGGTGAAACAATTGCAATTGATGTGGTTCATTTAAAGAATGTCCTAACCAGAAGTGATATTTTGATTTTACGTTTGTCTTGGTTAGTCTGAATGTATTCAATGTTCAACATCCTTAAAACGGGACAAAGATCAATTGAATTTGCCTTATGTAGTTTTCTATCAAAACGTTGTTTGTTGTTGTTATTTTTCTTGTGTATGTATGTGTGTGTGTTTTTTTGTTTTTTTTTTTTTTGTTTGTTTTTTGGTTTGTTTGTTTTTTCTTTTGTTTTAACGGCACTTTTAAAATATTATCGGCCTTATCATGCCGAGGAAGTAGAAGCTAAGTGTTTTTCCCAAGGACACACCGAGGCACCCAATCCAGGCTGGCCTGGGCGGGTATCAATCCTTGGATTACGTCACCGACGCTCTGCCAACTTAGCTACAGTGGCTCCCATGTCAAAACGTTCTGTAAGACAGACTACTGTCTTTCTGAAAGAAAACCATTTGGTTTTAAATTACCAAATGATGGTCTGCTAGTTAGGTGATTAAATGACGCTTGGATTATTAATTAAACTCTACTCTGAAATTCAATAGTAAACTGAAACTTCAATAGAAAAGAATTCACCTTATGTTCCCTGCAAGAATTAAGTATATCGGGGGTTTACTCTATTCAAATTTACTTACAGTAATACTTTGGTTTAAGCTGATGTTGGCCACTTTCTTAAGTTCAACAATACTGAATCGCTAAATGGCATCATATCATCATTCTGAATGCTTACATCGCTAAATGGCATCATATCATCATTCTGAATGCTTACATTGCTAAATGGCATCATATCATCATTCTGATTGCTTACATTGCTAAATGGCATCATATCATCATTCTGAATGCTTACATTGCTAAATGGCATCATATCATCATTTTGAATGCTTACATTGCCCTTTTAATAAATGTTTTTAGTTAGTACTTAATGTATCACGCATTTTCACAATGGGTTTGCGAGTTGATAAAGTATCCTTGTTGTTGTGTGTTAATAGTTCTGTATAAAAAAAATCTCTTTTTAGAGAGTGGCATATTTTTAATGTCATTGTGAAATCAAAGCGTTTTGTTGATGATTTCATTGACTATCTGGCTGCAGCTGTTGCTAAAGACGCCTATTAGGATATGAACACCAGAGGTGTAATAGGAACACAAAGCATTGAAAAAAGTGATGGTGATCAAATAAAAATACGACTCAAAATGTACACTTAGTATAGGATGAACTACATGAATATAGAATTGACTCCATGAACGCCAGCTATATATATATATATATATATATATATATATATATATATATATATATATATATATATATATATATATATATATTAGCTCTGTATAAATATTCTTTCGTTCTTTCTTTCTTCGTTTCTTTGACACTATATTTTAAAGCCGATTCTGAACAAGGTCAGACGAAGTTAGAAGGATATAACCATGTGCACCACACACAACTGTCTACACCAAAGAATAATACTAAAATACAACTTTGCATATGAATAGTGATCGTTGACCCGATATAGTTAGTGTTCACAAACCGGCTGTGATCACCCGATATGTCTGGTGATATCACTTAACCAGGTATAGGAGGCAGTGGAGGGTTAAATCTAGAAATATGGCGACTTTTACTTCATACACAAAAAAGTTCTTGGCAAGCAAATGGTGTAAGACCAAAATGTCCAAACAGATTGAGACCTGTTTCATTCTAAAATAATTTTATTCCGGAAGTATCTTATGTTTTTTATACATATAATATTGCTTTATTTTCCAGTTTTCCTTAGCATTGCCCCTACAATATTCAAGGCCGTCTGGGACCTAGACTGCACTTGCAAACGTTGACGAGTTACCTAGAAAGAATGAACTTCATATAAAGTTAAGAAGTTTGGTTGTTACAGGTATACAGATAAATATTTTAAAGGATACTGAGAGAAGGTGAGTAAATGTACAATGGAAGTCGCTTGTTGTAAGTAAATTACTTACTATTTGGTTGCCCATATACAGTACCATAGTGTAAGTTATACCTATATTTATTACCGGACTGAAGTCAGAAACTGTTTAAAATTTTAGGTGGTGTGACATAGATCGAGCATGTCTGCAAAATAAACTGAACATTGATCCAAGTCAACGATTTATATACTGTATCTATAAGCAGAATTTAGCATGTCAAATTTCAAGAAAGCGTCTAGCTTTGAGAATCAACAAAATGTTTGTGCTATTACTTTTTAAAACAGTATCTGACTAACCATTCTGGCAATCTGCCCAAGGGAATATCAACTGCGGTTTGCTAGCTAATATTATACGGGAAGGGCCGACATGGGCCGCCATGATGGTGGGTCGTCTTATCTAAGTGTAGATCCAAATTTGTAGCCAAGTCCGACACTGTTTTAAAATAGATCCTGAAGCATCTATGCATGTAAGGTATATATTAATCTGTTTTAACAGGTGACAGAAAATCTGAAATGTACAATCTTATGATAACTATGGCATTTCGTGTTACATGTCATTTTCGTTTGAGTTAATAACATTCAATGCATTTCTAGTTTGATAAAAGCTGCCCATTCTCGCGAGCGTTCGAATCAAGCCATTTTTTTTTTTTTTTTTTTTTTTTGTCTTTCAGCAAATGACCTACTCACTTAAAATGCCTAACTCTTATAATAATAATAATAATAATAATAATAATAATAATAATAATAATAATAATAAAATTCTTATTTTTTACAGGGGACATGAAGTTAGAACATTCAAGCTTTTATAGACATGTGTTTCCCCGCTGGTTTCACAGTGTGCATTATTTAATTCAGTTAGTTTACACGGTAGAAGCCTGATACATCGATACGTCATTTTGAGGGACCATTGTTTGAGTTTAAAGTTTTAATTATTGTTTTATCGAAAATTGTATTTGTTCGAAGTACAGAAGCAAATGGTGTGGATAATGTGCAGAAACATTTCTATGGATACATAGTTATACGGATATGTTTATTCTCTCACAAAGGTATGTGCCTTAGATATGTATATTTTCAAAATATGTCAGCAGTAAGGTAAATAAATAAACTGACTACTTACAACTTGGAGATGCTTAATTTTTATTTATATCATTTATCCCATAAACACTTGATTGTGTTTCATGCTCACAAGCAGACATAAACACACACACACACACACACACACACACACACACACATACGTATTAACACTTCCAATATGAATTTATGTAAAGACAAAAATATATATGTTTATAATTCCAGAAATAATTGATATCATACAAATAAACAAACAGATATAGAATAAAGATTCCAATATAGTTAACGATATATGTAACCATATCTACACTATTGTTGTATATCAGGTGGAGATTGAATTGCAATATTGGAATTATTTATAGAAGCCATACATTAATAAACATGGTATTACAATATATATTACAAAATAGATTACACTTGTTTTAGTATTACTACACATATATTACAATATATATTACACTTGTTTTAGTATTACTACACATATATCAAATTTTACTCAAACTTATTAAAAAGTATGTAAAACGGAAGAAGCAATACTTAATGAAGATTTAATCACAGAATCCGGATAAAATATGATTCAATATCCCCTAAACATACACATATAAAATATCCCGCAGAACTAATATAAAATTAAACATGTTGTATTCATATAATTAGTTTCATTATAAACGTAAATTAGACATGGTTTTAATCATTACTTAAAAATTGAAATTTAAAAAATAGTGGAATGACTTATTTTCTAACATCCTTAAAATAACGACAACGTGCTTTTTATTTCAGACAAGCAAAATCACAGACATGAAAATAATATGCACAATGGTTTGATGGACAAGTAAACACAGACGTTGATAGGCAATTAAACACAGACGTTGATAGGCAAGTAAACACAGACGTTGATAGGCAATTAAACACAGACGTTGATAGGCAATTAAACACAGACGTTGATAGGCAAGTAAACACAGACATTGATAGGCAAGTAAACACAGACATTGATGGACAAGTAAACACAGACATTGATGGACAAGTAAACACAGACGTTGATAGGCAAGTAAACACAGACATTGATGGACAAGTAAACACAGACATTGATGGACAAGTAAACACAGACATTGATAGGCAAGTAAACACAGACATTGATGGACAAGTAAACACAGACATTGATGGACAAGTAAACACAGACGTTGATAGGCAAGTAAACACAGACATTGATAGGCAAGTAAACACAGACGTTGATAGGCAAGTAAACACAGACATTGATAGGCAAGTAAACACAGACATTGATAGGCAAGTAAACACAGACATTGATAGGCAAGTAAACACAGACATTGATAGGCAAGTAAACACAGACGTTGATAGGCAATTAAACACAGACATTGATAGGCAAGTAAACACAGACGTTGATAGGCAAGTAAACACAGACATTGATAGGCAAGTAAACACAGACATTGATAGGCAAGTAAACACAGACATTGATAGGCAAGTAAACACAGACGCTGATAGGCAATTAAACACAGACATGAAACTAATATACACAAGAATTTAATGGGCAAGTAAACACAGACATTGATAGGCAAGTAAACACAGACGTTGATAGGCAATTAAACACAGACATAAAAATAATATACACAAGAATTTAATGGGCAAGTAAACACAGACATTGATAGGCAAGTAAACACAGACGTTGATAGGCAATTAAACACAGACATGAAAATAATATACACAAGAATTTAATGGGCAAGTAAACACAGACAAAAAAATATGCACTAGGGTTTGATGGGCAAGTAAACACAGACATTGATGGGCAAGTAAACACAGACATGAAAATAATATACACAAGAGTTTGGTGGGTAAGTAAACACAGACATGAAAATAATATACACAACAGTTTGGTTTGTAAACACAGACATGAATATAATATACACAAGAGTTTGATGGGCAGGTAAACACAGACATGAAAATAATATACACAAGAGTTTGATGGGCAGGTAAACACAGACATGAAAATAATATACACAAGAGTTTGATGGGTAGGTAAACACAGACATGAAAATAATATACACAAGAGTTTGATGGGCAGGTAAACACAGACATGAAAATAATATACAAAGGACGCAAATGCAAATAAGCATGAATGTACGTTGTGTAAGTTTGCTTACTGAATGCATTCGGTATTTCTAGGTGTATGATACCCGAAATTTATTCTATTAAAATTCTTTTCTGTTGACTGCATCAGGACACAAGTGCGAATCATTCATGGATGAAAAAAAAATTCTTAAATTCACCTCTCACAGCCATGTTTTAATGTTACGAATACATCAACAAATGTCCATTGTTAAACGACACAGTACCTTGGTAGGCTGATACAGAATATTGCCGGTAGTTTAGGGTCATACCAAAATTAGTCCCAGTTTTTGCTTAAGATATAAATCCTGCACAACTGAAATCCGTATATTGATGTTGTAAAACAATAAAAGTTGATGATAATCAAACTCTCAAATGAAACAAATGAAGCTAACGATATAAAGAGAATAAACTTCTTGCATTGAATCTATTGTATGAATCGGTCTATGGATCCGTCCATTGTAAGAATCCGCCTATTGTATGAATCCGTCTATTGTATGAATCCGTCTATTGTACGAAGTTTGAATTGTTAGTACCTAGCCCTTGTATAAGAAGGACTTTAAAAATATAAGTATATCATCAATACTTGTCATGCCATCAGGATAGGTAATGACTGATGTTTACAGGTATCCAAAAAGTAACAACGTCAGTTATAGAAACTACATATGAGGTCACACTCGAAAACATTTTACTGTACACCATTTCTTAAAATAATAATTATAGCTCAGCCTTTTAATTGAATCAGCTCTCCAATTGTCATTTTCACACCACCTCCTGGAATCTCTAAACGTGTGCATCATTAATGCAACGTTACTGATTATGCAAAGTAATAGATACTAGCAAATCGTCAGTAGCTTGAACAGGTGTTCCTGCCTCAGGTGTTTTATATTGAAGCCTGGTACATATACTTTTACGGTATCGTTTGTATAGTACAATCGCCACTGTTGTAACTACACTTATAAATACTAACACTAAGCAAATGATCAAAATGGTATTTGTGTCGTATTCACTAGCAGGACTATTTGTTGTAGTTGTAGTTGTTATATAGTCTGAAAAATAAAACGTTGACTTTTAGTTTATTTATTTAAGATACAATATCCATAGGCCAAACAAAACATTGCAATGTTTCAGTATCTTTGTCAAAACCTTCCCATATGATCTGGCATGGAGAACATAACAAAACACAACGAAACTATGCAAGAGTTTTAGGATTTCAAGGCCTTGTTAGAATATTTAATTACTAAATGCATCATTCAATATTTTTTGGGACGAGATTTGGGGGGTTCCATTTTAAAACTCATTGTAAACCAGGCGCATTTATCTCGCCGTCATTTCATAGGCCACTGCCATGAATTGAATATAATCATATTTAGTACCAAGGTTTTGCTACATTTAGTTGCATGTAATATGTACATCTAGATGAAATAGATCAAAGATCGCGTTTATTAGTTCTGTGTCACTTCTAAATAATTGTTAAAACAGTAATAATAAAAAATGATGGACGGTTAAATGCAGCTTGCCTTACGTGGACATATGTATCATCTTCAACGAAGCTTCGATCAGTTCAAAAACTGATTGTGTTTTATAATTCCAGAATTATAATTCTTATTTTATCCTTTTGTTTATCACAGTTTGTTGAAAGCTTGTTTTTAAAGTTAGCATTGTATCTAAAAAATTTTTATTGATGTTAGGTTTTATTTAACATGACAATATGACTGAATAATATTTAATTGTTGTTGACTGACTGTTTAATAAATAAAATATACCAAATTAATATTGGTTGTATAGAAGAGAGAAATCTAATAAGATTTTGTTAGGACCTTGAGTAAATGCCGATCTCGCTATAAATAATAGTTAGCTAAACTTCAAACCAAAATAAATCTACGTTACTTATAGAAATTTGAAGGTATATTCGGTTTTATATATAATAAGAGATGAGTAAGTTAATAATTTACTTGATGAATTATATATAATTTGTTTATGTTAAAAAGTACCTCCTATTTTAGCAATCACAGTCCAGCATATATATGATATTCCACGTGTAAGCATAAGTTCCTAATGATCGTTTTTATATGCATATTTATAGAGAATGATGGGTTTTTATATGCATATTTATAGAGAATGATGGGTTTTTATATGCATATTTATAGAGAATGATGGGTTTTTATTTGCATATTTATAGAGAATGATGGGTTTTTATATGCATATTTATAAAGAATGATGGGTTTTTATATGCATATTTATAGACAATGATGCGTTTTTATATGCATATTTATAGAGAATGATGGGTTTTTATATGCATATTTATAGAGAATGATGGATTTTTATATGCATATTTATAGAGGATGATGGGTAAAATAAAAAAATTGTACCAGTGAACCTATGTAATTTTAAAAATGTTAAGATTAATAATTTCCAATAAACATTAAATAAATGCATTTTAAATCAACTTTTTTATTATGTTATTTCTAAATAAGACTAACAGGGTAGGTGTATATTAGTTCCAGCCCAAAGAGATTAAATAAATGCATTTTAAATCAACTTTTTTATTCTGTTATTTCTAAATAAGACTAACAGGGTAGTTGTATATTAATTCCAGTCCAAAGAGATTAAATAAATGGCTGTTATATCCTCGTTACTAAAACTTCAACTCTCCCTATATGCCTATATCAAAATGATCGATACACACAGGCAATATCTGATATGAATATCAAAATGATCGATACACACTGGCAATATCTGATATGAATATCAAAATCATCGATATACACAAGCAATATCTGATATGAATATCAAAATCATCGATACACACAGGCAATATCTGATATGAATATCAAAAAATAAATATTTCTCTCCCACCTTCCTTTACAGACTCCAACAATTTATCTATTTTCCGCCTATCTCTATCTACCTACCTACTTATCTATCTATCTATCTATCTATCTATCTATCTATCTATCTATCTATCTATCTATCTATCGGTCCGTCCGTCCGTCCGTCCATCCATCCATCCATCCATCCATCCATCCATCTATCTATCTATCTATCTATCTATCTATCTATCTATCTATCTATCTATCTATCTATCTATCTATCTATCTGTTTGCCTATTTAGCCCTTGATAAGTTACAATTTTGCAATATTTAAAGATAAATATCATTGAAAAGTGCGTGGAATTGTATGACAATACCCGTTCGTACTTGAGTCCATGTGTTCGTCATTTCGTAACGCCTCACACGCCGTTCAGGATAGAAACTGGAAACCTTTTCATATGATTTGAGCTTGGTCTTTAGATTTTACAATTTTGATTCATCACCGGGGGGGGGGGGGGGGGCAGATATTGAGGGGTACACATTTGCATGAGTTTAATAGTATATGAACAGTGTAGTAATTATAAGAGTTCACAACTCATCCTACCTGGTTTAAGGTACAGACTTAAAACCTTAGGATATAATTTTGGGATGGTCTGCAGATGTGCACAAACCGAATTAGAATTTCGATCCATTCCACTAGAGTCAGGGCTTAGGCGATGGTGGTGGTAGAAACCGCAAGTACGGAATCCGCGAGTACGGAAACCACGAGTACAAATCGGAACTTTTGGCAAGGAAGGAATCCGCGAGTACTGAAAGGCCGAGCACACATCGCAAGACAGGAATCCGCGATTACGGAAACCCTGTGTACACATCTCAAGGCAGGACACCACAAGTCCCGAATCCGATCGCATTGCAATGCGGGACAGCGCGTGTAGGACTATAGGCCATCTATTATCTCCAGCAGGGGATTTTGCCACCTTTGTAATATTCCCCAAGAGAAGTCATGTAATAATTAAAGAAACCCAAGAAAGTGGAAGTATACTTTTATTGAAAATAACTCTGTATTATAAGACACAAGTCATTGTACCTCAGGCAGTGGGAAAATACACATCCAATACATTTTTATTCATATTTCATTATGGATGAAGTGTCGGCGAAAAAGCAAGATAGGTCTAAAACAGATATAATGTCAAAATGTCAAATAATTATCCCAGTCAGCCATTAATTGTTACTAAGAGTTGAGTAATTGTCCACCAAGTTGATTAACGTCAGCCATGTTGTCGATGGTGCAGTTTTGCCGGTGCGTGAGGAAAACGTGTATGTTAGGATGAGATCTCTTGATGCGTTGCTTAAGCGCCGCGTGGAAGCTCTCCACCCAGTTTGTTTGTACTACAAGTGGAGCCAACGACCGGGATGCGAATAGGACCGATTCCTTACTTCTTTATCCGTTTCTTCCTCGCGTATCTAAGCTGCCTTGCAATGTGTACTCGGGTTTCCTGACTTGCGATGTGTACTCGGGGTTTCCTGCCTTGCAATGTGTACTCGGGTTTCCTGCCTTGCGATGTGTACTCGGGGTTTCCTGCCTTGCGATGAGTACTCGGGTTTCCTGCCTTGCGATGTGCACTCGGGGTTTCCTGCCCTGCGAGAAGTTCAGATTCGTACTCCGGGTTTCCGTACTCAATGATTCCTGCTCTGCATTTTCGTTATACTTAGGCTTTCCGTACTAGCGGTTTCAGCGTACTCCAGACATATGTGGCCTCTTGGTCATAACTATGAAAGTATTGAGACGCCATCTTATAAACATGTATACTCTTATTAAACATACAAATACGAATTAAGACAAACAACTGACATTGGTCCAACCGTCTGTCCATAACTAAACGGACTTAGTCCCCACTTATAACTTTTTAAATTAATGAGCTACCCATGCTCTCCTTGTATGGGAAGAGTATGAACTTACTGGACATGAGAAGGATTGTGCATATATGACGCTAACATCGCTCCCTGCAGCTATGTTTATTCTCATCCTCAGGGACTTAGTTGAAAGGTCTAAACTGGACCGGGTGATGGGCGTAGAGAGGTGGGTCAAGATAAGTAAGCGCAGGGATATGTGTTTTACCACACAGAATTCTGGTTTAGAAAAGAAAGGCAACTTACTTCGGCACAGCCGTGAGCAGTCTGAGATATCACAGATAGGTTTACACGGGTCACAGTTTCCCGTATGCGGGTCAAAATATTCATCGTTCTTGCAGTTAATACTACCGTCTGAAATTTCTAAAGACAAAAGAATTATATATATATATATATATATATATATATATATATATATATATATATATATATATATATATATATATATAAGCTGTTAGTGGACCATGCAGGTGCAAAACTGATATACCAGGAATTTATATCAAAATACACCTTGGGAAATTGAGGAAAAAATGAAAAATAAATTAACAGATCTTAACATGCTGATACAAACGGCTTCGCATTCAAGCGTAAACGAGAAAGAGATACAATAATTCTTGACGGAATACAGAGATGAAAAATATTTATAAAAAACCTAACAGATTTTCTACATTGTTAAGGCTGGTAGAAGCACGTGTCTAATTTCACCTGGAAGATTATACGTATTACCACATTAAATTCACGAGAAAATACAAATTGAAGGATTTTAAAATAATTTCAAGAATTAAACACACTTTTGACTCATATGTTGATATGAAATAATGACAAATTAGCTCCAGAATTTCATCAATGATAAATATAACCTACGCATATGTGCTTCCATAAATTTTCATACCTGTAATACAGCACTTACCAGCCAATCAATTTCCATAATTATAATACGGCACTTACATGCCAATCAATTTCCATAAATGTAATACATTATTTACCAGCCAATCAATTTTCATAAATGTAATACATTATTTACCAGCCAATCAATTTCCATAATTATAATACGGCACTTACATGCCAATCAATTTCCATAAATGTAATACATTATTTACCAGCCAATCAATTTCCATAAATGTAATATAGCACTTACCTGCCATATTTCTTCTCACGGGGCGTCCAAGTATAAAAATAATTATGACAGTTTGTTTCTCTTTTTTCTTTTTTAGACTTTCGTTCTTTTCAGAGTACCTGTCAATAAAGCAATACAAAATTTAAGATATTTAGAATTCCTTGTCATTATCCTACAATTTACACGCATTTACTGTGTAGTTTGTTATGTATGGTAAAATAAGTATATAAAAATGTTCTGGGGATGTTTCTAGTTCTTACTAAATATATAGTCATGAATGAAAACGAACTGCAAGACATAGTTCTTATGTTATAAAATACCTACAGAATTTAGCACATTTAACATTTCTGGGGAACTTTAATTTATGTACTCAATCGAGTTTTCAAAGGCTTGAGGAAACTGTTGTATTTAATACCGCACACACTGACTTGCGACCGACAGCGAAAGCTGCCTATAAACTACCGCACTGTAAGCATTCCAAACGATCGCTGACCAATCCAATCATGAGGTGTAAATATTTACCCTATCGTATTTTTGACTCTATGTTTTTTAGTTAGATAAGCGGTCGGAAAGAGCCCAGTGGGACACCTGTGTAGATTTTTGTACATACATATTAAATCGGTATATTTAACATTTCTATTCCAATTTTTATGAAATTGTCATCACTTATTTAAATGTCATCTGTTGATCATCATTATTATTTTCAGAAATGAAAACACACCGAGTTTAAAGAAATATTTATGCTGGCTAAAAGGACGAGTACTCTCCGTATTTCCGGGAGATATATTCACCATATTGTTTTATTGACAGTTTATCTTGCTCAGAATCAACACATACAACCAGTCTTATATTATGGGTTGTGGTAAATACCTAATGAATAAAAGTTAATTACAAAGTACGAAATACTTAATTCTTCTTAACACAAATACAAAGGTGTGATGAAATATTGTTCTTGACTTAGACTCATTTATCATACAGTACAAGTGACCTGAATTCCCTAAATACGTGCCTTCTGAAAAATTAATTTACAAACATTGTCAGAGAAGTATAATAGACTTGAAAACACTCAGAAAAGAGTTGTTCTTATCATTATTATGGGGGGGGGGGGTGTCTTCTCAAAAACGCTATTTTCGACGACAACCACTAGCAATATATGCAATATCTCAAACTTTAGGACGCAGGTATTGCGATTTGCGATGCTATTACTTTGTGAATATACCACGAACAGGTGTGTGTGTGTGATCTGTGTTATTTCGACACCTACAGATTCAATCCTGTGGGCCAGATAATTATATAAGTTGTAGATATGCTGCCTTATTTTACAAAGATATCGTTGCCTTTTTACATAGCTTTTAATATATTAATGAACTAAAACGATACTCGAATTTTATTCACTTGAGATAATTATCGGTAAATTGAATAATACACCTATCGTAGGAAGATCGATAGTGTTTGATATTGTTGACTTCAGATATTGGGATATACTATGTATTGGTTCCGTGTAGTAAACGGACATGGTCATGATTAATATTACATAGTTTTATTTCAATGGATGAACCAGAGAATGAAATAAAGTGTACAGGGAGATTTATGTTTGTTCTTAACTTTCAAGAACATCCAAAAAGGTTTGAAACTACTTGGGAAAAACAACTAAAGCTATTTTTGACTGCCCTAAAAAATGAGTGACATTTAGTTACCTGATAATATAATGTCAAACCTTGCACCTCCCCGTGTTCATTTGAAGGGATGAGATTTTGATATACCAAATGTGTGCACACAAAACACTTGCAAAAGTATACTTACCAGTGTTTCCAGCAAACGTTCGTTTTAGTGTCTACTATCTAGCTCAAAGACTGTTATTTAGTGAGTTATAACTCCTGTTGTATTAGGATATCAAGTCAAGATAAAGATTGAAGGTTTTCGGCTGAAACATACTGACCTACAGTTGAGTGACAAATACAGTGACTCCAAATTTCGTCTTACCTTTCTCGGATGGGGGGTCTATTTCTAGTAGTGGTACTTTCCAGTGCTAGCCTATATTTAGAAATTTCGTTATAGATATATTTATCTACCAATGAAATATTCATACATATTCCCTAAGATGTGTTCAAAGCTTATTTATTAGGAGTGGCGTTACAAGTGACCCAGTAAGATGGGTGTAGTTCCTGCCAATCCTGCAAAATGTAGAATATGATTATGACTTGCACGATCTCAATAAAAAATATGCTTACACATGTTTAAAAGCGAGGACATCCGGTAAGAGGTGATACAGGTGTCACCAGCACAATGCTCTTACATTCACGATTAAAGAAATTATTATCTACAGTAAAATGAGATCTTGCTTATGTATATCAGATCCACTTTGTAACCAGAAACTTCAAAGGCCAGCATTTTAACAACTTTTGCACAATGTGAGGTGCTGTCGCATTCGTCGCACGTCACTTGAGTACACACATGATGATTTTAATCATGTATTATGGACACTCCTGCAAACTCGGAAATGTAAAAATTTTAAACGTCTTGAAAAACACGTATTTTCACTGACTTCAACACCCACCCACCCGAAATTAGTGATATATGTTAAGATGTCAGGACATCAAAGTTTATTCGTGATATCCTGTCAGACCTCGTACATCCTTCGTTATATCCTGTCAGACCTCATACATCCTTCGTGATATCCTGTTAGACCTCGTACATCCTTCGTGATATCCTGTTAGACCTCGTACATCCTTCGTGTTATCCTGTCAGACCTCGTACATCCTTCGTGATATCCTGTCAGACCTCGTACATCCTTCGTGTTATCCTGTCAGACCTCGTACATTCTTCGTGATATCCTGTCAGACCTCGTACATCCTTCGTGTTCATTTGTAAGGATGAGATTTTTTTATGATACTTAATATATGCTTACAAAAACCCTTGCAAAAGCGTACTTACCAATGTTTCCAACAAAAGGTCGTTTTTGTGGCAACGTCTCATAGGATATTAATTACGGAGCGATAACTCCTGTTGTGTTAGAATGCCATATAATAATGAAGATTGGAGACTTTCAACTTATGCTTGTTGCCCTCCAGTTGAGTGAAGAATAAGGTGACTTTAATTTCTCGACTAATTATTCCTAACGTAATTACTTCTTACTTTTTCGGGTGGAAGTCTATTTCTAGAAATGGTGCTTTCCAGTGGTGGCCTATATTTAGAAATTTCGTGATTGATATATTTATCTACCAGTGAAAGATTCATATATATTCTACGCAAAATGCGCACAAATAATTTAAAAAGAAGACATCCGGTAAGAAGTGATAGAGGTGTCACCAGCACAAAATTCTGACATGTACAATGAAAGAAATTATTACCTACAGTAAAATGAGATCTTTCTTATCTATATCAGACCACTTTGTAACCAGAAACGTTTCCTCAAAGGCCAATACTTTAACAACTTTAGCGCAATGTGGAGTAATGTCGCACCTGCCGCAAGTGCATGGGCACACACGTGATGATTTTAATCATGTAGTATGAACACTCCCGCATACCGGTAAATGTATTCATGTATGCACGTATGTATGTATGTATGTATGTATGTATGTATGTATGTATGTATGTATGTATGTATGTATGTATGTATGTATGTATTCATGTATGTATGTATGTATGTATGTATGTATGTATGTATGTATGTATGTATGTATGTTGTATGCATGTATGTATGTATGTATGTATGTATGTATGTATGTATGTATGTATGTATGTATGTATGTATGTATGTATGTGTGTATGTATGTATGTATGTATGTATGTATGTACAAAACTCTGCTGCTGCTGGACACTTAAAACAGAAGCTTCCACAGGTTGCAAAGAAGTATTTCTGTTTGCTTATTTTTCCACGTCATATTTTAATTTAAATTTATAATATTCTCCGGTATTACTATTTGTATATATCTATATTTAAGTAAATTGTACCAAGATCTTTTCTACTGTGCAAAATTTAGTAGTAGTATTACGAGCACTAGTCATCTTTTGTTATATAAGACTATCTACTGATAGAATGTCAGTAGTTTTAATAGGTCCCAATATATTTCGTCAAAGTTGTAAGAATTGCGAAAACCTGTGTTAAATGTTTGTGACATGTAAAAAACAATAAGATACATTTCAACAAAATAAAACCGAACAAAACTTTACTTAAATATAACAAAACTCTTTGAGCACGATGTTTATATCGCAGAAGCTATCATTCCATTGATGACGCGTACACATAGCAGATACATAGTGCCACAGAAGCTATCATTCCATTGATGATGCGTACACATAGCAGATACATATTGCTGCAGAAGCTATCATTCCAATCGATGACGCGTACACATAGCAGATACATGTTGCTGCAGAAGCTATCATTCCATCGATGACGCGTACACATAGCAGATACATGTTGCTGCATCTAGTTTGAGGAATCACGTAAAAACTGCGTGCAATAACCAAATCAACCCTGTATTTTTTGTAATAGTCATGGAGGTCGCATCTTCAGTTCAATATTATTACGCTATTTACACCTGACAGACGTAATACTGAGCACTTTGAGCTGACTACGTGTGATTTCTTTGAATGAATCAATTGTTTACTAATATAAATGGAGATGTTTGCAGAAAATTTTATAAAAGATTAAATTGTCATTTTATGTAAGTGTCATGCAGTCTTGAAAAAGACTAGCAAAATACCCAATACATGATGCTGACATCAGGGGCTGATCCAGGAATATCGTTTAGGGGGAGCGTAAATAAGTAGGCGAGGGGTCTGTGGAACGGAACCCTATGTGGAGACCCAGAGGGCGAGCCCCCATAAGCTTTTGCATTTTAAACGTATCCCGAGCATACATTTAACCATCGAATTGCCAAGAAAATGTACTCTAAAAACTATTCCAGTTATTTCCCTCTCTTTTATTAGGGGTGAGGGGCGCGCTGGATCCCCTCACCCCCACCCCCACCCCGATCCGGCCCTGGACATTGTATTGCTTATACGTGCATTGTCACACAATTGTGAGCGACGCAGACATTTTCAATAAGTTTTAACAAGCAATAGTTGCACACAATGTTTCCATCAAATGTCATTTTGTGCATGAAGATTTCAAGGAAGTTGTACAAAAGAATTCCCAACCATAACACTATTGCTATACCTCTACTAAACTATTATTGTATCTGTCAACATCGCATTCAATTCAATGTATATGTGAAAGACGCCAGTATCTTAAATCTACATGATCCCAGATGTGAAAATCGTTCACTGCATTTTTCCCAAAAGTTATTACACATTTTATAAAACGAAATGGAGATGTGTAGATTCTCTTAGAAGCAGATCACATTAATCTACAACTGCAACCGATTTCCCCTTTTCCTCTCCCTCTCAATTGTTTGATTTATATGAAAGTAAATAAGTGGACATCAAGTCAAAATTGCTTGTTCATCACATTCTTATATATCACCAATTCTTCTACAATATAACATATCCAAGATATTTTACTGTTGACGGATTATAATATGAATTTTATTTCAACGAACCTCTTAATTGATCAACTGGTAAACAAATAAGTAAGGGAACCGCGTTATCTCAGTTGGTAGAGCGCCGGATTTGTAATCCAATGGTCGCGGGTTCGATACCCGTCCTGGCCAGCCTGAGTCGGCTGCCTCGGTGTGAGAAAGGCACTTGGCTCCCAATTCTTCATAATAAAGCCAATAAATTGCCATTAAACCAAGCAAGCAACCAGCCAAGAAATAAGCAAATGTACTTTTTAATGCATCAAATCTTGGTGCTACTACTGTAAAGCTTCTATATTTTATCACACTTTTAATGAAATATATTATCACACTTTTAATGAAATATATTATCACACTTTTAATGAAATATATTTATCTTTTTAACATCCCAAAAAAGAATCACAATGATGCACAATTCAAATTTTGAATTCAAATGTCTACTTTAGCATGCAACATACAGGAAATGATATGTGTCAACCATACTTTCTGTCAATAAATCGCACAAAGCTGAGTTGCATAAATACGATGCGCTTTAGGACTGTGTGACCTAGCCCTATACATAAACGAAAAAAGAATAATATTGGCCTGAAAATTCCAATAACAAATGAAGCATACCTTAAAAGATCCCTTGTTTTTGTACTTTTGCTGTGTTTGTTTTTGTTGTTGTTTTTGTCGTTGTTTTCTTTTGTTGCTTCTTTTGTTGGTGTTGTTTTGTTTTGATTTAATTTGTTTTCAGCTGCATCTTTGTACATAAACACAAGTATGTATGTAATAGTCTTACTCATAATATGAAGTTGAGTCAAACATCGTTTACATTTTGTGTATTGACTATAATATGTTTCTTATTCAGCCTCAAAGAAGTTAGTTGCAACAAGTTATGGTATACAAACTTATTTTATTAACAGCCTCAAAGAAGTAAGTTGCAACAAGTTATGGTATACAAACTTATTTTATTAACAGATCCAAAGAAGTAAGTTGCAACAAGTTATGGTATACAACAAGTTATGGTATACAACAAGTTATGGTATACAAACTTATTTTATTATTCAGCCTCAAAGAAGTTAGTTGCAACAAGTTATGATATACAACAAGTTATGGTATACAACAAGTTATGGTATACAACAAGTTATGATATACAACAAGTTATGGTATACAACAAGTTATGGTATACAAGCTTATTTTATTAACATATGTTCGTTATCGGAGGCAACATCATTACAAAACTACTGAAAACTGATAACTCTGATGGTAATGACGATGATGAATTATTTCCCAAAGAGAAGTTTGATAATGCAAGTCCTATCCAACATAAAATGAAAGCATAAATAAATCAGTTCTAACAGGTTAATGCGAATTTGCGCAGACTCATTATGTAATAAGAGGGTATGTACATGGTTCCACCTAATCCGAATGAAATGAAAGGCAGTACACACACACATATATATATATATATATATATATATATATATATATATATATATATATATATATATATATATATATAAAATTCTCTAACCCGTATGATAATATTATTTATATTATTTATCCGTATTTAAAAATTCTGTTAATTAATGTTATCAAGCATTCTCCTGTAGAATCCAGGGATATCATTTCTGCTCACTCTGTTTGATGTATATTTGTAATTCTCTCTGTCTGTCTGTCTCTGTCTGTCTCTCTCTCTCTCTATATATATATATATGTATATATATATATATATACATATATATATATATATATATATATATATATATATATATATATATATATATATATATATTATCACATTATCACATGCAGGGCATTAAGAATACACGTGCCCTAAACCTACATTACGTTGAAGGCTTTTCTGGGAAACAAAACAAAAACAAGCTTATCAATAACATAATTCAAACCACAGTGTCACGTGTTTTTCAAAAAGAGTGTATATAAATATCTCCTAAATATAATTAATTAAAAGTTGGAAGATAACAAGAATTGTGAGTAGATTTGTTTCAAACAAGTCCAGTATGGAATATTGAAATCGATAAATCAATGTGGCGCAAGAAGATATTTGAGGCTGTTTTATTCCGAAGCTCTTAACTTATAAATCAAACACGGGTACAAAATATACAAAACAATGTACAAAACATGTACAACGAAATTAAAGAAATAAAATGAAAGAATTAAAATGTCCAATATACAAAACATACTTAATGAAAGAATCATACACTTAAAGACATTAAAGCAGAATGAAAATGCCCTCACTTCATTATAAAAACATCACAGTAGGTAAATATTACCCGAGAGTTAGAGATTAGCAAAAACATAACTTTAAATGGCTTTTTAATGGAAAGAACAATTTTGTCAAATGTAATCCCAGTGTCAAGAATAAACTCAAAACAGAAGTTTAGCAATTTTTACGTGACAGTAAAATCATTATTGCCGTCTAGTTTTAAAACCTAAACAGCGGTTATCTTCCTTAAAACAATTAAAAGCTTACATTTTCATCCCATGCACACTTGACAAAATTTAATTACCGTCTACACTCGCGTATAAATCCGATAAAACTGCAAACTTAGATCCAGATTTGTCGTCGCATAATGTGCCGGCAGATCAGGGTCTATGTTGTTTGCAGTTTGACCCGACTTATAGGCATGCATATACGGTACTAAAAATAGTATAGTCCCAATATTGTATGTTTCTTACTCGCACCTACGATACGCCCTACAGAGCACCGCCCAGTACGATGGATCAAATTTCCAGGTTTGTGCACGGCTCTAAAATACTGTAAATCATAGCTTGAGATTTGAATAGCGATCGTAAAGGAGACTGACCAGAGATAACTAAGTCGGATTAATACAACATATAAAACACTAACTTTTTGAGCAATTGAATTGACTAAAGCACATACAAGCGTTAGAACAAGCAGGTTTAGCACACCTTGCATAAGGCATATGCAACTTCCTCAAGGGCGCGGGCCGGATAGAGATTTGTAAATGTACCTGTTATGATATAAATGAAATAGAAAACCACGTCGCGGCTTTCGGTCTGTAGGTTGCACATGCCTACTTTACATGGATGCGGGATAGGGTTTATGGATTACACACATTCTTGACACAGCATTAATATCACTTATACTTGCATGGCATGCGAAACATGATACATGCATACACGCACTAAATATGCATGGATGGGCATAGTCACACTTTTCCAATAATTAAAAAATTATGAGGAAATGCATGTAATGCATGACCAGAAGGTATATAAGCTATTGCACAAATACATTCACAAATAGTGGAATTTTTTTAAGTGTTGATCTTTTGGTGTATGTATTCAAAAGAAATTCTAAATGTTTAATGTAATCAGTACGCTAATATAGTTCTTGTTAACAAAATTAAGAGATTTTTTTTTCGAACAACTAATATTTGTTTTCTCTCTGTTGTTTACATAAACAGCCAACGACAGAAAGAGTAAATTTGGCTGGATAAAGCCGGTGGCTTTTTGGGATAGGTTAAATATGTAAATGAAATGAAGTGAAAGGAAAATAAGACCCAGGCTAGACATTAAAGGGCATTTAAGAGAGAGGTGAACATTATGGGAGATTGCACTGTAGTTGGAGTTTGGAAAGAGAAAATGAATCACGTTGTATCTAGTACTTTCTGTCATGCAATTGATGTTTTCACATGTGCCAAGTTATTTCCAAACTCCAGCCCGGGTCGGCTGCCTCAGTGTGTCCTTGGAAAAGGCACTTAGCGTCCATTTCCTGGGCATAATACAGCCAGTAATGTGTTTCAATTGCGGTTAAAACCACCAAAAACAAAACGATTGTGTTCAGTCCTTACTCGCGTTTAAGTCGGGTCCAATTGCAAGCGACGACAGATCAGGGTCTATTTTGTTTGTCCTACAGATTAGTCCTAACAGACTCCATAGACACATATCTACCAGCGCATTTTGCCACGACATATATAGGTCTATGCATTGTGCAGTTGGATCCCACTTATATACGGTACCTCTTAAGTCTGATTTAGACGGATACTTTAATCATAATTCATACATCTCTATCTCTCTGTTTAAAGCTATTGCTTCACTCTTATTATCTTTCTGGCATTCTTGAATGGCCTTTTCGTACACAATCCCTGAGCAGCATATTTTCTTCTGCCTGCAAAACATTTTGTACATAGTAACAACAGTTAATACCAGGAATAAACCAAGAAGTATTGGAAGTAATACAACCAGAAGTAACTGCGACGTGTTCAAACCGTTGTCAGAAGACGTAACTGTCGTGGAAGTGTTGGAAGGCGAAGTCGATATAACGTAATCTGTAACAAGGAAAAATGAAGAAGTAAGAGAATGGAAACATTTTTGCTTGTAATTAATTATTAGTTTTCCTGCCATCGTATCTAAGGCATATTACTAATATCATATACCTTGACTTCGAAAATGTATAGGTCATAATACTAACGATGAAAAATGTAGCATTTTTTTTTCTCTCTTTCGTGTCCTTTCACAATGTAATCATGGTAAAATTTAGGAATTATGTTCGCTAATGTGTGATACATGCTTACTAAACAAAAAGGCATTTTCAACTTTTGAACGAATGTTTTTGTTTTGAATGTCATTGAATACAATAATTGACTCTAAAAGATATATGTATGTATGTAAGTATGTATGTATGTATGTATGTATGTATGTATGTATGTATGTATGTATGTATGTATGTATGTATGTATGTGTGCATGTATGTATGTAAAAATTACTCGGGCAAACACTTGAGCAGTCTCCAGCGGCACATACGGGACCACATGGATCGCAATTCCCTGTAAACGGGTCCAAGAACTCATTACTTCCACAATTACCTGAAAATTACAAAACGAATTGCACTGTTTAGTCAAGATAAGCTCGTTCATAGGACACATAGTTGAGCATATTCTAATGTTTCCTAGATTTTTACCGTCAAAGAAAGTCTCAAGACACAAGTGTCTCAATTGTTGCTGTTGTTACTTACTTTTACTGCTGCTGCTACTACAACTACCTCTATTATTGCTTCTTTCCGCCTGTGACGTTGATTCTGGGGCTCTTTTCAGAAATTTACAATATATTTGTCCTTCTGTATGAAAAGTCCAGTATTTCTTGTGTCGATCAGTTTTTTTTAATAAGTTCGTACTTTGCCTTCATTATTTCACAACATTTCTGCCCTATTCATTCTTGTTTATACGAGTGGTTTACATTTTAACAGTGACCTCATTATTAGCACCAGTGAATGCATTTATCTATTTGTTATAAATGAATATTTTTTTTCTTTACCCTTCCGCATAAAAACTTATATTGTGCCCTTTACCCTCATGAAAAATAACAAAAAGAAAACATGCAGGTGTAATGGTGATGAAAAGTCCCTCATGAAAAATGGATGTTTCACATAAAACCCAATTAGCCTATGCACCACTCATATAGAACACTATCCCAAAGAACCATCTTGAGCACAGATATTGACCTTTTATTGAGTATTCAACTTCCCAATTAGCGAATGCTCAATTCATACAGAACATCATACACCAAGAACCATTTTGAGCACAAATAGTCCTCAGATTGAGCATTCGATCTCCCACTTAGTGTACGCACCACTCATACAGAACACCATGCTCAAAAACCATCTTGAACACAAATTCTGTTCTTTGAACATTTAACATCCCATTTAAAATATAGACATCTCATGTAGAATATAATACTCAAGAACCATCTTGAGCACAAAGCTTGTAATTAGATATAGCATTCAAAAGTTTCAATCTGAAATAACGTAACACTAAATAGTGCAGAACCATTCAAGTTTCATATGATTTTGTCTTTAGAGTACATACAAACATATGAAACGGCAGTGATATATAAAAACTTATAGAACAATTCTTAAATTTCAAAATTCTGTGCATTATATCAATTTCTATTCTCCAAAACTTTGTTGACTAGCCGGCAGAGCATATTTCTATCTGTAGTCACTCAGGTTTACGAGAATCAATGGTTGTTTATGTTGATGTGTAAGAGAATCAATGGTTGTTTATGTTGATGTGTACGAGAATCACTGGTTGTTTATATTGATGTGTACGAGAGTCAATGGTTGTTTATGTTGATGTGTAAGAGAATCAATGGTTGTTTATGTTGATGTGTAAGAGAATCAATGGTTGTATATGTTGATGTGTACGAGAATCAATGGTTGTTTATGTTGATGTGTACGAGAATCAATGGTTGTTTATGTTGATGTTGAGGATCTTTGAACTAAATTTTTAAATAAGACATGGAGAAAAATCTCATCACTGCGGTGTGGGTTCGAACTCATGGCCGCCGATTTCATAAATGTTCTTTCTAGACAAACCATTCAACCTGCTATCGGCACTCGCTAAATGTATGTATACTAAATGTATGTATACTAAATGTGTGTATACTAAATGTATGTATACTAAATGTATGTATACTAAATGTGTGTATACTAAATGTGTGTATACTAAATGTGTGTATACTAAATGTATGTATACTAAATGTGTGAATACTAAATGTATGTATACTAAATGTGTGTATACTAAATGAATGTATACTAAATGTGTGTATACTAAATGTATGTATACTAAATGTATGTATACTAAAGTATGTATACTAAATGTGTGTATACTAAATGTGTGTATACAAAATGTATGTATACTAAATGTGTGTATACTAAATGTGTGTATACTAAATGTATGTATACTAAATGTGTGTATACTAAATGTATGTATACTAAATGTGTGTATACTAAATGTATGTATACTAAATGTATGTATACTAAATGTATGTATACTAAATGTGTGTATACTAAATGTGTGTATACTAAATGTATGTATACTAAATGTATGTATACTAAAGTATGTATACTAAATGTATGTATACTAAATGTGTGTATACAAAATGTGTGTATACTAAATGTGTGTATACTAAATGTATGTATACTAAATGTATGTATACTAAATGTGTGTATACTAAATGTGTGTATACTAAATGTATGTATACTAAATGTATGTATACTAAATGTGTGTATACTAAATGTATGTATACTAAATGTATGTATACTAAATGTGTGTATACTAAATGTGTGTATACTAAATGTGTGTATACTAAATGTATGTATACTAAATGTATGTATACTAAAGTATGTATACTAAATGTATGTATACTAAATGTGTGTATACAAAATGTATGTATACTAAATGTGTGTATACTAAATGTATGTATACTAAATGTATGTATACTAAATGTGTGTATACTAAATGTATGTATACTAAATGTGTGTATACTAAATGTATGTATACTAAATGTATGTATACTAAAGTATGTATACTAAATGTATGTATACTAAATGTGTGTATACAAAATGTATGTATACTAAATGTGTGTATACTAAATGTATGTATACTAAATGTATGTATACTAAATGTGTGTATACTAAATGTATGTATACTAAATGTATGTATACTAAATGTATGTATACTAAATGTGTGTATACTAAATGTATGTATACTAAATGTATGTATACTAAATGTGTGTATACTAAATGTGTGTATACTAAATGTATGTATACTAAATGTATGTATACTAAATGTGCGCGCAGACATTTGTTTGTTTTGAACTTGTTTTTTTTTGTTTTTGTTTTTTTTTTCAAAATTGAGAAATCATATAAGGCAATATGTGGCTTGCTCCATCATCTGTATATCCAACAGAACAAGACCAGGTAATCTCGACAATACTTACGTGCAAGTACCCCTATCCAGTTGATTGCAAATTCCACAGCGAGTAGCAAGCGGCTAGTTCTTAGACGAAACATGGTCAATTTTAACTGAAAGAGAGAAAGTATTTGAAAAGAAAAGGTTAGCTATCTTGCAACTGAAGGTTCTATCATCGATCATACGTGGAAAATTTCTGTGATTGTAGGAATAAGATTGTGAATGTTCATGTTTTTATACGACAAATCATGCTGTAGCATGAAAAGGAGACATTATCCCTGAATGGCTTTGTTGGGATAAAGTATTAAATATGATTTTAGGGATGAACTCCCTGTTATGAAAAGTACTTTGGTACCTACTATAGGTAAAATACTAATTCATCACTGAACGTAAAGCAAGTTCAAACGAGTTAGTGTTATCCACGATGAACTGTCAGAACTTTTGACGCCATAGTAACGTCATAGTAACGTCAGTTGACGACAGTAGACGTAAGTAGACGACAATTTTAATAGTGAAGAATTGGAGATTTTTAATGGTAATGTTACTATCCTCGCAAATATCCATTTTAATAGCATCAGATGCAAGAGGTATCCCTATATTAGAAGAAATAAGGCTTTTGTCAAAGGACTTGCATGTCGCCGGTAAGATTTAATATGAAAAAAAAAAAAAAAAAAAAACAATCCCTTGTCAAACCCTCAAACAATACATTCTTTTTCTTCTGCATAATACAATATTCCAGACAATTGTGTCAAGACAAAATAATGAATGTGATTATCTCTGGCACTGGGTTACATGGGGCGTAAAGACATCACAATGCGTTACAGAGAACGTAAAGACATCACAATGCGTTACAGAGAACGTAAATACATCACAATGCGTTACACAGAACGTAAAGACATCACATTGCGTTACACAGAACGTAAAGACATCACAATGCGTTACACAGAACGTAAAGACATCACAATGCGTTACAGAGAACGTAAAGACATCACATTGCGTTACAGAGAACGTAAAGACATAACAATGCGTTACGTGGAGGGTAAACACATGATGACTGTGTAAAATTCCTTGACATTTTTTTTTTTTTTTTTTTTTTTGGGGGGGGGGTGAATTTTACTGTCATTAATCTCAACTGTTGACGAGTCGGAAAGCAAGTATTAATCCCAGATGTTTTAGAATTATACATTACATTTAATCCGCTAAATTGCATTCATGTTCTCCATGTTATGTTGAATTTGTAGAAGAATCAAAATTTAAAATCTCTCCAAATACTATTAAATACTCTTGTTACGCCAATGTTACTAAAAAGGAAATGGAACAAAACAAAATTAAGTTAAACAAGAAACCAATTATATTAAATTTGTCAGCCCTCCACAGATAACGTCATCTCAGCCCTCCACAGACAACGTCATCACTTCAAGTTAGTTGTCAGTTTTAGAAGTCTGTGCAACTACAAATGTTGGACCTTTTTTTGTAAATTCTCATTAAAAATCAGTAGCTAAACCGCAAAGAGGAAAAACGGAACCAATAAAGGCTTATACGAAGTTTTCAACATAGCATTGACATTTGAAATTTCAATGAATAGATATATATATATATATATATATATATATATATATATATATATATATATATATATATATATATATATATCCTTTTGGTGCAACAAGATGAATACTTTCTTAGTGTTATAACATCACATGAAGAGGTAGATTGTACAATGCATATCCATTGTTTTCTAAAAAGATATGTTAATTTCAACTTCGGATCAACAAATTTGTGAACATTAACTCGTAGCAAAAAAATATCCTAGGCATCGATGAATGAACCTATAAATTCGTTGTGTATTTCTGGGGAAAAATGAACTTCATAGATATTAATTAGATCACGCTTTTAAATAATAGTTAAACTTGTATAATGTGGTTGACCAGATAAGTAAGGAAGGTAACCACTTTAATCGAGTTTTTTTATATGATAATTATCGCTGGGTTGACATTTCCGCACGTTCACTAAATTATTTCGCTGATAATCAGATGGAAAAAGAAATAAAATGTTTCATTGTTGAAAAAGAAACGGTAAAGAATAACTTTAAGCTGAAAATACATTGTCTTGTTATCGAGTAGTTTTACCGGTATCCTATGTAAACCTAAGAATGCCTAACAAGCCTAGAGAATGTTAAAGGCATGATAAAAATATCATCATGTTCTACCTAACAATATTTTATCATAAAATTACCATTTTAACTTAATAGCAAATTTCTCTTACCTTGAAAGACTTACGTGCAAGAAGGGTGCGTTGGAGTGAGAAAAACTATCCAGAAGTCAATGGAGGATCTAGATTGAAGACAAACTGGGGACTGGAAAACAAATAATAATCTTATACGGAGACCTCTTCAGAACAGGTTGTATATCTAAACAGGTGAAATTAAGTCTAGCAAATCTGTACATTTACTTAGTTCTAAAGTAAGCAACTGGGAAAATCTTATTTTATTCTAAATTTAACCCTCCCTAAATAACATATGCAAAAGTTTGTATTGTGTCTAAACATACTGATAAGAATAGGACTCTCACTAAACCAGTCTATTGGAGGGATATGATGATTAGGCATGTGTCTATATTTACATAAGTTTATCGATTTACTACACCACATATTAACTCAAACGCATGCGCTTCAAAGTGAAGGGCACAAGTCATGTATGAAATGAATTATTCATTTAATATAGTGGGTTATCTACAACCACATATCTAATTCGTCGTTAGCTGTGAAGCTTTAACAGCCTAGGAATCTGCGTCACACAAAAGCGATCTATAGGGTTTATACTTTTGCATTCCATGTTAAATGGCTGATTTAAATTCCTGTTGACTCGGTGTTCCAAAGATTAACATTCGTTCTTCTTACCGTTGTAAAAGAAGTCAATGTCACGTGCTTTTGAATTTATTGTAATAATTGAGAAGAAAAGAACTGAAGTTCATTTCAGCATGATTTAATAGGATCTGGAAAAAAAAATATTTCAAGGCCTTGTGGGTAAAACTGGGACTATGTTATACTTTTTCAAGTTCAGCCCCGTACAGCAATGAACATATTTCCAAGAAAGAACCAGAATATAAGCCACACCCATAATACTTTGCAGAAAATTACCCACAATGACTTGCAAAAATGGCCAGTTTGTGCAGGAATGTCTGCATTTACCGTCGTCTGCTATAAATTAGCTTCTAACTCAAATCGACATTAATTTACCTGAAAATAATAACAGCTCTCGTCTTATCGAGGTTTGTAGCTATACTTTTCAATTTATTGAAGTACGCTTGCAGAAAGCTGAAAGGGTATACCTAGTAGACGGGTATACGTAGTAGACCGTTTGGAAATCAACTATAGTAATAAGACGGATAATTATTTTTTTTTAAATCAACTATAGTAATAAGACAGACAATTTATTATTATTTTTTTTTTAACCTGGTCTCTTTGTTCTGGTATGCATAAGGTAATAACAATAGCGTCATATAAGAAAAATACTTGTTCAACACTAGTACATGTATCTGTGACTCAGCAACTAGGCATGCTAAGGGACTTTTGTTTGCTAAACATAAGTAAACATGTCAAAGAATATTCAAATATTAATCACCAGCGATAAATTATATCCTAATTTATAAAAGCTAGGCATGCATACAAGAAAATCGAGATCCTTCTACGGGTTTTTATTTTTATTTTTTTAAATGACTTGTAATTTCATGCAGTGGCGGCGCAAGGGGGTGGGGTGCAATTGCTCTATCGGGAGTAGGGCGAGAGGGGCGCCGTCGGGAGCTTTTTTTTTTGGTGCAGCTGTAACAGGGGCGTAGATGGGGGTGGGGTGGAGGTTGGCAACTGACATAAAACTGTTCTTTGTGGCAAAGTAGGGGCGCCACTAAAGAACATTGCCCCGGGCGCCTCGATAGGGGCGCCACTAAAGAACAGTGCCACCTCGAACCCTCCCGCCGCCACTGATTTCATGCATATTTAGTAACATTATAGTCTAAACATAAATATAATTGTTGACCAGAGAGGTAAATATGTAGCATATAAAAATCAAGTACGTGATATTTCTCATTAATGTTACCTTTTTTTTTTTTCTTGTTAGCTGAATAATTCTTGATAATTAGATGGGAATGAAAACGAAACTGTAAAAATATCATAATTTGAATATAACTGACAGTTTTCTTGATATCTATTTTAAATTATTTTTATAAATTGGAGTATTTTAAGATTTTGCAGATAAAATTTATTCGTTAACAAAAACATCTTACCTGGAAAGACTTTTATAACAACCTGGAAGGCATCTGTACTGGTAGAAGACAAAATGTATCGTACGTCAAACAAAGGGTTATCTGTATTGATGATCGATTAAGAATATAATGATTTAAAATCGAATATGGTGTCTCCTCGAAGACGAATTTGACAACTGACCGTTCGGGCGTAGGTAAATAATTTAAATTCAGTCATGCTGTGCCTATTAATAGCATATAAATGGAAAACCCCTGCTGCCTTCAAAAGCTGGTTCAATCTACATGTAACGATAGTTCCAAAAATAGCAGACCAACAAATTTGTGCTTCTTTAACAATCCCGATACAACAGGCCCCATATTGCTTGCAATTTATGCACTTTCCTCTGGAAACCAAACAATTACTACTATGCAGTAACCATTTTTGTTCAGAACTTTTACCGATTTATTGCACTCACCTTGTTTGAGTGCACTGGTAATGAAGGAACAAATTTACACATTTAAACACTGTTATGTTATCTAATCCGACTACGAACGTTTGGTATCGCTTTCGGTGTTGTGCGTTAACTGGAAGGATGCTGAAGATAAGAAGAAATGTTAGCTCCTACAATATTTAATGTGAGATCTTTTTTACATTATTTGTGTATAGTTGACAACTGCAGACTCATATTTAAGGCCGAACAATTTCATGTAACGTAAGATGTAATAAAAATGTATCTTTTTAGAGACACGTGCACTGGATGTTCGGTCCTAACACGCTGATCGGTTTTTGATTGACACATTTTAGTTAAATTCAATGATATACGTGCATGTAACATATGTATTTAAATTTAGTCAGTCCCCTTCAATATCACGTTACACCTCATTATATTTAATGCCACTTCTGTTCTATTTTCATTTATTTTAAAATACCTGCTCCGAGATGTAGGTGTACGCTTTGGTAAAACCATTTTGTTTTCTGGTTTGGTTATTTTATTCGCTAAGTTAAGTGTGCGGTTTTGTCACGTGTGTTCAATCGACATGTATTTGTTTTCGCAAGTTTCGTTAAGAATTTTATTAAGCTATACACATTTTTCGGGTTGATAAAATGTATTTCATTACAATTGTTATCCCTAAGCACAAGATAAAAATTATTTCATTACAATTGTTATCCCTAAGCACAAGAAACTGAATGAGAGCTAATCAATAGTTCTTTCTTACCTACATGAAATGTTCGTTCCATCATAATTTAAAGATTAATTTTAACCATGTACTCAACAACAGTAGTCCTGGAATCTTCACATTTAACCATGTAATCAACAACACCACTCCTAGAATCTTCACATTTAACCATGTAATCAACAACACTAGTCCTGTAATCTTCACATTTAACCATGTCCTCAACAACACTAGTCCTGTAATCTTCACATTTAACCATGTAATCAACAACACCACTCCTGTAATCTTCACATTTAACCATGTCCTCAACAACACCACTCCTGTAATCTTCACATTTAACCATGTAATCAACAACACCACTCCTGGAATCTTCACGTTAAACCATGTCCTCAACAACAGTAGTCCTGTAATCTTCACATTTAACCATGTAATCAACAACACCACTCTTGGAATCTTCACATTTAACCATGTCCTCAGCAACACCACTCCTGGAATCTTCACATTTAACCATGTAATCAACAACAGTAGTCATGGAATCTTCACATTTAACAATGTCCTCAACAACACTAGTCCTGTAATCTTCACATGTAACAATGTCCTCAACAACACTAGTCCTGTAATCTTCACATTTAACCATGTCCTCAACAACACCACTCCTGTAATCTTCACATTTAACCATGTCCTCAAAAACACCACTCCTGGAATCTTCACATTTAACCATGTAATCAACAACACCATCCTGGAATCTTCACATTTAACCATGTCCTCAACAGCAGTAGTCCTGTAATCTTCACATTTAACCATGTCATCAACAACACCACTCCTGAAATCTTCACATTAAGTCATGTTCTCAACAACAGTAGTCCTGTAATCTTCACATTTAACCATGTCCTCAACAACACCACTCCTGGAATCTTCACATTAAGCCATGTCCTCAACAACACTAGTCCTGGAATCTTCACATTTAACCATGTCCTCAACAACACCAGTCCTGGAATCTTCACATTTAACCATGTCCTCAACAACACTAGTCCTGTAATCTTCACATTTAACCATGTCCTCAACAACACCACTCCTGTAATCTTCACATTTAATCATGTCCTCAACAACACCACTCCTGTAATCTTCACATTTAACCATGTCCTCAGCAACACTAGTCCTGTAATCTTCACATTTAACCATGTAATCAACAACACTAGTCCTGTAATCTTCACATTTAACCATGTCCTCAACAACACTAGTCCTGTAATCTTCACATTTAACCATGTAATCAACAACACCACTCCTGTAATCTTCACATTTAACCATGTCCTCAACAACACTAGTCCTGTAATCTTCACATTTAACCATGTAATCAACAACACCACTCCTGGAATCTTCACGTTAAGCCATGTCCTCAACAACAGTAGTCCTGTAATCTTCACATTTAACCATGTAATCAACAACACCACTCTTGGAATCTTCACATTTAACCATGTCCTCAACAACACTAGTCCTGTAATCTTCACATTTAACCATGTCCTCAACAACACCACTCCTGTAATCTTCACATTTAACAATGTCCTCAACAACACTAGTCCTGTAATCTTCACGTTTAACTATGTAATCAACAACACCACTCCTGTAATCTTCACATTTAACCATGTCCTCAACAACACTAGTCCTGTAATCTTCACATTTAACCATGTAATCAACAACACCAGTCATGGAATCTTCACATTTAACCATGTCCTCAACAACACTAGTCCTGTAATCTTCACATGTAACCATGTCATCAACAACACTAGTCATGGAATCTTCATATTTAACCATGTCCTCAACAACACCACTCCTGGAATCTTCACATTTAACCATGTAATCAACAACACTAGTCATGGAATCTTCACATTTAATCATGTCCTCAACAACACCACTCCTGTAATCTTCACATTTAACCATGTCCTCAACAACACTAGTCATGAAATCTTCACATGTAGCCATTTCATCAACAACACCACTCCTGGAATCTTCACATGTAGCCGTGTCCTCAACAACACTAGTCATGAAATCTTCACATTTAACCATGTCCTCAACAACACTAGTCATGAAATCTTCACATGTAGCCATTTCCTCAACAACACCACTCCTGAAATCTTCACATGTAGCCATGTCCTCAACAACACTAGTCATGGAATCTTCACATTTAACCATGTCTTCAACAACACTAATCATGGAATCTTCAGATTTAACCATGTCCTCGACAACATTAGTCATGGAATCTTCACATTTTGCATGTAAAGGTGTCTTAAAAGGTATTTCTCTACTAGGTCAAACAAAAACACTGAATCTTATTCTTTCAGTGGCGTAGCCAGAAATTCTGCCCCCCCCCCCCACCTCCCCGCAAAACGTAATTACGGGGCCTCCTCCCAATACATGATGGAAATGTTGGGCCCTCACTGGGCTTGGCCCCACCCAACCTCCTCGCGTTTGGGGGGTTACTTTGGCGGTTGTTAAGCCACTGTATTGTTTTAATGGGAGGGGTTTGTGATTACAATAAAATTTGTACTTAAATTGTTGGGTTTTTCATATTTTTCCCATCAAGTGATCAGCATCAATATGGATCAGTTTTTATGTTATTATTGTGATGTTGGAAAATAGTCCTTCAAAGATATCACACAACGTTTTGTACAAGTACATAATGATTGCGTCTTTAAAGTACAAAGATTAGAAGTTAACATTACAAGTGGAAAATTTGGCTATAGGACACATCATTTTACAGCAATTCCACAGAACGTTAAAGAAAAGAAAGAAAAAAAACCACACAAAAAACAAACAGATGTGAACTGCTGCGATCCTGGTAACCTTGCTATTGTTATTGATTAACATCAATCTCCAGAGATGATGAAGATAAATCAGTGTCGGTGGTACTATGTAGTCCTTTGGCGAATAGGTTGCGCCTCTCTGACTCTCCAAAAGGGATACAAACAAGCATGAGTTGCAGTGATGAAGATGAATGGAATGACTCCGATTTTACTATTTTAGAACAGGATTCAGATATAAGCACTGAAGACGATGATCTGAAACAAATGAGGAGTCTTTCACCTAAAGTTATTGAAACTCTAAAACAGTACGGAATGATGGAGCAATGAAAGAAGTTTTATTATATGCTGAGCAGGGACGACTTTCCGATAAATAATATCGCGTTTTTTAATTTTTTTAGATGTAGTGAAATTATACAGTAGTAACACAACAGTTTCTAAGCGCTATGATGACCAAACTTTTCGATTTTGGAGAATCGGTTTATAAGATATTTCATGGAAAATTTCTGATATTTACGGTTGTTCCCAAACATAAGGGGCAAATTATATTTGGTGAGATTAAAAAAGGTGAATACCTTCCTGAAAGTTCTAATATAAACTTCGCAGTTACAACTCTAGGATAACTCATTTATTAACATCCCCCGTTACAGCCGATGACATAAAACCAGGCCTTATTTCATATTTGCTGGATAAATCAGGCAACCAGGCATGTAAGAATCAGACTTTAAAAATATATCTGGACGGGAAGAAACAAACTTCAAGCACAAGTGGACATTTGAGTGACATCGATCTTTTGGGGACTTGAAAAAGAGCCCACACTTTTGCAGAAACCAAACAAACTGCATAAGGAGAGAACTGTTACAAAGGAAGCAGCAAATTTCAAAACCAGGGTAAACAGATTATTCTGTAGACCAATACAGATTAGTAAAACAGAGTAGCGACGCTTGGTAGAGGATAAGAGAAAAAGCAAAGGTCACTGGAAGCTCATTAGTCCTTGGGCTAGAAAGCGTCAAATGAACAAATCAAACACTTTGATTATCACAAGTTCGGAAAACCAAAACAGAGTCCATCGTCAGAAGTTAAACAGAAAATAGACTATAGCTCTGAAAATGAAAATGATGCAGTTGCTACAATAGTTGCCAAAATACATCCTGTCTTTTTCCCGACTTGCAATTCGTCGAGGAGGGTTATAATAAGATAAATAGTAGTGACATAATTGCTGTAGTTAGTCCCTATGAAATCTGTAATAACCAAAATACATACACTGTTAACTGCAGTTAGTCCTGATGGAAGATGTAATAACCAATATACACTATCTACACAGTTAGCGCTAATTAATCCCGATGGAAGCTGTCAAAAACAAAATACATTATCTACACAGTCATCAGTAGTTAGTTCAGATGGAAGGTATAATAACCAAAATACAGTATCAACAGTTAGTGGTTCAAATTAAATGCCATTTCCAGCAGAGTAGAAGACTTTCAAATTACGTGTCAACTGCACTCTACCGCATTATTGTATACCGCAAATATTGTCTGAAAAAAATAGCGCCTTGGAAACCGAATTCACAGGTCGATGCTTTTGGAATATGCCATATATTTTATATTATAAAAATCTTTTCAGCGATTGAATAAATACATACAAATATTATCCAGTGGCTTTGGTGCAAAATATACTTGCCTTACCTGACCAAAACCATTGAATTTGGTGTATGTTCAATCACTTTTCAAGTGACTTATTAGTATAGTGTATAGTAACATAGTTGTATAACAAATCTGACACACAAATAAGACCAAACCGGGACACTAACAGTGGCGTTGCAACCTCCCAAGCAACCCCCGCAACTGCGAAGAGTGGGGGGTGAGGAGTGGGGGTTCGAGTGGGCCCAGGCCCAGTGGGGGCCCAAAATTCCCATCAAACAACTTTTTTTTTTATTGGGAGTGGGTCCCAGAATTAGGTTTTATGGGGAGGGGGGCAGAATTTCTTACTACGCCACTGCGCTGAGCTAACCGAACTGTACACCTACGCGTGGTATCAGTTATTTTGAAAATGAACGGAAAGAGAAAAGAAATCGCATTAAATGTCATGAAGTTAATGTGCTATTGAAGGGGATTGAAACAATTTTATATACATATATTACATGCACGTATATGATTGAATTTAACAGTAACATTTTTGTTACATATATTACATGCACGTATATGATTGAATTTAACAGTAACATTTTTATATACATATATTACATGCACGTATATGATTGAATTTAACAGTAACATTTTTATATACATATATTACATGCACGTATATGATTGAATTTAACAGTAACATTTTTATATACATATATTACATGCACGTATATAATTGAATTTAACAGTAACATTTTTAAATACATATATTACATGCACGTATATGATTGAATTTAACAGTAACAATTTTATATACAAATATTACATGCATGTATATGATTGAATTTAACAGTAACATTTTTAAATACATATATTACATGCACGTATATGATTGAATTTAACAGTAACAGTTTTCGATGCCAAACATTCAGAGTGGAAGTAGATCCAGTACAGTGTTTAAAGGTCATTTCCGGTTCAGCGCTCACGAGGTCGATTCACGTTTCGTTCGATTTGTCCTTCACACAGTAAATTTGCCACAACAGCTGACTGTATTATCTCACACAGTAAATTTGCCACAACAGCTGACTGTATTATCTCATGTTCACCTACTAAATGCCTTGTGTTCAAAACAGTAATTACGATCGAAGTAACGTATTTATTAGTATGTCACGCATAATGAGTATGACAGTTCTCAATTGGTTCCATGGTTGTTTAATTTATCAAATTTTACTTGAGTGTCCCGAAATTAATAAGCTCTCTCTCTCTCTCTCTCTCTCTCTCTCTCTCTCTGGCAGATTCGACTCAGGGGTTTTTACATTTTTTTTTGTTTGTTTTGCGAATAAAACATTTATAGCTGGTTTTCATCCTAGTATCATCTTGAACTTCAGTTACCAACTTCTCAATCAGAAAACGAGTACTTTTTCTGTGCTTTTTCACTCAAACCCGTTTAGATAACATATTTAAATATGTGCTTTATTATAATTTTAGATTATTGTGACAACAAAGTTACGGTATTATCTATTTCTTACACAAGTTCATTTGTATAACCTGTATAGTTGGTAACAGTCGTGTAAAATTATATATCCATAGAGTTAATGAACGATGCGTTTTCCCAGACGCTTATTCAGACCCATTTTAGAGTTATAATGCCATATGAAAAAATGTATCATTTCAGTTAGTGCCACTTTTCATTACAAACATGACAGTATTATTGCCATATACATAGGAATTCAAATTTGTCACGATTAATGTTTTATTTTTTTCCTTCATAAAATTATACGAACATTCACGGAGATAACTAAAATTAGTGGAGTAGGAGGGAGGAAGCATAGAAACTGAATCTCTTTTTTTTTTTTAAATAATGGTTTGGTTTTGTGGGTTTAACACCATTTTTCAGCACATGATAGGCTATACATGGCGGTCAGTACATCTGGTGAAAGAAGAACCTGGGATGAACTACCGACCCACGATAAGCTACTGGCAAGCTTTCTCACATACCCACATTGTTCGAACCGAGACTCGAACTGACGCAGACAGATGTAAGATGTGTGAGTGATCTGTACACGCGAGCGCCTTAGACCTCTCGGCACCCGGGGCCCTTTTGTTTTGAAATAAACTCCATTATATTTTGCATTTCACAAAAAGGTCTTTTGTATGAAACTTCCTTATGGTTCAATTGTAACTTCACCCTCTTTCATTATTAACCCTTGTACTCGCTTAGAAGTCGATTCCAACTGCAAACGACATCGACCCTGATCTGCCGTCGCCCAATGTGCCGGCAGATCAGAGTCTATGTTGTTTATTCTACTGATTTCTCATAACAAACTGCATAGACCCAGATCTGCCGGCGCTTAATTTGACGTCAGATCTGGGTCTGTGTAGTTTGCAAGTGGACTTGTAAGCGAGTACAGACGGCACCTTATCAGATCAAACTACGGTCTTTTCACAAGCAAGCAGCACATAGAACTGGAAGCTACATTTCCCACCAACAATCTTATTTAAAATAATGTAATGAACAAATTCTTGTTGCTCCATACTATTTAACATAATTGTCTTACAATCAAAGGTCACATAGATCATGTATTTTGTCTTACAAAGGTCACATGGATCCTTTATTTTGTCTTATAATCAAAGGTAACATAGATCCTTCATTTTGGTCTATTTATCTTTTAGGAAATCCTGGTGTTACCGACTTAAAAGATCATTGACTACATGGACTAACATGTTGGTAGTGAGGCCGACTTTCGTGTAGGTTTCAATTTGTAAACATGCAATTTGTTTTGTTTTTTTGTTTGTGTGTGAGGGGGAGGGGTCAATTAAATCATTTTAAGAGGAACATGTGTGATATTTGGGGTCACAAGAATGCAAACTGATCGTGACGAATCACTTGTCAGCAGTTATTGCCGGGAAAATTTAATTCAACAACTGAGTTATATACAACTAGTAACTTTAAACAACAATATATCAATATATATAGACAAGAGTACCGTCAACAATATGTATATATATATATATATATATATATATATATATATATATATATATATATATATATAGACAAGAGTACCGTCAACAATATATATATATATAGACAAGAGTACCGTCAACAATATATATATATATATAGACAAGAGTACCGTCAACAATATATATATATAGACAAGAGTACCGTCAACAATATATATATATATATATATATATATATATATATATATATATATATATATAGACAAGAGTACCGTAAACAATATATATATATATATAGACAAGAGTACCGTCAACAATATATATATATAGACATTAAACAACAATATATATATATATATAGACATTAAACAACAATATATATATATAGACATTAAACAACAATATATATATATATATATATAGACATTAAACAACAATATATATATATATATATATAGACATTAAAAAACAATATATATATATAGACATTAAACAACAATATATATATATATATATAGACATTAAACAACAATATATATATATATAGACATTAAACAACACTATATATATATATATATATATATATATATATAGACATTAAACAACAATATATATATATAGACATTAAACAACAATATATATATATAGACATTAAACAACAATATATATATATATAGACATTAAACAACAATATATATATATATATATATATATAGACATTAAACAACAATATATATATATATAGACATTAAACAACAATATATATATATATATATAGACAAGAGTACCGTCAATAAACAACAATATATATATATATATATATATATATATAGACAAGAGTAGCGTCAACAACACATTATACAGTCTCCTTCTAGGTTTTCTTTAATATTCACAACATTATACTCATATGATGTAATGATTCATGTAATATAAAATTAATTACACATATGAAGCATCCATTCCTCTCTAATACCAATATGCAGACTCTGTACATGTAAAAAGTATCAAATACTTTAAATATATATATATACACACAGGACCATGGCATATGGCATGAACCGGTATGTATTCTAAAGTCCAATTACATTCATCTAAACCAGAATTAACATAAATACAAACAACATGACAACATTTTTCATGTATTTCAACATTTCAGTTATCACCTAATTTTATACACATCATATGAAAAAACATACATTCCATTTGCGACCGGATCTTGAATACTGTACAAAATGCAAATAATAGCACACACACACACACACACACACACACACACACACACACACACACACACACACACACACACACACACACACACACACACACAAGACAAGATCAACATTTTAAAATGCGTTAGTAAAAAATGATGTGGAGTACTGTACAAAATGCTGATAATAACACACACACACTATCACACATACTATATCACGCACACACACACTATATCACACACACACTATAACACATACATACACACTATATCACTCACACACACACACACACACACACACACACACACACACACACACACACACACTATATCACACACATACACACATACACACTATATCACCACACATATGGTCAACATTCTTAAATTCGTTATTAAGAGATCAATGCAATGGTTCAACTGGCTTCAAAACACATGTACCCTATGAAATGAAAACATGTGATACAAGGTGCTCTCCGGTGAAGTATGTAAACAACGCCACTGTTGACACAAAGCGTTTTCATCCCTGGGATCGGCCACGTTTTCAGTTGTAATATTAGTCATTTTTGCCTAGGATTCTGGCGATAAAAGGATGAAAAGTTAATTATAATAATAGTAATCCTAGTTGCTGGCTAAACTCTTAGCATCCATATTTTATGTACTTTTTGCGAATCTATCGAAACATGAGGTAAAAACAAAAGCAGACGTTTCTGCAAGAAATTGGCTGATTTCGGCATGCAGTTGCAGTGGCGTTTCGAGAGAAGCGACATTGTCACCTGGGGAGTAGTTTGCCTGTTATATTCTTTAATTGATTTTATTTTAATTTATATTGCTGACATCACGAATATGTTTGGTATCTCAATTAGGTAGTGTGTTCACAACTGGTATGTATCTGTATGGTTCGTTCATTATATCCATGCAAAGTGTTTATTTCTTCAGTTTCGTTTTGAATCAGGTCTTTTTCGCTAAATTAGGTAGAGCAGGTTCGGATCTTAGACTGAATATGGTGGAAGTCATTCCATTATAATATGACACAACTTTAGTCAACAATTTGCATTTATCGCCTATGCATTGATATCATGAACCTACTATAGTCCCCTTAAGGCCCAGTCAAGAGTTTTAACAAACTATCAATGGCAACCTTACACCGAAAATGTGCTCAAGCTAGATAGAAATTGAGGGATGGGGTGGGGGTGGGGTCCCTCCCTCTGTCCCTTATGTTTTAACCCTCTGCCCTTAGTACCCTCCCCTATGCCATGTGAACCATAACTTGTGTTACATTTTCCTTATCATATATAAAGCTCATTAAAAATGTCATTTTCTATAGGATCCTTTATTTTTTAAATTTTTTCATCGTTTTTAGTTCCATGGTAAAAACTGAATATTTTCTTATCTGATTTGTGCCACCAAAAGGTAAAATATATTATATGTTATCGACAGCATGTCCTTCTATCACATAACAATGCCCCTACGTTACCTAAAATGCCCTTGCACCACTGTAATTACAAAACAACAATATCGTGTACGACACATTATTCGCCCCGTGTTTAATAGACTTCACTGTGGACACTAGTAGAGAACGGTTGACTGTGGAGATTATTGACCTACTGGTCCCAATGACCTTGACCTTCAATCTTACTGTGCAGAAACCATTACTTTCTTACTATGCTTACAATGACCTTGATCCTTGACCTTAAGACACCAAAATCCACAAGTTTATCATTTGTCAAAGTGAGAGCCATCCAGAGTTTCGTCCGGTAACTTACCTAGAACAAAAGTCATTGTGCAACATCCATTTGTCTTTGAGTCACAATGACATTTGCCTTTGTCATTTTGGCCCTAATATCAACAGACCTCTTCCTAATTACCTTTAATACAAAACCTTCCCAAATTTTGGTCATGGTATGTAGTCTAGAACTGAAATTATTAGGCAAAAACAAGTGTTTTATTCTTTACGTCACCGTGACCATGATCTTCGACCGTCCGACCCTAACATGAATAGGTTTCTTTCTTACCCAAAGCGTAAGTTATCCACCGACTTTGATAGTACATTGTCAAGAACAGAAATTCTTGTGCGGAAAACATTTTTTATTTTTCAGCAACACAGACCTTTACCTTTGACCTTGAGACTCCAAAATCAATGCATTTCAATCTTACCCCGAAGTGCAAGCCATCCACAAGGTTTGATATAGGCCTGAGGTGTTCAACGATCATCATTCAGCTCGTCCGTATTGGCCGTTACACTGTGAACACAGAGACAAAATTTGCACTGCTGGAATTTTTTTTTATTTTTTTTTTGTGCCACGTTTCTGGCTTTCTCATGGATCGGCTCTCACACACACACACACACACACACACACATATATATATATATATATATATATATATATATATATATATATATATATATATATAGATATATATAGAGAGATATATATATATATGGAATAAGCTTTATTGTTAAGCCCAGACTAAGCTATGTGGAGCCTGTAATGGATTCACTTACAGAACGATTTTCTCTCTCATTTATCACATCTTTCCATTATACACTGTGGTTAGTTATACATTGCTCGAAGTAATGAATTACTGACAGTTCACTTCATTAGAATGTAACATTAATACCCATTTTTATTAAATTTTATGTGCCCATTTTCTTCCCCCCAAAAATTACTGTTCTGGTGGATTTTATACACTTCAAATTATAGTTTACAATCTGATCACAAGATTTCTCATATTTCTGTGCCCTTATTTAATGAAACTGCTTCTGGGTCATTATCGATTTTGCTCTCTTGTATTGACAGCTTGGTTCTCTTAAGTAAACACCAATCTTTCATCTTCTTATAACATTTTTTGCGGACCAGAAAGGCAAAGAATGCTAAAACTAAGACTGAAAGTGGGACTAATATAACTGCGAGTAAATCCTTGGTGGCCAAACTTCCGCCTGAAGATGAAACTGCAGCGCCATCTGAAGGAGAATCGGGCATTTTGAAATCTGAAAAGATACACTGCACAGTATAATATTTTGTCATGAATGAAGTATACAATATATCTTCTTCAATATGTTCTTTATAATATTTTGTCACAAAAAGACTTAAACATATTGGATTAATTGATTATTTACCACTTACAATGTGTTAGACTTGCACGAAGTTTCCTTTCCAATAATTCCCTTCCCACCCCACCCCCACCCCACCCCTGGAATTTTCCAACAAATTCAACATGTGTCCCTACTATTTTAAAATTCATTTTCAATAGCAGTTATTATTGAAGAGAGAGTCAAGGAAGTTCTAGGAACATAAGAAAATGATTACCAAACATTTGAGGAACAGGGGACCTTTTACAAGTCTAGTAATTAGGCAGGAATAGAAGAATTTAGGTATGTATATAACAGCAAATAAATACCTGGACAAAGCTGTGAGCAATTCATCACCGAACATACAGGGGCACATGGATCACAGTTTCCCGTATGTAGATCATAATATTCATCTTTCTGACACTCACCTAAAACCCAGAATGAAATTTACAGTTAAGCCAATATTTGTCAGGGCACATGCTATGTACAGTTCGATCGATCTTGACATTTTTCCTATTTCTGCAACATAAAAATCTTTCTTGTACATGGAACACTGTTAATTCTGCTGCTGCTGTTTCTAATTATGCAGCAGTTACTATTTCAGTTTCGATCTCCATCAGCCACACCTACATACAATTGCTATTACTACTACTATATTACTACCACTGATGCCACTACTAATTCTGCTGCTAGTAGTTTACATCATGACGTTCACTTAAACTTACTGCACACAAATCTTCAACACATATTCCTTATTGTGAGTTAAATGTCGAGTCGAATGGGTCCTAATATATTTGATATTAAATCTAGTATTGTGTGATCTTCATCTGTTACCAGTCCATAAACTTACGCTCTCATTCAATAGTACAATATGGCTCTTTACATAAACTGTATGCTATGTAGTTTTCAATTCATTCTCTGTACACATGCATATACATCATCTCATCGTTTTGCAAGAGACATTGAAAAATAATGGATCTGAAAGTATTTCAAAGACTATCATATTTCTTCGTCGTTTGTGGATTCAAGTGCAAATATCAATATGAATAGAGCTTCTTTTTTGAGCCTTACATATAAAGTGGTAGCATGTCCACTCCATCCACAGATTTTCTATAGGACAAACGTAAGTACACCACATATCCACTCCATCACAAAGATATTATATACGACTTATATAAGTAACCACACATCCACTCCATCCTCAGATATTCTATAGGACTTATGTAAGTACACCACATATCCACTCCATCACAAAGATATTATACAGGACTTGTGCAAGTACACCTCATGTCCACTCGATCACAAAGATGTTATACATGACTTGTGTAAGTAGACCATATATCCACTCCATCACAGAGATATTATATAGGACTTGTGTAAGTATACCATACATTTACTCCATAACAAAGATGTTATATAGGACGTATGTAAGTACACCATACATCCACTCCATCACAAAGATATTATACAGGACTTGTGTAAGTAGACCATACATCCACTCCATCACAAAGATATTATATAGTACTTGTGTAAGTAGACCATACATCCACTCCATCACAAAGATATTATACAGGACTTCTGTAAATACTTACGTGCAAGTACGCCTTGCCAGTTCATTGTCAAACCCAAAAATGTTAGCAGTGTAAACACATGTTGTGCTGGTAGAATCTGTTTTATTCCGAGGAGAGACATTGTCAGTTTTGACTGAAAAAGGAAAAAGCATTTAAAGAATGATAGCGAAAGTATTTAGCCAGTGTGCACGTGCGAAATGAAGCTATGATTTACAATGTAGGAGAACAAGAATGTGATATTATGCATGCGAATATATGCTTTCAAATTTTCCTTTGCCAATATTGTACTAAAACACACACATTGATGTAGTGTCTGGACATTATAATTTTCGACGAAATCCGATCAATAAATTGCAATCTATGAACTAGACCGGCTGTATTTGTTTCTTCAGATTATATATTCTCACTACTGTTCTACAGCTCTTATGGTATATTATGGTGTATTGGGGAAGGGGGGGGGGGGGGGCAGTAGTGCAGTTTGAACAATTTTCTTTTCTTCAATATTTGAATCTCGTTCACACATTCATCAGTGGTTTTATGTTTTTTAAAGAACAAATAAACGTACCTTTTGATTAAACTTGATTGCACTTGAACAACTTCAGTGAGCCTTCCACATATACCGTAAACACACAGCACACAGTTTGGAGTCTTCTTCAATTGATGTAGACTTCTGTAACCGCATATAATATTCTTTGTTCTAAATTTTCAATCAATTTCAGTAAGTATACACCTCAAAGAGTATAAATAGATCAAGTAAAGGCTATTTATTAAAACAAAATAACTGTTAAACATAAGAAAACAAAGGAAAGTTTGCCCTCCGGATATACAACAAGATGAATCCATTTTGATCATGTACAAAATTTATGAGAATTCACCAACCTAGAAGAAGCCGTAGTATAATGTTATATCTATATTTAAAATTAGGAATCTCCCAAAGGGAGCTATTTTTAGGGTAGGATTACATCATTCATATAATAAGCATCATTAAACGCACTGTGATTATTCTGTAAGGGAGCAAAATAATCACACATTTAATGTTCTTAACTTGTTAATGATGTTCCTTTTAATGATATCTTTGAATTCCCGGAAGTCAGTTTATTTTTATCAGGCCATTTATGATAATAAACTGTAAGGATGTTTTAGTGGTATTTTTCTATATCGGTACAGGAAAAACTCTCATTCTTTTTAAAAGTACTGTTTAATTATACTTCTTGGGAAGTTGGAGCTTTTAAAACTCGGTGATGTCATGACAACTGCACGCATGTTATTAACAGCGTTGCCCCCCGTTGGCCCCACGCGATAATTGGAATAGTTTAGATTTTCTATAAATAGACGCAAAGGGGCTGCCGTGCTTTATTTAAGCATGCATTGATATAGTATTGCTCTAAGAAGAAAGACTCTACTAGTAAATGCATTACCTAATTTGATTAATAAATTGGTCGGTTAGATTATACGTCTGCAAGCATGTATTCTATTTTATTGAATGTTTAGTCTCCACGACGTAAGTAAGAAGTACGCTTGATCAGGTGTATACGGTAGTCGGGATTACTGGTACTAGTTTTATTACATAGCAACTCCATTTCATACAAGCGTTCAAACAGCGAAAGTTGACTAAAAAAAAAGGCACTTAATTGTACTTGCTTTATAAATAATATAAATAATGAAAGGAAAAGAGTTTAAGTTGGGTATTTCAGACGGTTAAATCTAATGACTTTAATGTTAAATAAGAAAAAAAAACATGTTTTGGGGTTGAATAGTTTGGTTGTTGTATTTTGTTTAGGTAAATACTAGGTCAGAAGAAATAGTTTTAAACTGGTAGATTTTAAATTTCCCCTAGCATAAATTCGCAAAAATAAATCGATCTTTTTGATCTTTTATTGATTGATTGATTTATTTTTTCTCTTCATTTTATAGATACTTGAACAAATGTTCAATAATATAACGGTTCATCCGATAGGTAGCTGATATCGGTAATTAGTTGTGCATTTCCGTAATTTGACTTAATTATGCTTGAGAATTGGATGAGAATTGTTTAAAAAATATATAAAGTATTTGGTATGTTGACAATTTTTTTTTATATAACATCTACATTATTTTAAAAGTTTGACAAATTTGCAAACCCTGATACAAAGCATACAATGTTTATTATGGATATAAAATTGTAAGTTTCAAATACGGATTTATTTTACAAAAAAAAAACTTATTACCTACTAGACTGGAAGGCAGGTGTACTAGTAGAGTGGTCAATCATGTCAATTCGGTCAGAGGGATTTCGATATTGGTCACCGATTGGGAAAGCAATGACATATAATCTGGTATCTTCTCTCGTTCAATACGAGTCTAAAAATCTAGATGGGTGGGGCGGGAATTTTTATTTCCGCTATTTTTTTGCTATATAAAGTAAGTAATGGGGAAGGCCCTGTTTCTATTTTTAAAAAATGAGATCGGCTCTAATTATTCCCAAAAAAGGAGATGAAATATGCACTTTGTGCACTTTTTCTAAATTATTGATAGCAATATGTGAAATATTGCCTAGAATTTTTACTCTCTCTCTCTCTCTCTAAATGGATTCATATCTTTGTTTTTCGTAGTTGGAGTTATATCTGGGATGTAAAGCTAGAAGCGAAAAATAATGCACCGCTACAGATGGCTCCCTATAAAACACGATCTCCTCGCAATGACGTAGATAACTAAGTCAGGTCAAGCATTATAGCCCTATTGTGCTGACAGTTTGCATCAAAACTCGTTGGACTTATTCATAGAAAATATATCCCTTTCTAGACATGTAGTTTTTCTTGGTATTGTGTTCTTTTTCTTTAGTTAGATCTCTTCATTTTCTGGAGTTTTTCCTCCCTGTGCCCAATTTTGTTGTACGCGTATCATTAATGTCTTTGTCTGTATGCATATCAAAACGTAGGAAAACTTTGTTGTTTTTTTTTTTCCTGCTCCAATTTCGAACTTTTGTGTTTATATATATATATATATATATATATATATATATATATATATATATATATATATATATATATATATATATATATATATATATATATATATATATATATACACACACACACACAGTTTTATATCTCTTCAGTCTATAGATGATATTGTTCGACTTGTAGGATAATGAATCAACAAGCTTTAACATTTAAAAGAGTCTACTTCGCTTTAAAGCTTGCGATGTTGACCTCGCTTTGATTTTTCACGTTATCAATCAATGAAGTAGTAAAATTTGCTGGAATTTTGTGGAGTATCTTGTCTCATATTACATGCAAGCTACTAGTCCTTTAATTACCGTCTACATCAGGGGTGTCAAACTCATTTGCTGTGGCGGGCCAGATTTGATATAAATAATAATATATAATAATAATAAATAATGATTCTGGCGGGCCGTATGTTTGACGCCCTGGTTTACATACCTCGTTTGAGCAGCGGTAGCTCGGTTTGGTGATGGTCGGACTTTCAATCCAAAGATCGATCAGGACATCCCTAGTCGACTGCCTCGGTGTGTCCTTAGTAACGGCACTTAGCTCCCATGTCCTTGGCATGAGATAACCAATAATGTATTCAAAGTTCCGTTAAAACAAATACATTACAAAAAAATACATACCTCGTTCAGATAAGTGACTTCTGTATTTGCCTATATGTAACATGCGTCCCCCCTTTAACTGCAATCAACAAATGTGCCATTGGTTATTCCGCCTGTATATTTGAGTATTTGTTTTCCGCATTGAGACGCGCGTACAACCCAAACAAATACAATCACCATAAATCGACGTAATATATTGATCTCTACGATTTGGACACTTTCTCATTATGAGTCATTGATTTTTTTTTCTATCTGAATTAAATAATTAGAAATAAAGAAAAAAAAAACTTTCTCTTTTGCTTTAATTCCAGCATCATCGTAATATCTTTTTCTAAATTAATTATTGGAAATTCTATTGAAAGGTTTGATTTATAAATCAGAAAATTGGACGTATTTTCGGTAGTTTTCATTGAAACCATATGATCAAGTTTTGTAAATAAAATACGTACCTTAGGATTCTAGTGTGCCAAAGCTATAGTGCTGCGTCTTACTCTCTCATACAATTGTAGCTGTATAATTTGTATAGTTGTGTACGGTCATGTACATTTATCTCTCGCAGAGCTAATGATAGATACATTTTTCCATACGCTTGTTACAATCCATTTTGGTATATAAAGCCAAATCATTCATGAATTACTTTCCACTGCACCTATTGCTTGTTGTATTGTCATATACGGCATGAAAAAAAAGTTGAAATAGTGGGTAAAATACCATTGACTCTGGTTTACATTCGTTCCTTATAGATAATATATATATATATATATATATATATATATATATATATATATATATATATATATATATATATATATATATTATTTTTTTTAAATTTCCATTTCACGCAGACTCGAACATGCCTATCTTACGCACCCATCACTTATACTTTTCCAGCATGCTGTACAGTAAGGAGGAAGTGGGCTTCAAATTTAAGTCTCGTGCTCAGACTTTCAAAATACATAAGGCGGAAAAGGATAAACTTACACTCGTGTAATTGTAATGACACTGGTTGTTTGTTTATTTACGCCAAAACAACACAAGTAGATCATAATTTAGTGCGGAGTCAATTGAAGTAAAGTGCCTTGCCCAAGGACACATCACCGTAGTTGACCCGGACTGATCCAATGGCAAGATCTGAACGCGCACCCCTTTGGTCGCGAGTCCGGCATATTAACCACTGAGCCACTGCAAATGCTACCGTTAGACGCCTCATACGAAATGCACTCATAAGGTGAGGAAAGCGGGAGAGAAGGGGGTGTAATGACTCTAAAAGCCCCAAACTGTTTTGAAACTTCGATATCATGTATACTACTGTAAACCTCGGAATACTACAAGCTGACTCATGGGGGTGGGGGTGGGGTGATAGGTTGTACTAAGAACACCCAAACTTTCTTTAACCTTGTAAAAACAAAATTGGTTTTGGCTCGTGTACATACATTTGGGAACAATTATTACTGGTCATTAGAAGAAGTTAAGAAATATACATCATTCTTTACTTTTAAGGAATAATAATTTCATATGACGTAAATAGGTATTCAGAGTTTCTCATAGCACGTTATTTTGATTGCTCCAAGACCGTAAATGACGTAAAACAAAACGAGATCTGTGGAGAATATTTGTGATATTTGCGAAATTGTTTGATAAGGTATGACTTTTAGTATGTGCTCATTGTTGTAACGCTATAATATGTGACAAATATACCGTTAAAGAGCAAGAAGCCTGTATTTACATAGACAAATATACCGTTAAAGAGCAAGAAGCCTGTCTTTACATAGACAAACATACCGTTAAAGAGCAAGTGTAACAAGATAACCGGGTTGGATTTCGGATAAATAACAGAACACTGTTGATGGTGATAAAAATGCAATGTTTATTGATGGGAAAAAGGGTTATGATTAATACGTGCGTGTATAGAGTCCAAATATTGGACGAATTAACATAATCCGCATGAACCTGATAAGGTAACCCAAATATGAATACAAATAAATAAATACACAGTGCCATGATAAATGTTAATGATTCATCTCACACGATGAAAGGAATGATGTGTTTTACTCAGATAGCAAAATTTATGTATTTTTACTCATATACCAAAAATGTCTACCCTCAAATAATGAAACATGAGAAAGGAATGATGTGTTTTGCTCAAATAGCAAAATGATGTATTTTTGCTCATATAGCAAAAATATATACCCTCAAATAATGAAACATGAGAAAGGAATGATGTGTTTTGCTCAGATAGCAAAATGATGTATTTTTACTCATATAGCAAAAATATATACCCTCAAATAATGAAACATGAGAAAGGAATGATGTGTTTTGCTCAGATAGCAAAATGATGTATTTTTACTCATATAGCAAAAATATATATCATACACTCCCGAACCACTGGGTATCACAAAACCCCAAAATTAGCCCACGGCTAAAAGATTACATATATATAGTGACTCAAAGACACTCCGTCACTGCTGGTCGCACTGGTCAATCGAGCGATCCACGCCCACCAATGGGTCAACAACGCCCGACCACCCGGCACCCAAGCAACACACCATCCATTCAGCCCCACGGCTGCCCTGGCCAGTTCTACAGCTGCCACAGTCGACTTCCATTGTCCCCTCCATAACTGGGAGCTCGTCGACTCCGATCATGATCAGCTGAAAATAAATCTAACACCGTGTAGTATGATTGACACGGGCATATACGATAACACGTAATGACGTTATATACGGTAAGTTATACAAATTATATTATCGGCACAACATTACAAAGCAATAACCAAGTTCAGAAGTGAACCTACACGTGTCTGATAAGAATCTTATGGTACTAAACGTTTCCTAAAAATGCCACTTTATATTGCTAATATAAAGCTCTTATTAAGAACAGACAAGAATAGAAAATATTTGCATTGTACTACGCAAGTCGAAGCTACATAGACAATATACACCATAAATTAATAAATAATTTACGTACCTCTACAGCTGAAGACGTGCAAATCCTTAAGTAGACTGCTCACTGACAAGACGTTTCCGTAATGTAAAGATTTAGTCTTACGGTGAGGCATTTATACACAGACGATGCATTCGTTTTTTCCCATTGAAAGCACTTCGCACGTGCGGCATGGGGTGAACCGAACTCACTGTTTCGAAATATTGTACAGTATACATAACTCACTCTCGGGTATCGTTGTTATATTGAAAAACGAAACCCGAGTACATTTATTTAATAAAAGAGATTTATACAATTTCGTGACAGCAAGAAGCCTGTCTTTACATAGACAAATATACCGTTAAAGAGCAAGAAGCTTGTCTTTACATAGACAAATATACCGTTAAAGAGCAAGAAGCCTGTCTTTACATAGACAAATATACCGTTAAGGAGCAAGAAGCCTGTATTTATATAGACAAATATACCGTTAAAGAGCAAGAAGCCTGTATTTACATAGACAAATATACCGTTAAAGAGCAAGAAGCCTGTCTTTATATAGACAAATATACCGTTAAAGAGCAAGAAGCCGGTCTTTACATAGACAAATATACCGTTAAGAGCAAGAAGCCTGTCTTTACATAGACAAATATACCGTTAAAGAGCAAGAAGCCTGTCTTTATATAGACAAATATGCCGTTAAGAGCAAGAGGCCTGTCTTTATATAGACAAATATACAGTTAAAGAGCAAGAAGCCTGTCTTTACATAGACAAATATGCCGTTAAGAGCAAGAAACCTGTCTTTACATAGACAAATATACTGTTAAAGAGCAAGAAGCCTGTCTTTATATAGACAAATATACCGTTAAAGAGCAAGAAGCCTGTATTTACATAGACAAATATACCGTTAAAGAGCAAGAAGCCTGTCTTTATATAGACAAATATACCGTTAAAGAGCAAGAAGCCTGTATTTACATAGACAAATATACCGTTAAAGAGCAAGAAGCCTGTCTTTACATAGACAAATATACCGTTAAGAGCAAGAAGCCTGTCTTTATATAGACAAATATACCGTTAAAGAGCAAGAAGCCTGTCTTTATATATACAAATATACCGTTAAGAGCAAGAAGCCTGTCTATATATAGACAAATATACCGTTAAGAGCAAGAAGCCTGTCTTTATAGAGACAAGAGTTGTAATAGAAAGGGATTTAATATCGATGACATTTTCTTCATTTTGATTCCCATTTGCCACCCATGCACCCCCAACCATCTTTTTTAAACAAGTTAATGAACATTTGAACATCTAATAAATCCGGAAAGTTCCACACGTATTTAAAGTCATACATGCTCAAACAATCTTTTGACAAAGAAACCTAATTTGTGTTAGTAATTTTAAATGCTGAGACAATGCATTATGCAAAGTTCTCAATATCAATTGCAAAACTACCTTTTACTTTAAACCATCAGTTGTATACTTGCAAGTCCCCATATACGTCAACATTATAAGTATATATATATATATATATATATATATATATATATATATATATATATATATATATATATATATATATATATATATATACACGCACACATTCGACTACGTCTGCACTATAGCTATGTTTTAGGACCAGATAAACAGCTCGGTTATGAAACGACCCGGTGCCTTTGTAAGACCATGTAGTATCGCTAAACGACCCGGTGCCTTTGTAAGACCATGTAATATCGCTAAACGACCCGGTGCCTTTGTAAGACCATGTAATATCGTTAAACGACCCGGTGCCTTTGTAAGACCATGTAATATCGCTAAACGACCCGGTGCCTTTGTAAGACCATGTAATATCGTTAAACGACCCGGTGCCTTTGTAAGACCATGTAATATCGCTAAACGACCCGGTGCCTTTGTAAGACCATGTAATATCGATGAGGACAAGGTAAAGGTCGCGAAATCGCCCAGTGCTGTTTCAGTACCAGTTTCGCGACCTCATCTGATCCCCAAAGGGCACTGGACCGTTTTCAAACGTATTTTGGTCGCGAAAAGTCGCGTAACAGGAAAATGGTCACCAGACTTGACTGTGCTGTAATATTTGCAAAAAATAGATCAAGCTCCAAGAAAAGTTTTTTTTTTATAAAAAATCTCCATTTTCCATCCACTTCGTGATGCATTTGAGAAAGACTTTTCATGACTTTGTTTACTGCATTCCCCTCAATTTTCCTTAGGTCTGATTTGGTTTTTCCTTCGACTTGCAGCCATGGCAACTTGATTAGGATAAAGATGCTGATGTAGGGAAGTATACCTTGAAGTCCTCCAGTTTTTCCTCATCGCTTCAGTGTACGAGTTCGTGGGACTATCTTCAGTGTACGAGTTCGTGGGACTATCTTCAGTGTACGAGTTCGTGGGACTATCTTCGGCGTTATTTTTCTTCGAAACATGGATTGAAAATCTAGGTTTCAGACAGGGACCCTGAAAAGGTAACAAAATATAGTTATAAAAACCGACGTATGGACACTTCTGTGACAAGCATACAATAAACTTTGATAGCAACAATGGGTACGTATGTAATAATGTCAAAAGTTCAACAAAATCTCAAAAACCCATGCGTCAGGTAAAATATGAATGATAGATAGATACACAGAAAGCAAGTTTGGCTTGTGAGAACACATGAAAGGGTAGATAATTATTCGTCCCCTAAGAAATCTATCTGACAAATCAATATAGTGAATATGAATGACTTTGTGCATATTGTATGTGTTTCTGTATAGATTCGGAGAATTTAAAAAAAAAAAAAAACTAAGTATGTTAATAATAATAATGACTTTTGTTGGTAAGCCATGTGTGGACTCAGTCCCATATTTCTATACTCTTTTAATGATGAGTGTGTATCAAATGTCGAGTATTAATGCATGGGGGATTTACAATGCTTAAATACTGAGTACAACATGTGTTAAGGCTAGGGGGCTGTACAACGCTTAAATACTGAGTACAACATGAGTTAATGCATGGGGGCTTCACAACGCTTCAATACTGAGTACAACATGATTAAGGCATGGGGTTTTACCACGCTAAAATATTGAGTACAACACATGTTAAGGCTAGGGGGCTGTAAAACGCTAAAATACTGAGTACAACACGTGTTAAGCCATAGGAGCTTTACAACGCTTAAATACTGAGTACAACATGTGTTAAGCCATAGGAGCTTTACAACGCTTAAATACTGAGTACAACATGTATTCATTGATAAGAATATGACATTGCAATATACGAACTTTAATAATAATAAATACATGCATTATAAGACACTTGTACAAACGCTACCTTTATATATATATATTTATAAATTTTAACGATAGATTAAATAGTATATTAATAGAATAGTTTCTATATCTTTCACAAGGCACAGAAGTATTTTTTTTCAAATTTCTAATATTACCAGCATCAACTCTGATCAATAATAATAATAATAATAATAATAATAATAATAATAATATTAATAATGATAAATACTTTTTTAAGCGGATATTACCTTCATGTGCAGTAACCCTGGGCGAGATGGTAATATTGGCGTCACCTGAAGTAACTCTGGGCTAGATGGTATATTACCTTCACCTGCAGCAACCCTGGGCTACATGGTAATATTACCTAAGGATGTTCTTATTTTCTTGTTTGATTTTTGCAATTATATGCTATCGGCAGCATGCCCTTCTGTCACATAACAACGCCCCTCTGTGGCGTAAATGCCCTTACAGTAAAAGGTATCCCTCTTACTTACACCACTGTTATTACAAAATAATACTACCGTGTACGCCACACAACTGTATTTACAAAACAAGATTACCGTGTACGGCACACAACTGTATTTACAAAACAAGATTACCGTGTACGGCACACCACTGTATTTACAAAACAAGATTACCGTGTACGGCACATTGTATGCCTGTAATTACAAAACAAGATTACCGTGTACGGCACATTGTAAGCTTCGTGTTTAATATTCCTCTATGTAGACACTAGTACAACACAGTTGACTATGGAGATTATTGACCTCCTGGTTCCAATGACTTTGACCTCTAAACTTACTGTGCAGAGACCATTACTTTCTAATTGGACTTATAATGACCTTGATCTTTGACCTTTACACTCCAAAATCTTCAAGTTTATTTTTTTTTATCAAAGTGCAAACAATCCACCGAGTTTCGTCAGAGAACTTATTCTACAACAAAATTTACTGTGCAAAGTTCATATTACTTTAAATCACAATGGTCTTGACCTTTGACATATCAGCGCCAGACTAAGCTATGTGTAGCCTGTAATGGATTCACTTACACAACGATTTTCTCTCTCATTTATCACATCCTCCCATCATACACTGTGGTTAGGTATACATTGCTCAGAGAAATGAATTACTGACAGTTCACTTCATTATAATGTAGCATTAATACCTTCTTTATCAGATTTATGTGACCATTTTCTTCAAAAATAAATTACTGTTCTGGTGGATTTTATACACTTCAATTATAGTTTACAATCTGACCACAAGATTTTTAATATTTCTGTTCTCTTATTTAATGAAACCGCGTCTTTTTTGCTTTCTTGTATTGACAATTTGGTTCCCTTAAGAAAACACCAATCTTTCATCTGCTTATAGAATTTTTGCGGACCAGAATGGCAGAGAATACTAAAACTAAAACAAAACTTGGTACTAATATAACTGCGAGTAAATCTTTGGTGGCCAAACTTCCGCCTGTAGATGAAACTGCAGCGCCATCTGAAGGAGAATCGGGGAATTTGAAATCTAAAAAGATACATTGCACAGTATAATCTGTATTCTTTGAATTTATGTGAATTTTGTCTCAAAAGAAGTATACACCATATGTTCTAAAACATATCCTTTATAAATCTTTGTCACAAAAAAGAATTGAAACTTATGTTAATAAACATATTGGAGTCACTGATTAATTGCCACAATGTGTTAGACTTGCACGAAGTCCCTTTCCAATACCCCCCCCCCCACACACACACACCCTCTACAATTTTCTAACAAATACAACATAAGCCCATACCAATTTTAAAATTTATTTTCAATAACGTTTAATATTGAAGAGACAGTAAAGGACACTGGTAGAAACAGAAGAAGATGATTACCAAAAATTTGAGGAAAAGGGGACCTTTTACAAGTCTAGTAATTAGGTAGGAACAGAAGAATGTAGGCATCTATAAAAACAGCAAATACATACCTAGACAAACTTATGAGCAATTCCTCACCGCACATAAAGTGGCACATGGATAACAGTTACCCGTGTGCACGTCAAAATATTTACCTTTCTGACACTCACCTGAAAACCAGATGAAATTTACAGTTAAGCCAATATTTGTCAGGGCACATGCTATAAACAGTTCGATCGATCTTGACATTTTTCCTATTTCTGCAACATAAAAATCTTTCTTGTACATGGAACACTGTTAATTCTGCTACTGCTGCTGTTTCTAATTATGCAGCAGTTACTATTTCAGTTTCGATCTCCATCAGCCACACCAACATACAATTGCTATTACTTACCTACTTACAATTGCTATTACTACTATTATAGTACTACCACTGATGCCAATACTAATTCTGCTGCTAGTGGTTTACATCATGACGTTCACTTAAACATATTGCGCACGAATCTTTAACACATATTCCTTATTGTGCGTTAAATATCGAGTCGAATGAGTCCTAAAATATATTTGATATTAAATCTAGTATTGTGTGATCTTCATCTGTTACCAGTCCATGCATTTACCCTCTCATTCAATAGTACAATATGGCTCTTTACATAAACTGTATGCTATGTAGTTTTCAATTCATTCTCTGTACACATGCATATACATCATCTCATCTTTTTGCAAGAGACATTGAAAATAATGGATCTGAAAGTATTTCAAAGACTATCATATTTCTTCGTCGTTTGTGGATTCAAGTGCAAATATCAATATGAATAGAGCTTTTTTTTTGAGCCTTACATATAAAGTGGTAGCATGTCCACTCCATCCACAGATATTCTATAGGACAAACGTAAGTACACCACATATCCACTCCATCACAAAGATATTATATAGAACTTGTGCAAGTACACCTCATATCCACTCCATAACAAAGATATTATATAGTACTTGTGTAAATACACCTCATATCCACTCCATAACAAAGATATTATATAGTACTTGTGTAAATACACCTCATATCCACTCCATCACAAAGATATTATATAGTACTTGTGTAAATACACCTCATATCCACTCCATAACAAAGATATTATATAGTACTTGTGTAAATACACCTGATATCCACTTCATAACAAAGATATTATATAGGACTTGTGTAAATACTTACGTGCAAGTACGCCTTGCCAGTTCATTGTCAAACCCAATAATGTTAGCAGTGTAAACACATGTTGTGCTGGTAGAATCTGTTTTATTCCGAGGAGAGACATTGTCAGTTTTGTCTGAAAAAGGAAAAAGCATTTAAAGAATGATAGCGAAAGTATTTAGCCAGTGTGCACGTGCGAAATGAAGCTATGATTTACAATGTAGGAGAACAAGAATGTGATATTATATGCATGCGAATATATGCTTTCAAATTTTCCTTTGCCAATATTGTACTAAAACACACACATTGTGTAGTGTCTGGACATTATTATTTGAACGAAATCTGATCAATAAATTTCAGACTATCATATGTAGATTGAATTAGACCGGCTGTATTTATTTCTCAAGATTATATATTCTCACTACAGTTCTACGACTCTTATGGTGTATTGAGGCGGGCGGGCGGGCGGGGGGGGGGGGGGGGGAGGGGGGGGCAGTAGTGCAAATTGAACAAGTTTTTTTCAATATTCGAATCTCGTTCAAAGATACATCGGCGGTTTTATATTTTTTAAGAAACAAAATAACGTAAACATGCATTTATATTAAACTTGAGACCACTGCACTTTAACTACTTTAGCGAGCCTTCCACGTATACCGTAAACACAAAGTTTGGAGTGATGTAGTCTTCTATAACAGTATATAATATTCTTTCTTCTAAATTCTCATGCGGTTTCAGTAATTATACACTTCAAAGAGTATAAATTTATGAGAATTCACCAACCTCTAGGAAGATGTGGTATAATGTCATGTATCTATATTTAAACTTGGGAGTTTCCCAAACGGAGCTATTTTTAGGGTAGGATTACATCATTCATATAATTCTACCCTAAAAATAACTCCTTTTGGGAAACTCCCAATTTAAATATAGAGATACGACATTACATCATTCATGCAAGAGGGGACCCAGGGTGGCAAGTGGTCTAAGACGCTCGCCTTTACAGATCACTGACATCTCACCTCTGTCCGGGTGGGTTCGAGTCTTGGCGTGGGCATGAGAGAAAGCTTGTCAGTCGCTTCCCGTGGGTCGGTGGTTCTTCCCTAGGTTTTCGAGGGTTCTTCCTCCACCAAATTGACTGGCCGCAATGTACAGCCTATCATGTGCTGAAAAATGGCGTCAAACCCCACAAAACCAAACCTAACATTATTCATATACATGTAACTAGAATCATACAATGCACTGTTTTTCTTCAGTAAGGGAACAAAATAGTCACCCATTCAATGTTCTTAACTTTTTGATTATGTTATTTTTAATGATATCTTTGAATAAACTGTTAGGATGTTTTAGTTTTTACTTTTTATATCGGTACAGGAAAAGCTATACAAGTCGTATTTAATATTTTTTAAAGAACTGTTTAGTTATACTTTTTGGAGAGTTGGAGCGTTTAAAATTCATTGATGTCATGACAACTGCATACATGTTATTGACAGAGTTGCGAACGTCCCTAATGGCCCTATACGATAATTGGAATAGTTTAGATTTTCTATAAATAGATGCAAAGGCGCTGCCGTACTTTATTTAAGCATGCATTGATATAGTATTGCTCTAAGAAGATAGACTCTAATTACAAATGCGTTACAGAATTCGATTACTTAAATTCATCGGTTAGATTCTGCATGTGCAAGCATGTATCGTATTTTATATTGAATGTTTTGAGAACGCAAGTAAGGAATACGATTGAACGGGTGTATACGGTAGTCAAGATTTCTGAAACTACTACTCCATTAAATAAACAAGCGTTCAAACAGTGGCCGTTGACTTATAAAAAAAAGAAAACAAGCATAATAAGGCTGTCACGTTTACACGTGTAAACGACATCGTTTCGTGTTAGCCCTGTCAACGTTTACCAAACCTGCTTCTGTTTAAACGATAAATAACGCAATTAGCTTTCGAATATGTTTTGTTTTCCTGAAAGAGGTAGATAATGGCAGTAACGGCTCAGAATCCTTTTCTGTCTTCATTGGTCATTATACAAGGGAGTAACTTTTGATATGACCGTCACTGCTTGGTGCAAGAGCCTCTAAGGTTAGACTGTGGTGAGCTTAACATATTTTAAACAGTGTAGTCATGGAATACACATTGTGTAACGTTTGGTCTACATGTACAACTAATGTTTAAGGAAATATACGTACCAGGCCAGACTCAACTCAGTTGGATATGGAAGGGTAAGTTTGATTCTTGTTTTAGAGCAATGAGTTAGTTCGTATTCCATAATACAAGTGGTCTTTCTGAAGTTTAGGTGGCCGAGTGGTCTAAGACGCTCACCTTTACAGATCATTTCACACATCTCACCTCTGTCTGCGTGAGTTCGAGTATCGGCTCGACCAACGTGGGTATGTGAGAACGTTTGCCAGTAGCTTCCCGGGTTCTTTCTCCACCAAATATACTGGCCACCATGTGATGAAAAAATGGCGTTAAACCCCACAAAACCACAAAAAGAAATTTCATAAGTTTAGGTACATGTAGCAGCTGTTGTTGTAAAAGTGACAAGTAATCTGAATTATTAAGGAAAAATTATTAAGGAAAATACTTAATTAAGAAGACTTCTCCTGTCAATATCTTTAATGAAAACAAAACACATTTGCCACAAATTGCCAGTTCTGGAATGCAAGTGAATTAATCACGTTTAAACGGAATTGTTGCGTGTTCCAATGGTCGCGTACACGTTTAAAATGTTTTGTAAACGCGACAGCCTTAATCTGCAATCAACAAATCTGCCGTTAGTAAATCTGCCTGTATATTTGAGTATTTGTTTCCCGCACTGAGACGCGCGTTCTACCCAAACAAATACAATACAATCACCATAAATCGACGTAATATATTGATCTCTGCGAGTTGAACGCTTTCTCCTTATGAGTCATTGACTTTCATTTTTTTTCTAACTGAATTAAATAATTAGAAATAAAGAAAAAAACTTTCTCTTTTGCTTCGATTCTAGCATCATCGTGATAGTCTTTTTTAAAATACATTACTGGAAATTCTATTGAAAGTTTTGATTTCCAAATAGAGAAAATAGGACATTTTTATGTTATTTTCGTTGAAACCATATGATGAAATTTTCTAAATAAAAAACGTACTTTTGGATTCTAGTGTGCTAAATCTGTGGTTTTGCGTCTTACTCTCTCATACAATTGTTGTTGTTTATTCCGTATAGGTCAGTAAGGTCATAGTACATTTTTATCTTTCGCAGAGCTAATGATAGATACATTTTCCATATGCTTAACTTGTTCCAGTCCATTTTGGTATATAAAGCCACATTATTAATGAATTAATATCCACTGAACTGACTGCTTGTTTTTTTATTGTTTGTATATTTATTTGTTTGTTTGTTTGTTTAGTACTTGGTAAAACCGGTATATGATTTAAAAAGGTGTTTTCATGTTTCTTCCAATGGAATCACAAGAATATACAAAGACAACTGGCAGTGTCTCAAACTTAAACATTCAAAGTGTAAACATGGGTTGATTTACACGTATTTGTGAGTAGTTCAAGATGAGTTGATTTACACGTATTTGTGAGTAGTTCAAGCTGCGTTGATTTACACGTATTTGTGAGTAGTTCAAGATGAGTTGATTTACACGTATTTGTGAGTAGTTCAAGATGAGTTGATTTACACGTATTTGTGAGTAGTTCAAGATGGGTTGATTTACACGTATTTGTGAGTAGTTCAAGATGAGTTGATTTACACGTATTTGTGAGTAGTTCAAGATGGGTTGATTTACATTTATTTGTGAGTAGTTCAAGAGCACAACAACTTGTTTCGCAACCAAGCCTTCCATAGTATTTCAAGTACAACCTTTCACCACCACCACCCAAAATATATAAATAAATAAAATAACAGATTTAAAGTGATACAATCAATGTATCCTCTGTAACTCCTAATCAACTTCTCAAAATGATTGACCACCAAATTCAGTTTGCTCTGATATTTATTTTCTTGGTAAAAATAGTTTTTAAGAAACACATTGTATGCCACTGAGACAAGCTATCGATGAATCAATGGACATAGCCCCGTGACCCCCTCCCCCATGACCTCAACCAGGGGAATAAGTTATATGCACAAATACTATATGAAATAAGGGAAGTATATGACGAGAACAATTAAAATATATGGTAAGAACACAATGGCCTCATCAAAGGACATAACCCAAAAACATGAGTGATACAATGTGACATACAAGTATGTGATGTTACATTCCAAATATGCATTGAATTCGAAAAGGCTTTATTAAACAAAAACCAAGGGCAACAGTGGTTTATGGAGAAAGAGAAAAATTGAATAATATAAAAAAGGAAATATGAAGTGAGTTGGGTAAGATTTATTAAAATATTTGAAGAAAAAAAAATTAACCAAAAAATGACCTACTTGTTGATCCCATGATCCAAATTCAGGAACGTAACCCAGGGGACAACAGAGGTATAGGGAAAAGGGGAAGTGATGACTCGTATAATAATCCAAATATGAAGTAAATTTGATGAAGCTTTATTAAAACATAAGATCAGGAATTAAAACCCAAACCAAAATATGTGTCCTACACATTTACCCTAGCGGCCCAACCCCGAAACATCACTCATCCCAGGATGGAAAGTGTATGTTTATGTCACGTTCCTTACACAAAGTACGCTAGATAAGTCATTATTACAATATTAAAGAACAAGAAAAACCGTAACCAAAATGTGCACCACTCATGGACATAAACCAGGTGCGGGGGGGGGGGGGGGAGGATGCAAAAGGTCAGTATGTGTGATGGTGCTGCATTCAAAACATGAAGCAAATTGGTTAAGAGTTAATGGAAATATAATGGATGAAATAACTTTTACAAAGAAAATGTAACAAAAATATGTCTTCATTGTAATTCTTGACCCCACTGCCCCACTTAGGGCATTTACTGATAGAATTGGGAGTATGTGGTTATATTATATTCCAAACATGAAGTGAATTAATTGAGGAGTTACAAAATATAAGTGATGAGAGAACTTTAATCAAAGACTTTCATCAAAGTGTGCCTCCAATATCATCCTTGGCCAAAGGGCCCAACCCGGGGACACAATTCAGTGGGCATGAATGGTGCTGAGAGAAGGGAACATGGTATGATGTTATATTCCAGATATGAAGTGAAGTGAGTAAAGTGTTAAGAGAATCTTGGTGATTAATCAAAATGTGTCCGCAATATAATTCATGGTCTCAGGGCTCCATTTATGGGCAGAATCCATGGCCAGAGTGATACTGAGAGAAGGGAAGTATGTGATACTGTTATATTACAGCTTTGAAGTGAATCGGGTGAGATGTTACTGAGATATAGAAGCGTTCAAAGAAACTTTAAACAAAATAGTCCACAGACACAGTCAAAAAGACTCCCCCCACCGCCAGCAAAAGGAGATCTGAAAGCTAGATGTATCGGGTCCACAAAAACGATGTTGCGGGTTAAAAATCATACTTAACACTAATTTAGCGAAGGAGAATTAACCAGATTTTTAAACAGGCGCCACTTGTATATCTTGAGCCTAATCAGATATTTTAAACAGGCACATCTGGTCCAAAGACACAGTCAAAACCACTCCCTCCCCTGCCCCACCAAACGGAAACCAAAAAGTTAGATGACCCCGTGGCGGGTGCATAAGAACGATGCCGGGCTATAAAATCGATAGTTAAGACTAATTTAATGTAGGATAGTTAACCAAATATTTTCAACAGGCATTACAGGTATATCTCCAGCCCAACGAAAAGAAACCTTTTAAATGCTGTATTTCTCCTGCTTGATAAATGTTAAGCAATTTTTACTATTTTTAACAAAAACAAAAAATAATTGGTTGAAAAAAATAGCATTACGGAAAATTGAATATTTTCATTTGGTCTGAAAATTCTCGTTATTTACAAACAGCTACTACTGCAACGTGCAGTAAAGTTAGGCCTGCTAAATATACAGAATTGGAGAAAAAAAATATCATCAAGAATCCGACAGAAATAAGAGGAAAATCTGTCGTAAAATTAGACGATGAATTTATTGGCTAAGGAGCTGTGGTGCAGAAGCGGTTTGCACACCGAACTCGCGACCAAAAGGGTTCGGGTTTTGAATCCTACCATCGGATCAATCCAGGATAGGCAAGGCACTTTGCTCCAATTGCCAAGGCACTAAAAAATCCACCTGTGTTGCTGATCCGTAAAGCACCAAACCCCAAACCATTCGCTGGGAAGCACTGGAACCAAAGATTGGAGCGCAGTAACACCTCGAAGTTAAAAAATATTTGCTTGTTCTGTAAGTGTTTACATTTTCCCGTTACATTTGCTTTTGTTTATTTATTATATATTTCATAATGAGATACTAAAATATATCAGTGGGAGAAATTGTTACCGCCACAGTTGTAGTACCACTTGTATCGCCACAGTGGCGATATCACTTTTGGAACGACTTTCTTTTCCCATTTAAGAAATATATCTGCCCTTATGTGTGTTGTTCAAACTTGCATTTCCGTATTTAGGCATATTTCAGTTTTCGTCTTCTTCGTCAGCTGCTGCTCATTCTCTCCCCGTCCCTTCCTCACTCTTCATCAGGATGAACAGGTCTTAAAATATGTCAAGACTGTAGACCCTCTATTTTATATTTATTTAATCAATGAGGATTTTCCATTAAAAAAATTGCCTAAAACCGAACTCTAGACAAAAAAGTGTAGGTTTCAAGTATTACTTTTTATAAAAAAAAACTTTCCACATGAATCGTGCAAACTGTCCTATTCGAAATTCAGTATTACCCATACAGTATATACAGTATACATGTTACTCTCTACAACAAACAGTACAAGTTTTTAGGGAAAATCTCTTGAAAAAATATAGTAAGAAAATTGTTTAAGTAGCTATTTTAACTTTCATCACAATCATGATCATGTTTGAAACGATGGAGAAATCGGGGATAGATAAGGGTTGATTGCAAACCGAAATTAAGTGACAATCGAAATTTGGGTGCAGCATCTGTTACCATACAAGACTGCAGGCTTCCCAAGGCCACACAATTCATGTCCGAATGCAGAAATAAACAAGATAAGGAACCAAGATATTTATAGGTAAACTCACAATCATTTTAAATCTTTTGTTTAAATGTTTAACGCCGTGAAGTCCGTCGGACAGGACACTGTTATGTTTCTGCAGTACTTCAACCCCAACAATGCTTACTGTATCAATCCGCGCAAGAAATATGTTAAAAATAAAAACTCGCTTTATTTTCATATAAAAGTGCCATTAGTTTGACAAAATACTCAATTTGAAGCGAAATATGTAAAATAAAAATTCGCGTTATTTTTATATAAAACTGCTATTAGTTTGACAGAATACTCAATTTGAAGCGGTATATGTACTAGCTAAATTTGTAAAAGGTCGCTGTCCTAAAATTATTGTAAAATTTCGAACTTACTTTTTTATCGATGTAGTAATGCAACGTTAATCGCACTGGCACAAAATGGAGAAACAAATCCATGCAGATCGATGGTGTTTGATTAGAAAAAAAAAATATAATAATGAAAAGAATTTTTGTTTAGCTATAAGGAAATATTTCATGAGTGAAGTGGAAACATTGTATTGTCACGAGTGACAATACATTGTTTCCACTTCACTCGTGAAATATTTCCATATATCTACTTAAAAAACGTAGATATCCACTATATATTGCCAAAAGCATTTTAAATGACATAATGAAAACGTAGAATGAATTTATACAGGACAGTCCTTTTTTCTTAAGAAATCTCCCATCCCCTAATGCAAACACATACACACTCAATCCTTGAAATCTCCAAATCCCTAATGTAAACACATACACACTCAATCCTTGAAGTCTCATAATCCCTAATGTAAACACATACACACCCAGTCTTTGAAATCTCCCATTCCCTAATACAAATACATAAACACTCAGTAATTTTAAAAACTCAGATGGAACACTGGATTAGGGTGCATCCCATTACAAGGGAAATATAATAGTGACAACAATTAATTAAATGAAGAAAAAAAATCATTTGGAAGTTGTAGTAAACCATGACTGATGATAGAACGTAACGTTTACTATTTCGTTGTATATTTGGACTTACTCAAAAAGAGCTTTCACTAACAGCTTTATGGATCTCTTTCACGTGTCACATGACATACATCATTATGTAGTAACATGGAGATTTTCACGTGTCACATGACATACACCATTATGTAGTAACTTGGAGATCTCTTTCACGTGTCACATGACATACATCATTATGTAGTAACTTGGAGATCTCTTTCACGTGTCACATGACATACACCATTATGTAGTAACTTGGAGATCTATTTCACGTGTCACACGACATACATCATTATGTAGTAACTTGGAGATATCTTTCGCGTGTCACATGACATACATCATTATGTAGTAACTTGGAGATTTTACGTTTGCATATCAATAAGGCACAATGACTAATTTATGTAAATAGAATATAAATAAAAATCCGCATTTCAAGCCTCTAAATTGTATACTTATTATTCTGAAAATCTTGATCTTAATCGTCTAAGCCCACACACATTATATATTTCAAGGTTTTTTTTAACTTAAAAACATACGAATAATACAGTATACATAGTAAACAGGTATTGAAATGTGTGTGCATCGGTAGATGGATAGGTAAAAAGATAACGGACGGAAAAACATACACAAATGTAAAGAGGCATATATAACAGAATGCATATTTATATCCATCATACATGATGTAATATACTTAGATATATCACATTTGTGACCAAAACTAATCGCCTGCATACTTGTCACAATTAAGCATTGTTATCAAATACCTTACCTGTTATATTTCTCAAAACGCACGTGGTTTTTTAGACCTAAAAACACATTACGGTCTTTACTATATTATAAAATACCTTTTCTTCAATTAACGATACAATTCAGAATTAAAAGAATCTTGAAGTATATTAGGAATATTGACATGATACATAGACTGATATATTACCATAGATCTTGGTTGATGTACCTATTTACCATAGATTTGGTTGATGTACCTATTTACCATAGATTTGGTTGATGTAGCTGTTTACCATAGATTTGGTTGATGTACCTATTTACCATAGATTTGGTTGATGTACCTATTTACCATAGATCTTGGTTGATGTACCTATTTACCATAGATTTGGTTTTGCTGACCCTGCCCTAATATTAAAGTCACTCTTAACCCATAAATAGAAACACGTATAGTACGCCTTTTCTGTACTTCAGTCATTGCGTCCTGTCATTTAGTTCTGTGTCATGGACAGGACAATCATCAGTATTAGAGATTAAATGGTGGAATTAACTGTTAAGAATATTCTCTTCAATTTTTGGATGGTAAGCAAACAAACGAAATTTTATTCTACATACGCTTCAATAAACAATGCTTTTCTTCTCAAAGACACGAATTGAAGGGCATTTTTAAAGTTTCAAGAAACAATGCTTTTCTTCTCAAAGACACGAGTTGAAGGGCATATTTAAAGTTTCAAGAAATAATCAACACATATTGATTCTAGAAGTTAGACACAGATTGTCATCTGTTGGATATTACTATTTTCGCAAATGTGCGTATGCTGTTTACTTTTGTACAAACTGCAGGAACACCAAGTTCACTGATCGTAATGATGATCAGGCATCTCGCAAGGGAATGTACGATTGCAGAAAGGGAATGTACGATTGCAGAAAGGGAAAAATATATATAATAGTAATATATATAATAGTAATCATACACGGCTTGTTAAGAAAATTGAAAACAGTGGATATAAAAATGATATCGATTTCAGGTTACATTCATTTATTATACATACAAGAAATCATATTTTTTTAATCTTTCCATTTTAAACCGGGGTGGGGGTTGTCTTTAAACTTAAGCCTCGAGTTCAGATTTTTATAAGTACATAATGTGGAGACGGACAAACTTACACTCGTGTAATTGCAATAACTCATTTGGTTTGGTGTTTTACAGCACAGCAACGCAAGTAGATTACTTAATGCCGAGTCGACACATCACGGGAGCCAACCTGGCTATTCCGATGGTCAGATTGGAACCCGCACCCTCTTGGTCGCGAGTCCGGAACGCTGGCCACTGCGGTTCCTGCTTCCGTTAGTCGCCTATTACGACATGCAGGAAAACGCATCTGGCCTATTCTACGTCCCCTATCCCGACGATAAGGGAAGGGGGGAAGGGGGCGGAGGAGGGGGAGTAATAACTCTGGAATCCCCAAACTGTTTTGAAACTCGTGAATAATTCCGTTTATGTTAGTGTAAGCTTCAGAATATTATAATCTGCCTGAAAAATGTTTTGGATCATGTACAGAAATTTTAGAATGATGAATACTGGTCATTAAGAAGAACACAACAACCTCTTAAGGAATAATTATTTCATATGACATAACGTGGTATTCAAAGTTTCTCAGAGGACGTTATTTGGACTGCCCCAAGAATATTTGTGATATTTGTGAAATTGCTGGATAAGGTATGACTTCCAGAATGTGTACAATGTTGTAACGTTAAAATATGTGATAAATATACTGTTAACGAGCATGAAGCCAGACTTAATATATTTCGAGAAGGGATTTGCATCTTGCAATCTCATCATAAATATTGTGAAACTTGCTAACCTTTGTTGTTTATTTATCTTTGAAAGAAGTGGACTCGGGATAGTTTTTCCGCAAAAATGTCAAAATGTGCAAATTTTTTATCGGATCAGCGACGTAAGTATGCGTTCTATTTAGATCGATGAAATTTTCTACAAGTTGATTCACGTTTGTTACCCATACACCCCTAACCATCTTGTTTTAACAAATTAATTAACATTTTAACATCCAATGAACCTGGAAAGTTCCAAACATCTGCAAAGTCATCTTCAAAGTCAGTCATTCATTTGTGTTAGTAATGTCACATGCTCAGACAATATGTGATGCAAATTTCTCAATATCAATTACCACTACTTTTCACTTTAGACCAGTATTTTACTATACTTGCAAATCCCCATATATGTAATTGCATTTAGTACATGTTGCATAGATTTAAATGTACACATTCGACGACATCTGCACAATAGAAACGTTTCTGGATCAGATAAACTGCTCGGTTACGAAACCGGTCCGTTACCTTTGTAAGACTACGTATTATTGCTAAACGGCCCGGTGCCTTTCAGGTCAAGGTAAATGTCGCGAAATCGCATGGTGCCATTTCAGGAAAAGGTAAAGGTCGCGAAATCGCCTAGAGCCGGCTTTAGGACTAGTTTCGCGACCGCATCTAATCCCGAAATCGCACTGGGACATTATTAAACGTGTGCTTGGTCGCGAAAAGGTGCTTTGCTGGAAAATGGTCACCAGACTTGACTGTGCTGTAATATTTTGCAAGGAAAGATTAAGCTTTAAGAAAAGTTTTTTTGTTGTTTTTTTTTAAATCATTTTCCATCCACTTGTGATGCATTTGAGACATAGAGTGCTATGAATTAAAATTTTAATGACTTTGTTTACCGTATTTCGCCCAATTTCCCTTAGGCCTGATTTGGTTTTTCCATCGACTTGCAGTCAAGGCAACTTGTTTAAGAAAAAAGATGCTGGTGGAGTCGAGCATACCTTGAAGTGCTCGAGTTTTTCCCCACCGCTTAAATGTACGAGTTCGTGGGACTATCTTTTGGTGTTTTTTATTCGAAACAAATGTATGGATTGAAAAGCTAGGTTTCAGACAGAGACCCTGAAAAGGTAACAAAATATAATTATAAAAACCGACATATGGACACTTCTGTGACAAGCATACAATAAACTTTGATAGCAACAATGGGTATCTATGTAATAATGTCAAAAGTTCAACAAAATCTCAAAACCCCATGCGTCAGGTAAAATATGAATGATAGATAGATACACAGAAAGCAAGTTTGGCTTGTGAGAACACATGAAAGGGCAGATAATTATTCGTCCCCTAAAAAATCTATGAGACAAATTGATTTAGTGAATAGAAATGACCTTGTGTATATTGTATGTGCATCTGTATATATTCGGACATTGATAGAGTTATAATGGTAGATTAATCATATTTGGAATCATCCAAATACAATACACAATTAGGTTAGATTTTATTATAAAAAATCTAACACAAAATATATTGTTAATAAAATTATTCCTCTCTGTTTCGCAAAGCTAAAGAAGTAAAGTTGTCCCAAATTTATAATATTACCAGCATCATAGATGATCAATAATAATAATAATAATAATAATAATAATAATAATATTTTTATTTTAAGGGGTTAGCATATGTAGCACCTGGACAAAGATTTTTTGACAAAAAATGGGTTTTCATAACACAACTTTCTTTCATTATATTGTTACAATGTCAAAACGTCGAGAAGTGCATATTATTTTCAGTAATATTCCTATAAAATTTATATGTACTGACTGAAACAAAGTCTATAGACCTTCATATGCAGTTACCCTGGGCGGATGGCAATATTACTTTCATCTGCATTAACCCTGGGCGAGATGGAAATGTTACTTTCATCTGCATTAACCCTGGGCGAGATGGAAATGTTACTTTCATCTGCATTAACCCTGGGCGAGATGGTAATATTACTTTCATCTACAGCAGGGGTGTCAAACATACGTCCCGCTAGACCCATTATTTATTATTATTTATTATTATTCATATAAAATCTGGCCCACCATAGCAAATGAGTTTGACACCCCTGATCTACAGTAACCCTGGGCGAGATGATAATATTACCTCGATACATCGACTTGGGATCAAGACAATCAAAGACGTCTAGGTTGAGCCATAGTCGAACAAGGACTGCGAATACATAAATAAATGTCCACAGTGAAAGAGTATCAAGGTCTGGACATGTCAAAAGCATGTGTTGATAAGTGAAACAGAGATATCTAACTGTAGATCTGACACGTATCTCTATAGGAGATGAACTCTCTAGAGGGAAAATAAATAATACTCTATGTCAGTTTTTTCCCTATACAGAATATAAAACTTTAACCTATTTAGATGAAGTTAAACTTTACAGTTGTTAAACATCAGAAGATACCCTCTTATCTGATGGCTTCTGTTTGTAAAAGCCTAATATACACAAAAATTACTTGAAATGGAATATTCGCTCATTTTAAAGTCCTCTTTTTCAGGCAACATTAATATCACGGTTGGAGGAAGCTTGTTCGATTGACACATTGATATGTCTACGTTGCCGTTAACGTCTTTGAATGCAAGCATACAGAACAACTAAAAAAGATTTGTAACATGTTCATTGTATTTAGCAATACTAGGTAATGTCCTTTGCGTTACTATGCAGTGTGCCAAGAATCTTGTCTAGACATTAAGCCAAACACTTCGGAGACAGAATCATATTCTCTTTTTACTTACTAATTTTAAGTAATAAGTTCATTTTTTAAGCTTTAAAATATCCGTATTTCCTACCTTTTTTGTGTATTCTCAACCCCATGACTTCTGCAAATGTAATAAATCCCTAATCAATACACACATATGCCTGATGTTGCTAAATACAGAGAGAGGGAGAAACCCGCATGATGGTATTTATAGACTTGTGACAATCGCCTTTTATTGTGGTATAACGTACTAAAACGGTGAATCCTATCCTAACCGTTACATCAGTATTCAAATATTGTTGCAACGGTATTCACATATCTGGCAACGGTATTCATATATCTGGCAACGGTAAATTTTGTTGATGCAACAATAATTTGTGCCTTTGAAATGGTATTTTTATATGCATGTTGCAATGGCAATGTTATCATTTTAACGGAATTATTTATTGTAATTACGCAATTATAATTGCAACAATATATATATATATATATATATATATATATATATATATATATATATATATATATATATATACACACACACACACACGCACACACACGGTTGCAACAACATAAAATACTGTTGAACCGGTAGTAGTAGGCTGGGGGTACTGAGCGTAAAATAGGGCACTTGAGCGTATTACGAGAGTTTAACATGGAGGGGGCACTTGAGCGTATTACGGGAGTTTAACATGGAGGGGGCACTTGAGCGTATTACGGGAGTTTAACATGGAGGGGGGCACTTGGGGTACGTACGAGAGTTTAACATGGAGGGGGTACTCTGGGTACGTACGGGAGTCGTAGCGTAATGTACTAACGAAGACAACGTCTACTACCATCAAAAAGGGGTGGAGGGTGGGGAGGTGTTTTTTGATAGTAGTAGACGTTGTCTTCGTTACTACATTACGGGGTGGGGGAGGGAGGGAAATAGAATTAATCTTTCTTGAAAAAGGGTGGTCCTGAATCGGTTTTAAAAGTCAATGTTATATTTCTTGTCGAATGACTGCAGTAGCATTTGTTGTATGCCTCCCAAATATTTAAGATATGTTATGTTTTGCTGCACACGCCTTGCGGCTACAAACAATGTTACAACATTTCCCAAAACCGAAGACGGGAGAACAGTAAAAACACGTCTCGTTTTATCGACAGTCTAAAATGGACTGACTTAAAATACATTGTTACAGTTTTCATGAACGCATGTTTTGGGCTCAAGAATGAGAGTGTAGAATAGGACGGGTTATAGAGTGCAGAATTAGATGGGTCATACTCGAGGCATTCTTACACCGTAAAGCTATGTGCTTTTTTGTTTTGTTTGTTTGTTTTTTTTTTTTTTTTTTGTTTTTTTTGGTTTCCTTCTGAAAACGGTAGATCTAGAATTTTTTCGTGACACATTGCAGTGCCAAAATAGGAACAAAGCTAAGATACCTGACATGCACAAGAACAACTAAACTCAAGATTTTATATAATCCAACGATTGACCTATGAAAGAAAAATCGTTGTACAATTTTAAGGGGTGCAAGTTTTTGAAAAAATTACAAAACTAACGTCACATTTCACATAATCATTGTGACTACTGCCAACATTTGTGGAGAGGCATCTTAAAACGGGAACAGATACCATGATCATTTCAATCGAAATCATTGTATAAGAAACTTAGTGTGTGTGTTTGTGAAACAGAGAGAATTGACATTACGACGGAGAGAGAGAGAGAGAGAATATTTTATTCCTACTTTTAAAAATATCACGACACTTACGTTTTTTATGGTATATTTTCCTTAAGAAATTTCAAAATCACACATTCCATTTAAAAAATCACATCGATAGGAAAAAAATCCTCTTTTTTCGGTAAAATATCACAAGGTTGAATTGGAGACATAGTCTACTAAAATCCTTCTTTTGAAAACGTAGATGTAAAATTCTCACAAAATAATACATCCAAACGTTCTGTGATGTATTTTGACTTAAGACTGATACACTTTCCATTGATCACAAATTATACGATGGGGTTGTGCACAGAACATTAGATTATAATGGTCTAGACTAAAAGTAACACTAAACTTCCGAAATTGTACCGGACGTTAGCGGAGACTGAAAATAATCCTGAAAAAAAAAAATGGAAAAAATTGGCTGACTAAAAAATAGTACTAAAATTTCGTAACTCATTAAAAAAAATTTTTTTATTTTATATTTTTTTATATACAAACCCAAATAAACCCAAAACCCAAACCCAAACCTAACACACTATCCCAAATGCCTTGTGTGCTGCCTAAAAACCCCAAAAACCTGCTATCAGACGAAAGGGATGAAATCACGCCAACATACTATCCAACATATAAACCATCCATTTTTTTTACTTTTTTAAAATTTTTTTTATATATCAAACACAAAACTTACACACACTACACAGCCATTTTTTTTTTTTTTTTTTTTTGGGAAGGGGAAAATTTTTAAAAAACAAATCAAAACACACAAACACACTATCTACATTTTTTTTTTTTGGGGAAGGGGAAATTTTTTAAAAAACAAATCAAAACACACAAACACACTATCCACATTTTTTTTTTATCTTGGGAAGGGGAAATTTTTTAAAAAACAAATCAAAACACACAAACACACTATCTACATTTTTTTTTTTTTTGGGAAGGGGAAATTTTTTAAAAAACAAATCAAAACACACAAACACACTATCTACATTTTTTTTTTTTTTGGGAAGGGGAAATTTTTAAAAAAACAAATCAAAACACACAAACACACTATCTACATTTTTTTTTTTTATTTGGGAAGGGGAAATTTTTTAAAAAACAAATCAAAACACACAAACACACTATCTACATTTTTTTTTTTTTTTTGGGAAGGGGAAATTTTTTAAAAAACAAATCAAAACACACAAACACACTATCTACATTTTTTTTTTTTTTGGGAAGGGGAAATTTTTTAAAAAACAAATCAAAACACACAAACACACTATCTACATTTTTTTTTGGGGGGGGAAGGGGAAATTTTTTAAAAAACAAATCAAAACACACAACCATTTTTTTTACTTTTTATATTTTTTTATATCAAAACACACACCACAAATATACAATCCATTTTTTTAAAAAATTTTTATTTGATGGACTGCAAAAGTTGTTGTTGTTGTTGTTGTTGTTGTTGTCTTTGCTGCTGCTGCTGTTGGTGCTGTAGTCTATTTCTTTCCTCCCAATTTTAGATCGATAGAAAGAGAGGGAAAGTGTGTTTTTTTTTTGGTTTGGTGGGTAAAAAACAAACCACACAACACCATTCAGATATATACATCAATAATAATAATTATATTTTATTCAATGTATATACATTATGTTACTCGTGGTAATAAAACAATTTCATATAAGTCCAATACAGTTCAATACACTTCCATATTTACCATTTCATTCTCTTATTGTTCTGACACTTCAGGAAGATTCTTGTCTACAATTCTCTCATAACTTTCTTCTGGACTCTCATTGATAAACTCCAACTTAATAAAATGTCCATTATCATCTCGAATCCACCGCTCTTTTTTACAAATCTTGTAAACTTTACTATGATCTAATCCAAAACATCTTGCCACATCACCAATGGAATCCATCCGACTATATAATCCTGAATTCAAGTCAGTTAATTTCACAGGTCTCACAAATCCTCCAATGACTTGACTCTTTTTCTCTGGCTCTTCCCATCTAGCTTGAAATCTTTTCTGGAACTTCTTCGAAAAGACCGACTTACAAATTCCAGTACAGCAATAGTAGACACTTGATGAAACACAATCAAAATATTCAGCAGCCTTTTCCATACTTTCAAATCTTCTTTCCTCTGTCTCACCAACAAACTGGCACAACACACTTCTATCACTTCCAAAATTAATTCTCCTTCTTTCTTTATCATTCTTCACATGTTTATGCAAACATGTTCGTTCACTAGCAGTCATCACTTGAAGATTTTCTATTCTATCATCATCAAGTACATCATTGAGATGTACCACTTCACTCTGTCTTGGTAGATCCACTCCATTCACCGCTTCAAAGACAAATCTCCCTCGATTTGTATGTTTCTTCCTCTTTCCTTCCTTACCAGTAACCTTAATCCTTATCAATCCAAATGAATTCAAATTTCCTTTGACTTTCCTTCCATACTTCATATGATAGACATTACCAAGTATGTCAGCAGCATAATTATCATACACCTTATGAACATACTTATTCAATTCAATTCCAGTATCTTGACTTTTATCTCGAGAGCAGTACTTTTCCATCTTCACAGTTTGAAAGTTCAATCACGACTAGTGATTCTGAGGGTAAGAAGGTCTATATATATAGGTTCCCTGGGTGAAACTGAATCAGCTTCAAAGTAAACTTCAAGATGAAAAGATCACGCCGAAGCCATGAGAAACCAGAAGAAGAAGAAGAAGAAGAAACAAAGAGGCCACGACGACGAAGACATTCCGTACCGCCTGAAACACCGCTAGATGAATTACTAGCTCAAGTCCATGCTAGTGACTTCGAAGAGGAGATGAGTGAACCTGAAACCCAAACTTCTAACCCACCCAAAACAAAATCCACTACCAGAACCCCAGGCCAAGAAATACAACCTAGTACTTTGGCTCCTCCTGAAAATTACTATTGGATTCTAGAGACTCAAAAAATAACTTCTCGAAAATTTAAAACTACAGCTTACACTCACACGGTTCACTTTAAAGACTTCAAGTCCAAAGTACCTCCCAAGAAAGCGGCGGGGTTCATTAGCGATTTGTGGGATTCTGTCTTAATGAACTTGAAACGACAATGTGGAGCCAAAGAAGACGATCGATTGAGACTGGCCATTCATCATGACAATTTGAAGAGTCCTGTTTGGATCGAGTTCAGCACCCCGGCAGAATTAACGCCAGACAAAGTCATGTCCAAAATAGAACATGTGCAACAATCCAACGACAAGTTTACCATCACCGATGGAAAGGCCACACTTTACTTGACTCACGTTTCCCCTCCTTGAGGAAGTGGACGAAGTAGGAAACCGTTACTGGTGGACGATATTCGAAGTACCAAACGCAGTGTCGTCCAAATCGACAATACTCAAGACCAGATGTGCTTTGCTCGGGCTATTGTGGTGGGACGAACATATGCCAACAAGAACGAGAGCAAAGAATGGAAAAGAGCCTGGAATAACATTCGACAGTCAGACAGAACCAAACAACGAAACAAAGCAGAACTCCTGTTGCAACAAGCAGGCATCCCTAACCAGCCAAGTGGTTAACTTTGAGGTTTTGAAAAATGCTTTGCTGTCTGGACAAGTGGAAGATTTCGAGTGCACACGTTAGAACCTCACAAGATCGTACGGTTACCTAATCATCAAATTGTCACTCGTCCTTTACAAAAAGTGTACCAAATCGTGTACCAGAAGCGAGTGAGACTTCCAGACCACACCACTTTACATTACTGACACGCCGATCTGCAGTATAAAAAAGGGCACCCCTTCCAAACCTAACCATTCATTGTGACTTTCAACGTTGACCGAGCAAGAAGAAGAAAAAAAAGATTAATTTTGTCATCCTCCCACCAAAGATGAATAAGAATACTCATGCCACCCACCCACCGAGGGAGAAATCTAGTGGTGTGAACTCCAAGTACCATTACGACTTGGAGTGCGATGCAGTGCCATGCGACGAGACGGATTCCGTAAGCGTTGACAGCATCGATTCATACGATCAGACGGATGCCGTACGCTTGGACATCGTCGATGCAGCACGTGTACCTCACCGTCCCTCTAGAGATGCAGGACGACCTTTCTTCTTTATTGGGAAGAATGCTAAACGTACCTGTGAATGTCATAAAGAATTGACGATACCTGTGGCTTTGCCTGGTTATTCCAAGTATGATAATCGACTCGAGACGTTCAAAGACAAGTGGCCTAAATTTCTACTACAATCCACTACTGACAAAGCTTTAGCCAGATCTGGATTTATCTACTTGGGAGAAGTAGATAAAGTTCAATGTTTCAGTTGCGGTGTGAGACTTCACCAATGGGAGCCTACCGACTCAGCTTACATTGAACATGCCAGATGGTCTCCGCACTGTCAGTTCTTACCTTTAGTGGCCTCAGAAGAGTACGGGTACGATGAGCCAGATGCCAAGAAGAAGTAAAAAAACATGTCGGAGGATACTTTACAAGAATACATTTGTGGTTTACCTTTGGAGCTGCGAGAACGCATTTACCAGTATTTTGTCCCTAGTTTTAGAAGATCGCATTTTGTGACTTGCCTTCGAAGTTGCGAGTACGCATTTACAAAGAGTTGGTCCAGATCCAAGTGAAACCCAAACTCAAAGTCATTCCTCGATTTGCACACTACCGTGACTTTCACCGTATCAGAAATCTGATTTTGAAGAAAAACTATCACCAGTATCGTGAAGAATACAAAAGAGAGTTACTTCTTTCCAAATCGGAAACTTTACCCAAGTACATTGCTGGCATACCTTTGAAGTTACGAAAACGGATTTACCAAGAGTTTGTCAAAATCCAAGTGAAACGTAAACTCAAAGTCATTTCTCGATTTTTACACTATACCCTCTTTCAAGGGTGTCTTTCATGACTAGGACACGAAACTATTGTTGTACATTGACGTGTTTATATGACAGTTTGATGGTTTTAGTGGTAGTCTTCATTGTGTACGTGTTCATTTTAATTGCATATTTTCTCACTAATTCACTTCTTCGTGTTCGTGTAAAGTTGTAAAAAATATGTTTTTGTTGGTTGGTTGGTTGTTTTTTTTTTTTAAAATAAAAAAATAAACGTGTATGAAAATGTATAAAATGTCTTGGGTCTTTGTCTTCTTCTCAAAAATCTTCTTACCTCAGACATGGCTACATCATCTTCTTATTCTACCTCGTCTACCTCTTCTGCTTCTGTCGTCAAAGTGATTGACGAAAAGTTAGATCGTCAAAGTTGGAATGCTTTGTATCTGCGCCATCCATTTAACATGTTGATTGCTGGACCGAGTGGTTCAGGGAAAACCGAATTTGTCAAACGATTGATCGAGCACAAAGCTGATTTGTTTGATCGTCCACCTCAACGTATCGTGTGGTGTTACAAAGAGTGGCAACCGTCTTACACGTTATTGAAAGAAAGTCAAGGAGATACCATTTCATTTGTGGATGGTATTCCTCACGAAGACGATGGAATCGTGTCTGACGTGAGTCAAACTCATTTAGTTATTTTTGATGACATGTTAGGAGAAGACGAAGAAGAAATTAAACTTTGGTTTACACGAAAAGGACACCATCGTAATGCTAGTATTGTCTACATTACTCAAAATTTATTTCAACAAAGTAAAGCCCATCGAACCATTAGTTTGAATGCTCATTACGTGGTCTTGTTTAAAAGCCCCAGAGACAAATCTCAAGTACAAGTGTTAGCCAAACAGTTAGGGGCTCCTTGGCTCAATTATGCGTACGACGATGCCACTCAAACCCCTCACGAGTATTTACTCATCGACTTAAAACCGACCACTCCTGACTATTTGAGATTTCGTGCCCAATTGTTTCACCCTTGGGGTGAAGAAGGTGGTCCTGTCATTTACACGTCCCCTTCAACCCATTTTTGAAAAAAAAACTATAAAAACAGTCACTACGTCATTTCTGTCTCACACTCTTTTTGAGAGAAGATGACTTCCTTTCAACCTCATCCTTCGGCTAAATTGATTCGTGCCTTGTATGGCATCAGTCGTGAAAAAAATGCACAAGTCCGTGCTCATTTGTTAGAAGCGAGTCTTAAAGAAGTGTTACGATGGTTTACTTTGACAGCACGTCAATTACTGCAAGGCATCATTCACATCCCTCATCAAACTCAACGTTTTTTTCAAAGACATAAAGGAGCATTGTCACAACTGGCTGATCCTAGAATCGATTCACGGACTAAAAAACAAATCATTTTAACTCCTGGTGGAAGTGGTTCTTTAGGAGGGGTCATGATTCGTTCCCTTTTGAAATGGGATCCTAATGATGCCAAAGCCAAAAAACCCAAAGCACCCAAAAAGAAGAAAAGTCCAAAGAAAAAGAAAACCACCCACCAGAAAAAGAAAAGTTCTACCAAGAAGAAGAAAACACCTACCACTAGCACCCGCCGCAAGAGAGGTACTGCGGCCAGGACGCAAACGTACACCCGCAAGACACCACGACAAACAACCGTGACGAGGTCTCCTTCTCCTTCGTCCCCATCATCTTTGTCTTCTTCACCACCCTTCACGATGATGCCTGCCAAACCGGACTTAAGACAAGTGTTTCCTAATTTGATGCAAAAATGGAAACCGATTTCGAAAGTCACCCCTTCGGGACCCTCGACGACATCTGCTGATCTGGCTATGGCAGCGGCCGCCAACAAAGTACCATCCCCTAAAACCAAAGTTCAAGAAAGAAACGGCGTGTTACAAAGTTTGTTGGATTTATCCAAAGAAGAATTGAGACGATTTAATCCCTTGAAAACACCTCAACGTCAAGTGATGCCTGTCGTGAAGTTGGTACGTCGTGCAGACAATCAGTGGAGACGTGTTCCAGTATAAAATAGAAGGGTACCCTGCCAGAGACTTCAGACTTACTCCTCCTCACCTCTAAGATGGCTCCCAAACGTGCACACCACAACTACCTCCACCAAAAAAAGAAGAAAAGTAAAACCACCAAAAAAGGACGACTTCCCCCTCGTCTAGCCAAACATTGGGATGTCTTGTCTGTCTTGACCAAATCCAATCCTCCCATGCGAAAACAACTCATTCAAACAGCTCCTAAAGAAATCATCGATACCGTGTGTGAATGTTGTTTGAACGTTTTTGAAAGGAACGGTACCTTTGTCCAAGATACAGAAACAAAAATTAGGGAAACATCGGAACGTTCTTCGTCAAATGGTCAAAAAGAAAATACCTCTTCAACAAAAGAAAAAAATGTTGGTACAACGAGGAGGATTTCTACCTATGTTGATAGGACCGTTGTTAAAAATAGCAGCTCCTTTGTTAGGAACGATTGCTGGACCACTTTTAGGAGGGGTCATGCGATGACCCCTCCCCAAAAAAAGAAGATAAAAAGGACCACCCTTCTCTGAAAAGACCACAACTTTTTGGTACCTTTGGATGAAATGGAAGGACGAAAACTGACTTTAGTACCTTACAAACGATGGATGGAATTTCATCGTTGGAACAAACAACGGATACCTCATTTACCACCCAATCCTAATCTTAACGAAATGTCTCAGTTACAACAAGAAATACAATCCCTGATGGAACGAAACAATGTGTCCGAAACAGAAAAATCCCAACGGTACGGTCAACTTTTACAACGTCTACAACTCTTTCGTCAAAAAGCAGTCGACGAAACAGCTTCACCCACTCTGAGAGATTTTAAGGCTCTGATGAAAAGCGAACCTAAAGTCACCACTAAAACAGACACCGGTACAGGGATGACCGTCCAAGAAGAAGAAGAAGAAGAAGAAGAAGAAGAGTTTTTACTAACTCCACCTCTTAAAAAATTAAAAAAGTTAGCCACACCGGATTGGATAAAAAAGAAGATGCCTACCCCTTTACCCTCAGAAAAGAAAAAGGAAGAAGTGAAGAAAGAAGTCAAAACAGAACCGATGACCCCTGTTCAAACTACCTTTACCCCAGTAGCACGTCGGACACGTAAACAACAACAATCCAAAAAGATACCTCACGAAGAAAAGAGTATTGGAACTTGGTTAACTTATTCTTGAGGAAATCATCATCATCATCATCATGGAGAAACTGTTAGCCACCATTTATTACAATCCTGGCCATGCTGCTGGTTACGGAGGAGTTCAAAAATTATATCGAGCTGCTAAAAGTCAATTGAAAAGTGTACGTTTGCCCGAAGTACGACGATGGTTACAAGAACAATCGACGTACACGTTACACAAACCCATTCGACGTAAATTTTCTAGAAGTACCACTCAAGTGGAAGGGATCGTTCATCAATGGCAAGCCGATTTAGCTGACGTCTCTCATTTAGCCACTTACAATGGTGGTCACAAATATTTGTTTTGTGTCATCGACGTGTTTTCCAAATTTGCTTGGGTCGTGCCTTTGACTTCTAAAAGCAGTACCGAATTGGTACGAGCCTTAAAATTGGTCTTGAAACAAAGTGGACGCCAACCTTTACGATGGCAAACGGACAAAGGTACCGAATTTCTAAACCAAGCTTTTCAAAAAGAATTGAAACAAAGACACATTCATTTTTTTACTACCGAAAATCCTGAAACCAAAGCCAGTATCGTGGAACGTTTTCAAAGAACTTTGAAAGAACGTATGTGGAAATATTTTACACATCAACATACTCTCAAGCACATCGACGTGTTACCTCGTTTGGTCAAAGCGTACAATCAATCGTACCATCGTAGCATCGGATGTGCCCCCGAAGAGGTCAGCCCTGAAAACGAAGTGACCGTGTTTGATAAATTATTTGGTTCACCACCCCAGAAGAAAAAAAAAAGAAAAAGAAAAACCTTGTTGGAGTTAAAGACGGGAGATTGGGTTCGCATCGGAAAAACCAAACGTACTTTTGACAAAGGTTATTTACCTAACTGGACCACCGAATTGTTTCGTGTCACTACCCCCGTCCGTGGACGTGATCCTCCCGTCTATAAATTGGAAGACATGCACGGTGAAGTTCTCAAAGGAACATTTTACTTGCCTGAGTTACAACGAGTGACTAAAAAAGAAGACGCCTTGTACGACATCGAAAGCATTCTCGAACAAAGAACACGCAAAGTAGGTAAACGTCGAGTAGAAGAAGTCAAAGTACGTTGGAAAGGATATCCTCCTAGTTTTGATTCTTGGATTGCGGCTTCTCAAGTCGTCGACTATAAAAAGAAAAAGAAGTAAACTCACAACATGCCATTCAACACAGTAGCCACCCAGACGACTTCAACGACTCCTTCACAGAGTTCTTCTCTTCAAGAATTACAAAAACAACCACTTTGGGTGTGGTGCGGAGAACGTGTGCCTAAAAATCAAATCGTCTTTTTCTGCCAAATCTTTGTAGTGTATTGTGTCATCGGAGCAGCTATTGCCAATTTGAGTTTACAACAAGGAGACAAACAATTGTGGACCATTTTACTGAGCAGTTGCATCGGTTATCTTTTACCCAGTCCCTCTTTGAAATTTACGACGACAGACAACAGCAGCCATAGCAACAACCACGCTAGTTCGACCAACGCCAGTTCACCTTCTTCTTCGTCCAGTCACCACCACAATACCAATTCTCTTTTGGAACCTTTTGAACATCATTCTTCTGTTCATTTTAGTGACTCCTCGGACACCAGAACCACCTTAGAACTATGAATGACCAATTTTATTTAACTTTACCCAGTGACAGTTCCATGGATGTGTTTCCCAACAACAAATTATGTTGTTTCACGGCCAAATTACCTCAGGCCGTCCAATTGGATCACGACGCTCATTGGGAAGTGGCTTTGGTAGAAATCATTCATCCTACGCAAATCAAGAATGTGTCTGGAAATCAAACCATTTTTGACGTAGCAATCTATAACGAAAAAGTGCAAAAAGAGTTGGACGCTCATGATCCTGAAATTGGGAAAAAAATGAGTTCAAAAACTGACAATACTCCCTACTCGACCTATCGCATGAGAATTCCTGAAGGGTATTATTTTAGTGCTCAACATTTGGTGGAGACGATTGCGGCCGTCTTCGAAGCCCAATTTGGCAAAGCCTTGGAAAAAAACCAAAAATGGGTAGAGATCAAATACCATCCTGTGCCACGCCGTATCTGGATACAATTTTTGAAAGGGCATGAGGGAAAGCCATTCGACGAGAAAGAAGACAAACACTTACCCGCGCACGAAAGAAAATTCATGACCATCGGTTTTTCTGCTGGGTTGTTTGATATTTTGGGTGGAAATAAAAAGTATCATGGTGAACGAACAATCCACACCAACACAGATTTCGGAGAGGCTTTTCGCACCCCTATCGAATTGAACGTTGGACTGAATTTAATGTTTGTGTACTCCGATGTGGTGGAGTACAACGTGGTGGGTCACACAGCTGCTCCCTTACTGAGAGTCATTCCTTTCAAAGTGGATACTGCTGCTGGTGCGTACGAAGAAGGTGGAAACACGTTTCACGTTCACCGTGAATTTGTACATCCTCATTATCTTCCAGTCAGTAAATCGTATTTTGACAGTGTCAACATTAGTATAAAAGGAGATTTGGGACAAGATGTGCCATTCATTGACAAAGGAAAAGTCACGGTGAAACTACATTTTCGAAAAAAACAAGTTCTCTAACGAATTGTAACTAACCTCCCAAACAAAAAAAATGTATCCAGTGTACCAAGGAGTGGCTCGACAACGAGGACATGGTTTAGGAGATATGTTAAAATCGGCTTTTCGGACGGTAGCTCCTATTTTGAAACCGATGGTGACTCGAGGATTTCATGCCTTAAAAGATGCCGCTTTGACACAAGGAAAAGAATTTTTGCAAAATGTCCTCATCGACAAACAAAATCCTAAAGAAGCTTTTATGAGAGCAGGCACAAATGTGTTGATGACCACTGGTAAAGATCTTTTAGGCCTCCAAGAAAATCCTATAAATACGCTTCACGCTTCAGACCCTGGCATTACTTCACAGCAGCAAGGACAAGGTAGAAAGAGACGACAACAACGTCTAAATCCTTTCAAAGTTCATAAAAAAAACACACGGCAGTTCCAAAAAGAATAAGAAAAGAAGAAGAACTGGTAGAGAATTACACGTGTTTGATTATTAATAACTGTGAAAATGATGCACCGAGATTCTTGCGAATGTACCAAGTCAGAACTGGATATGTTTTCTATGCCTCCCACCATGATGACGATGCAAGAATCCCAATGGGTGGAATTTCATCCTGTATCGTCTTTGACGGAATCAGCTCCTATTGAATTTGAAATCAAAGGACAAACCGAAGATTACATCGATCTGAATAACAGTTACTTGTACCTGAAACTTCAAGTACAAAAAATGACAACACCCTTCCTGGGGAAGCTGCCCGAGTGGCACCCGTCAATAATTTCATGCATTCCTTGTTCAGCGGAGTAGATTTGTACTTGAATAACAAACTGGTCAGCAGCAGTTTGGATACTTACCCTTACCGTGCTTATTTGGAAAATCTCTTGACGTACGGAAAAGAAGCCAAGAACACTCATCTGGATGCTTCGGTGGTCTGGAAACCTGACACCTCGGAAAAGTTCAACGACACAGAGCTGTCAGTACCGGCGAAGACTTCTGCTAATGATGGTGATCCTATAATTCCAGCAGTCCCTCACAATGTGAGATTCAACGACCGTCGAAAGAAAATCAGACGAAGTTTAGAACTGATGGATCGTTTGCATTTGGACATGTGGTTGCAAGACAAGTATTTGTTGAACGGAGTAGATGTACGCCTGAGACTGAATCGCAGTAGTGCCGCCTTCCATTTGATGGCTCATGCTAACGAGTGGAAAACCAAAATCCAAGAAGCCAAACTTTACGTGCGACGTGTAGAAGTCTTACCAAAAGTAGCCAATGACATCAGTCAATCCTTGAGCAGAACCACTGCTAAGTATCCTGTGCGACGAGTGGAAGTGAAAACCTTTACCATAGCCGCTGGACTCCGATCCAAAGTCGAAGATCACATCTTCCAAGGACAGCTCCCCAAACGTTTGCTGATTGGCATCGTCAGTAATGCAGCCCTCAACGGAGTCCACGATCAGAATCCGTTCGAGTTTAAACACTACAACGTCTCCAAGATAGAAGTCAGTCGAGATGGTAAGACCTTGTGTACCAGACCTTTTGAACCTAACTTTAGCGACGGCCATAAAAATTACTTGCGATCTTACCTGAGCCTGTTTGAAGCCACGGGACAGTTAGGGCGCGACACCAGCCACGGCATTTCGTACGACGATTATGCAGGAGGGTATGCTTTGTGGGGTTTTGATTTCACTCCGGACCAAGGCAGCGATGAAGGACATTTCCACCCTATAAAATCAGGCCCACTTCGTGTGGAACTTCAGTTTGCAGATCCTCTACCCGACACAGTGAACGTCGTCCTGTATGCAGAATTTGATAATACTCTAGAGATCAACAGTTTGAGAGAAGTGATTCTAGACTATTAGAAGAAGAAAATAAAGATGCAACACGTAGAAGAAGAACCTATGGAAATAGATCAGGAATTTTGTGAGAAGTCACAAACTACCACAAATGATGATGATGACGAAGTCATTCATTCAGAACCTAAAACCGAGTTTACTGGATTTATTTCTCGATGGCCAGAACAAGAACAACAGTTAGTGTCCTGTTATGCTCAGGAATTGAGTAAAATCATTAACAGTCTAGTCCAAGAACAATGTCATGGATGTCAAATCGATCATCCTAGTCAGATACAACACGAAAATGTATGTTGTTGACAGGCGAAGAACAACTGGATGAATTTTTGGAAAATGCCTGGTTAAACATCTCAGATAAACACGTGTTGACACAGTGGTATAAAGTCTTGCAGAATTATTCTTCTCCTCCACTCATTCCTCGGGAGATCAAACGGATCGAAAGACTCATTGAACAGAGTGCAGAGCCTATCCGACGTGAATATTCCTGGAATTGCAAGACAGATCAATTCGAGTTCAAAGTCAGGTGTGCATTGCTGACTCAATATTTCTGTTGTTGAAGGACAAAAAAAAATGGATACCAGGGAACTTCATTACTTATTGAATCGTAGTTCCTATACTTCTTCTTGGAATCCTGTGGTATGTGCTAAAGATGAACTACCTCATCGTAAACCAAAAAACGTTCAGGCTTATGTCATCAATACCGACGACAGTCATCTACCAGGAACCCATTGGGTTGCCGTGTACTTTCCCAACGATCACTGTGTGGAATATTTTGATTCTTATGGATTATCTCCTTTGGAAAAAGACATCATCGAGTTTATGAGAAGAAATGCCATCTCGACTCGATTCAATAATGTGAGACTACAAGGATCAGATTCTATGGTGTGTGGACAATATTGTGTTCATTATCTTCATCAAAGCAGTCTTGGATATTCTTTAGAACATTTACTGACTTATTTTGATAGTGACTATGTTCGAAATGATGCTAAAGTACAAAGATGGTTTTGTGAACGTTATGGTTATCTCTTGTCTTTAGCTCACCATCGTAGTGTACATCAAAATGATGTAGATGTAGAAAGTTTCACATTTACTTTACCTTTCCAACGTTGTCAACCTTGTAAATATGTTCCTGTTTGAAAATTTAAATGGTTACATGGTTACTTTTTTAAATTGTTAGAATAGTTCTTGTTGAATAAATAATTTTGTGAATTATTGAAAAAAAAAAAATGGTGTTGTGTGGTTTTTCATTGAATTTGAAAAAAAATAATGAATATGTTATTTCTCTTTTCTTTCTATCGATCTAAAAACCTCTATCTATTATCTCACGGTCGATCTGAACCCTATTTTTAGGTCAGCGCAAATTGGCCTTATATGAAATTGTTTTATTACCACGAGTAACATAATGTATATACATTGAATAAAATATAATTATTATTATTGATGTATATATCTGAATGGTGTTGTGTGGTTTGTTTTTTACCCACCAAACCAAAAAAAAACACACTTTCCCTCTCTTTCTATCGATCTAAAATTGGGAGGAAAGAAATAGACTACAGCACCAACAGCAGCAGCAGCAAAGACAACAACAACAACAACAACAACAACAACAACTTTTGCAGTCCATCAAATAAAAATTTTTTAAAAAAAATGGATTGTATATTTGTGGTGTGTGTTTTGATATAAAAAAATTTAAAAAGTAAAAAAAATGGTTGTGTGTTTTGATTTGTTTTTTAAAAAATTTCCACTTCCCCCCCCCAAAAAAAAAATGTAGATAGTGTGTTTGTGTGTTTTGATTTGTTTTTTAAAAAATTTCCCCTTCCCAAAAAAAAAAAAAAATGTAGATAGTGTGTTTGTGTGTTTTGATTTGTTTTTTAAAAAATTTCCCCTTCCCAAAAAAAAAAAAAAATGTAGATAGTGTGTTTGTGTGTTTTGATTTGTTTTTTAAAAAATTTCCCCTTCCCAAAATAAAAAAAAAAATGTAGATAGTGTGTTTGTGTGTTTTGATTTGTTTTTTAAAAAATTTCCCCTTCCCAAAAAAAAAAAAATGTAGATAGTGTGTTTGTGTGTTTTGATTTGTTTTTTAAAAAATTTCCCCTTCCCAAAAAAAAAAAAAATGTAGATAGTGTGTTTGTGTGTTTTGATTTGTTTTTTAAAAAATTTCCCCTTCCCAAAATAAAAAAAAAATGTAGATAGTGTGTTTGTGTGTTTTGATTTGTTTTTTAAAAAATTTCCCCTTCCCCAAAAAAAAAAAAAATGGCTGTGTAGTGTGTGTAAGTTTTGTGTTTGATATATAAAAAAAATTTTAAAAAAGTAAAAAAAATGGATGGTTTATATATTGGATAGTATGTTGGCGTGATTTCATCCCTTTGTCATACCCTTTCGTCTGATAGCAGGTTTTTGGGGTTTTTAGGCAGCACACAAGGCATTTGGGATAGTGTGTTAGGTTTGGGTTTGGGTTTTGGGTTTATTTGGGTTTGTATATAAAAAAATATAAAATAACAAAAAATTTTTTAATGAGTTACGAAATTTTAGTACTATTTTTTAGTCAGCCAATTTTTTCCATTTTTTTTTTTTCAGGATTATTTTCAGTCTCCGCTAACGTCCGGTACAATTTCGGAAGTTTAGTGTTACTTTTAGTCTAGACCATTATAATCTAATGTTCTGTGCACAACCCCATCGTATAATTTGTGATCAATGGAAAGTGTATCAGTCTTAAGTCAAAATACATCACAGAACGTTTGGATGTATTATTTTGTGAGAATTTTACATCTACGTTTTCAAAAGAAGGATTTTAGTAGACTATGTCTCCAATTCAACCTTGTGATATTTTACCGAAAAAAGAGGATTTTTTTCCTATCGATGTGATTTTTTAAATGGAATGTGTGATTTTGAAATTTCTTAAGGAAAATATACCATAAAAAACGTAAGTGTCGTGATATTTTTAAAAGTAGGAATAAAATATTCTCTCTCTCTCTCTCTCTCTCTCTCTCTCTCTCTCTCTCTCTCTCTCTCTCTCTCCGTCGTCAATTCTCTCTGTTTCACAAATACACACACTAAGTTTCTTATACAATGATTTCGATTGAAATGATCATGGTATCTGTTCGCGTTTTAAGATGCCTCTCCACAAATGTTGGCAGTAGTCACAATGATTATGTGAAATGTGACGTTAGTTTTGTAATTTTTTCAAAAACTTGCACCCCTTAAAATTGTACAACGATTTTTCTTTCATAGGTCAATCGTTGGATTATATAAAATCTTGAGTTTAGTTGTTCTTGTGCATGTCAGGTATCTTAGCTTTGTTCCTATTTTGGCACTGCAATGTGTCACGAAAAAATTCTAGATCTACCGTTTTCAGAAGGAAACCAAAAAAAACAAAAAAAAAAAAAAAAACAAACAAACAAAACAAACAAGCACATAGCTTTACGGTGTAAGAATGCCTCGAGTATGACCCATCTAATTCCGCACTCTATAACCCGTCCTATTCTACACTCTCATTCTTGAGCCCAAAACATGCGTTCATGAAAACTGTAACAATGTATTTTAAGTCAGTCCATTTTAGACTGTCGATAAAACGAGACGTGTTTTTACTGTTCTCCCGTCTTCGGTTTTGGGAAATGTTGTAACATTGTTTGTAGCCGCAAGGCGTGTGCAGCAAAACATAACATATCTTAAATATTTGGGAGGCATACAACAAATGCTACTGCAGTCATTCGACAAGAAATATAACATTGATTTTTTAAACCGATTCAGGACCACCCTTTTTCAAGAAAGATTAATTCTATTTCCCTCCCTCCCCCACCCCGTAATGTAGTAACGAAGACAACGTCTACTACTATCAAAAAACACCTCCCCACCCTCCACCCCTTTTTGATGGTAGTAGACGTTGTCTTCGTTAGTACATTACGCTACGACTCCCGTACGTACCCAGAGTACCCCCTCCATGTTAAACTCTCGTACGTACCCCAAGTGCCCCCCTCCATGTTAAACTCCCATAATACGCTCAAGTGCCCCCTCCATGTTAAACTCCCGTAATACGCTCAAGTGCCCCCTCCATGTTAAACTCTCGTAATACGCTCAAGTGCCCTATTTTACGCTCAGTACCCCCAGCCTACTACTACCGGTATTTTAATATCGTTGCAACGATACATGGATACCGTTGCAACGAGTAAAAATTCCATTCCAACATCAGTATTTAAAATATTGTTGCATCTGTAAAGTTATTGTTACAGCGGCAAAGATTACCGTTGCATCAAGAAAATGTAGCTTTGCAACGACATTTGGATACCGTTGCAACGGTACCGGTTGTTTTTCCTCTTTTGGTGCACCTTAGCTTAGAGTATGGAATAAGGTGGAGCTGCAAGTGGTAGATATTTGTTTGCACGTGATTTTTGTGACGTAAGGAAGTGGGGCTCATTACCTCGCGACAAAACACATGCAACCAGAAGCATTATAGAATATATAAAGTAAAGGCAGGCAATAACGATTAAGTGTTAAAAATTTTCATTATGTATGATTTTTTAAAATATTTTTTTGTATTTATTATTTTAATGGAGAGGGGGGGGGGTAAACGTGTCTTGATGCATAGTGACACGTACCGTTTTATCATTTTTGCTTTGAAGAGTTTGAATATCGGAGTGTTGCCATACTTTACCCAAGTATTCTTCTGACCTTACTTCATATTTTTATATGTTTCCGCATTTTGCCTTAGACGAAACAACAATTGGTGAACAATCATATCTGTTGAGATTTGCTGTTACCAAGCGACATTACCCTGTGCACATGTATAATAATTACATAAACTGTTTCAAACAAATGACAGGAACAGATTTTGACGTTGTTCTAAACAACTAAAATTTTGAATTTGTATTGAAAAATGACATTAACATTTTTGATAATCATGTTTTCCTTCAAATAAATTCTGCAAAACGAATGGACATATTTATATATATTCAACTAGACAGAAAAATTATTTATAAAAAAAAAAAAAAAATAAACAAAATAGCATGAATGGGATAATCGACATTACTTTTACAGAATAGGCTGAACTCCGAACACACGCTTTGCATTTTATAGTTTTTGTTACGAGAACATAAGTAAGGTCGTGCGAGTTGTCGCCCTTATTTCGCTAATACAGAGTTGTTTCTGATAAATGCGAAAATATATATCTAAATGCATATTGATTTTGACACCGAATTCTAGCATACTGAATGTTTTAAATGTAATTAGTTTTACACATTAACCTTTTTTAACACTGCAAGGCATAGGGCACACAATAAACACCAAAAAATCACGACAGGTCAGATGTAAAGTAACATGACAAAAGCCTGTACAAATAACTAAAACAATATCCACCATCTACATGTATTAAAACAAGTGTCAGCATAACCTATTAATATATGGAAAGAAGTGTCAGCATAACCTATTAATATACGGAAAGAAGTGTCCAAATATAGCCATGCATGTATCGATATTAAATAGAATCGTTGTATTCTGTATTTTAAAAAAGTGTTAATAATATCACCTATACTATACGTATGCGACTTCTTCAAACTGATTACAATTGAGATCTCCGACAAAACGGAGATGGACACCGATACGAGGTCATTTACTGTTGACCTTTCAATTCACCAATCAGATAACAGCTCAAAGTGAAAAACGTCATTCGGACCTTATCGTGTTCTAACGATGACTCTCCCTAAGACTAAATGCCAACGCTTTAATTAACAGGTTCCTAAAAATTAGGTTGACCTGGAATTCCAAAGGTCACCAGAATATGACCCTTAATCGGTTCCTGTAGGATCTTCCTGTTTTAAGTAGAATTTGATTTTAATTAGACTGATGACTTATTCTTTCAGATACTAGCATCAAATTTCTTTTTAAATTTAAAAATGATTGAAGCTACGTTGACTGAGTAGATAAAAGTATAACTACTTTGTTTTCTCTAAGTAGTTCACTTTGTTTACTATCAAAGCACAATATCGCCTTCTCGCTGTAACCTGACATACTTATAGTGTGTGTACATCGAGAAAAGCAAGTTACAAACAAGCAACAAATACCTTTACATTTTAAAACGGATTACAAATAACATGCATTTTACAATCATACAGTGATAAAAATAAAAATATTTGAAACAAAAGTGGTAGTACACATTTCTTTCTTGGAAAACAAAGAGATACCTATTTACGATCTATCAAGTATTGTTTTACTTCTTTCTGTGCGAATGTATACAAATTTTGCTAATGCAATAATTAATCCAGTCGATGTATTTGTCAAAACAATTCATACATTTTATATTGTGGTATGAATACGGTAATATCGTGGTAAGGAATTTATATATTGAACCAGAACAGGAAATGAAAGCAAAATATGTCATATTTATTTTCTATTTCATTATGATTACAAAGCATTCAGATTCTTTCATTTCTATCTAAGAGTTATCGAACCTTTTATACTCGACGGCAAGTTGATGAGACACACATCTAAATCTGATCAGGGCACATCTGTATTTTTTCAAAAGAATACAAGTTAAATCATTCTAAAATTTAAAAATTAGTTTTGAATACTCTATACACATCATGATTTAGTGAAACAGATAAATCAGAAACCGAGTTTGAATATATTCATCTTCTAATCAAAGCTTATCGTGGCAAGTTTACTCCCATAATTTATTAATCTTTTTCATACTTATGAAAAACAAGATAAAACACTAACCTCTTAAGATTTAATAGCCAAAACCATGTTACGTATTTGTCAAGTTTGTAATAATAAAAAATATAGGATTATGAAACTTATTTGCTGAATTCAGAATTTTATTTGGTGTCTTATGACTTTTTAAAGATAACGGCAAAGTTTGCCATATATGGCACATTTGAAGTCTGCCGTTTTGGACCCAAAATATTTTCCAAACATTTCATATGAAATTTCGACATCATTTACACGATGACAACCCTAGATCTGACAACAGTATGTAAGCATTTGCAAATCAATCACGTCAGATAAATGTAACTATTGTAAATTTCCATGCTTATATTATGAAATAAATTGCAATGTGAACGAACTGCCATCATGGCTTGTTTTACCAGATTCCTTTATGCAACATTATATTTTCCATTTTAAGTCAGTAACACCTAAGTATTTAACCTTATTTACCAATAATTAACGTTCATAGCCATAGAAAAATAGCACATTTGAACATCGATGTCCACATCCAAAAATCATTATTTTTTTAACAAAAATGAAATATTAGTATTTACCCCAATCCCCCGTTTATTATTATTTACCCCATTCCCCCGTTATTTACGATAATATTAGTATTTACCCCATTCCCCCGTTTATTACAATAATATTAGTATTTACCCCATTCCCCCGTTTGTTACAATAATTCGTCGTCGTATTATGCAAACATTGTAAACCTCCAGGTGATTTTGAAAACCTTCAGGTGATTTTGAAAACCGTTCAGCATTATCGACCAATAAAAAAGACAATATTCATCTGATGTATTTCAATGGTATCAGCAGTTTCATTATTTAAAACATGTAGCTAGATTAATAATAAGTAAACCAAAAAGCAGGGAGATAGTGGTTCACCCTTCTTTACACCAACATTATTATCGAAAAGTTCAGAATATAAATTCAGATATATAAAATTTTTCGAAGCATGTTAGTATATTTCATGTTTACAAGGATTTGTAAGTAATTAACACATGTTAGTATATTTCATGTTTACATGGATTTGTAAGTAATTAACACATGTTAGTATATTTGATGTTTACAAGGATTTTTGTAAGTAATTAACACATGTTAGTATATTTCATGTTTACAAGGATTTGTAAGTAATTAACACCAAATATCAGTGCGATATATCATGTAAAATGCTTTTCTATAGTCAATAAAAAGCTGCATAAAGTTTCAATTCGAAAGTCAATAAAAAGCTGCATAAAGTTTCAATTTGAAAGTCAATAAAAGATGCATAAAGTTCCAATTTGAAAGTCAATAAAAGATGCATAAAGTTTCAATTTGAAAGTCAATAAAAGCTGCATAAAGTTTAAATTCGAAAGTCAATAAAAAGCTGCATAAAGTTTCAATTCTGATGACATCTTGTTAATAACAAAAAGAAAACAAATATACAGTTAATAGTACTAGCATTAGAGTGAAAACGAAGCTTATTAATAATATTATTATTAATAATCCAATTTTTCAAACTTTCATTCAATACAATAATTTAGCAACATTGCTTATTAAAGTAATACCAACATGACGATAATATTTATTATTATTTAGATCGCCCTTCTTGTGAATAGGAATTAGTATGAATTTAGCGCACCCATGGGAATAGGAATTAGTATGCATTTAGCCCACCCATGGGAATAGGAATTAGTATGCATTTAGCCCACCCATAGGAATAGGAATTAATATGCATTTAGCACACCCATGGGAATAGGAATTAGTATGCATTTAGCCCACCCATGGGAATAGGAATTATTGTGCATTTAGCACACCCATGGGAATAGGAATTAGTATGCATTTAGCACACCCATGGGAATAGGAATTAGTATGCATTTAGCACACCCATGGGAATAGGAATTAGTATGCATTTAGCACACACATAGGAATAAGAATTAGTATGCATTTAGCACACCCATGAGAATAGGAATTAGTATGCATTTAGCACACCCATGGGAATAGGAATTAGTATGCATTTAGCACACCCATGGGAATAAGAATTAGTATGCATTTAGCACACCCATGGGAATAGGAATTAGTATTCATTTAGCACACCCATGGGAATAGGAATTAGTATGCATTTAGCACACCCATGGGAATAGGAATTAGTATGCATTTAGCACACCCATAGGAATAAGAATTAGTATGCATTTAGCACACCCATGGGAATAGGAATTAGTATGCATTTAGCACACCCATAGGAATAAGAATTAGTATGCATTTAGCACACCCATGAGAATAGGAATTAGTATGCATTTAGCACACCCATGGGAATAGGAATTAGTATGCATTTAGCACACCCATGGGAATAGGAATTAGTATGCATTTAGCACATCCATTGGAATAGGAATTAGTATGCATTTAGCACACCCATAGGAATAAGAATTAGTATGCATTTAGCCCACCCATGGGAATAGGAATTAGCATGCATTTAGCACACCCATGGGAATAGGAATTAGTATGCATTTAGCACACCCATGGGAATAGGAATTAGTATGCATTTTTTAGCACACCCATGGGAATAGGAATTAGTATGCATTTTTTAGCACACCCATCAGGATATTGGCACCTCTTGTACACATGATTTTTTAAAATCCTTGTCAAAGAGGGAGACAGAATTTCATTACAGCTAATAAACAATTCACGTATCAATCCATCAAACCCGGCACTTTTATTAATTTACAATTTCGAAAATGAATTATGAATTTTCTTAATTTAGTAAAATATTTGCTGATATTCAATATTTTCATTAACCTTTGGGTTTAATACAGTATACTGTAATTGATATTAAACTGAATGGATGATCATTGTAATATATAGATTAAAAATATTACAAAAAACACCCGCTTGCAAGATATTAGAATTTATTTTATTTCCATTCATGGTACAATATTTATATATTTCTGTCCAAAATGAAAAGGATTTTCAAAAGTTTCATTTTGCATTTCATTTTTGTTTTTCTTATTTAGTTTTCATGCTAACATAAAGATATACATTTCTTGACCAAATAAAACGTTGTAAATTTAAAAGTTTCCATGAAAGGAGATCCCTTGTGTGTGTGTGTGTGTGTGTATATATTTATATATATATATATATATATATATATATATATATATATATATATATATATATATATATAGAGAGAGAGAGAGAGAGAGAGAGAGAGAGAGAGAGAGAGAGAGAAAGAGAAAGAAGGAGAGAGAAAGAGAGAATTACAAATATACAGCAAAAAACAGAGCGGAAAGTGCTATCCCTGGATTCTACAGGAGAATGCTTTATAACATTAACAGAATTTTTAAAATACGAATAAATAATATATCATACAGGTTAGAGAATTTTAATTCGTACTCTACGGAGATTCGAACCCAGATCCGCGGGTTACAGCACCCATCGCCTTGCCTGTAAGCACCAACCCCTATACTATCTCGACCATGCAGACATCACCAAAAAATGATGCTACAAAGTTGGTGGTATAGGCATTCGTGCGAAGCAGACATACCTGCATGTCGACCCAGTAATGAATTTTTATCTAAGTACACAGACCATCTGGATTCCTACAACAGAAATCAAGGTATATAGATATATAATTGTAAAACGCAAGGGTTCTCACAACCGGGCGAATCAAACAGCATCTTTGTGAGTCTGACTTGAGGTCGATGTTTCCCCATTTCCAAGGACCTCAAGACAAAAGTCGTTGTCAACTGACGGGTTCTTAAACGCGCAAATACCACAAATAATTTTCCTCTAATCAACTAACCACACATGCACGAGACCATAATTTCACACTTGCATGGGGTTTTTTGCTTAACATTAAGCCTTTCTAAGATGTAGATCGGTACTTCACGCCACGCAGAACCAAATACGACACAATCACATAATACAAAGAATTATTTCTATCTCAAGCTACTAAATACTTATGCGTGAAAATATCCGGATAATTTCTTATGTTAGGAAATTAGGGAGGGTCCATTTTACGAAACTAATCCATGCTACCATAAAGTCTCGTGAATACTGTACATTGTGACGTCTGCTCCTAGTAATTGGCTAATTACTCGGCTTGAGAAATATCCTCCCAACACCATTTCCCCATAATAAAAACAATTAATCACTAAAATCTAACAAAACTATAAACAGAGACGTAAAATACAAATAGCACGTACCCTAGGTTTATTACATTACCAACTCCTCCGAAAATCAATCCTCCCTGTGTGATCACAAACGTCATAGTTGTGGCCATGACTCACAATTGATTACTCTCCCAGAATCAACCACCAACCCGATTCGTGATTCACAAGCATGATTATAAATCTGAATCAGAATCAATGGATTTGAGTCTCTAGATCCGCCACTCTTCATCAAACTAAAGCTAAAGCATTATCACCCATTGCTGAAAAAAAAAAATAGATATAAAAAGACCACAAACTGTATAAAGTTTAAACAAACATAACTACAAATAATCAATGATATCCAATACTATCTCTTCCAGAACACAAATAAACCAGTTCTAGACATGAATTTGCTATTCCACGATTAACATTGACCTTCACAAGCTGACTCTTTAATCTACGCAGGATGACAACAGTAGTAGACTATTATCGAAACTAGACTAGTATCCAAGAGTTTTCAAAGTAGTAGACTATTATCGATACTAGACTAGTATCCAAGAGTTTTCAAAGTAGTAGACTATTATCGATACTAGACTAGTATCCAAGAGTTTTCAAAGTAGTAGACTATTATCGATACTAGACTAGTATCCAAGAGTTTTCAAAGTAGTAGACTATTATCGAAACTAGGCTAGTATCCAAGAGTTTTCAAAGTAGTAGACTATTATCGAAACTAGGCTAGTATCCAAGAGTTTTCAAAGTAGTAGACTATTATCGATACTAGGCTAGTATCCAAGTGTTTTCAAAGTAGTAGACTATTATCGAAACTAGGCTAGTATCCAAGAGTTTTCAAAGCGACAGACTATTATCGAAACTAGGCTAGTATCCAAGAGTTTTCAAAGTAGTAGACTATTATCGAAACTAGGCTAGTATCCAAGAGTTTTCAAAGTAGTAGACTATTATCGAAACTAGCCTAGTATCCAAGAGTTTTCAAAGTAGTAGACTATTATCGATACTAGACTAGTATCCAAGAGTTTTCATAGTAGTAGACTATTATCGATACTAGGCTAGTATCCAAGAGTTTTCAAAGAAAACTGTATCAAACACTTCTTAACAAGCAGATCTCTAACAGGTCTAAAATACAGGCTCGCCCTGCTTAAGCACGACGAAAACTCAGGTAGAAAGATCACGCTTCCTACAGGACAACGCATCTCTACCAAAACCACAAGTCGCTCAATACCTTAGCGTCCCACACTAAACAGCGCCAAATTCTTCCACGTTGCCATATTAGATGAAACTGCATTCTCACATGTACATCACTACTAAATTACAGGTGCTACAGCGACAGAAAACCGTTCACTAGTATCAAAACAATCCCAATTTAAATGTCACATTTCACTTTTACAACTAACTCCAAAGGCAATATCTTACACCAAAACAGTCTATGTGAATGGTTCTAATCGGCTCTTCAAGCAATCATTGCTTTATTTAGGACGGCTTCTCTAGAAGCACACAAACCAGTTATAATTAACATAAATCTTACTCCAAGTAGCAAACAAACGACTCCTGACCAATTCTTACGGAAGTTAATACTGCGCATGATTAATCTGAAATAATTTACACAAAAGTGGCATCTGCCTTCACATAAGAATCTCAGAATCAAATAATTACAAAATATACATCAAGCTTAGTGTAAGAAGCTATTTGTATTATCCGTGCGACTTTGTTGATTCAACCCGTTGCACAGCATTGGACCGTCCTTAACCCAACCATTTAATAGTCACGGGGACAAGGCGGATGCCCACAGTTCACACTTATTGCTTGGGGGTGGTGGGTCTTTTTCATCTATAGCCGGTCAATTAATAAGAAATAATTAAACACACCCTCCTAAAAAAAAAAAAAAAAATGAAAGAAAGTTAAGACTGCGTAAGAAATTTGCCGTTAAAATTCGAGCAAAAGCCACGCCGTGCCCTCCTAGCATGGTTCTCTGAGCAAAGATATATTCCACCAGCGACTTCTCAGTACTCCCATTGCTACAGATCTTATGTTCGTTTCTCTTGGACTCGCTTAGTTCTTTGAGTCGTAATGGGATATGACAACATTTCCTCTTCCTCGGTCTCACCACCCCCCATCATATGACTCTTCCTGGCTGTCGGAAGATTCATATTCACTCTCAGATCGTACCTAGCATGACTTTAATCGATGGAAGTGAAAAATATGAGTCGTCTTATGCTCGTTTTTTGTGTTAAGGTACGTGACATCAGTTATCTTCTTGACAATGCGCAAAAGGTCCAGTCCACTTGACTTTCAGCTTACGTGATTCCCGTTTCTTTCTCAGAGTATTGTGTAACTACACAGTATCAACATCATCAGAAGACTGACCATAAACCTTGAGATCATAGTTGGTCTTCTTATGCCGATAGCGGTGCCTAATTTCTCTACCGCTTCCTCGTTCGCTGCCCTCATTGCATTGACATGAACTGTGAGAGATTCTTCTGCGCTAGGTGTGATATTCTGCAAACCAAAAGATCCGTAGAAAGATACACTTTTCGCCCCAGCGTTAGCTCGTTCGGGGTAAATCCGGAAGAAGAGTGTTCAGATGCACGGTAAGCCATACTCATAAGAGGAAGGTACTGCTTGCAGCTTCATGGTTGATCTTCAACCTATGTTGCTAGCATCTAGCGCAGAGTTCGATTGCATCGTTGTACCATCCCATTGCATTGAGGGTGACATGGAGACGTTTGTGTCTTCTTAATTCCTAGCATGCCACAAAGTTCTTTAAATACACCCCCCCCCCCCCCCCCCCCCCCCTCAGCGGCTCCATCATGGCAATGTTTTAAGACTTCCCGCCGCCATCTGTTCGGTACGACGATAAAACTTTGCACTGGCCTGCCAAAACGATCAAAACAAACTCTCACGAGCATCATGTCAAGCATTTCCAATATCTTGTATGCCCCCATAACGCCTTAGTTTCGCTACTGTCTCCAGATACTTCTTCCCTAGAGGGGCGCTGCCAAGCCTCAATCAAACCGATCACCCTGAACAAAGTTGTGTCTTGTACAGACCCTAATTTTACATTTGCACGGCTTTTCTTGCCTCACATTTGTATGATTTATCAGTACGCTTTGCTAAGCCGTATATCAGTACTTCACGCCACGCACCACACAACGCAACCAAAACACCTGATACAAAGAATTATTCCTATCTCAAATTACTAAACACTTATAGATACAAATATCCCGAGTATTTAAGAAATTAGATAGGGTCCATTTTACAAAATTATTCCATGCTACCATAAAGTCTCCTGAACACTATATATTATCACGCCTAATCTAAATTGGCTAATAACCTTTTTTTGACAAATACACCGACTTTTCATAATCAAAAAATAATCACTAAAATCTAAGAAAGCTATGAGCGGAGACGTAAACACAAATTGCACAAACCATAGGTTTGTTACTTTATATATATATATATATATATATATATATATATATATATATATATATATATATATATATATATATATATATATATATATATATATATATATATATATATATTGTTTCGACTAGTGGTGATGTAACAAAAGAAAAGACTCAAACAAGCTTTCAAGATTTAAAATACGAACCTTAAATTTCCTAAAATCATTAAAATATTTCAACAAACAATTAAAGTGAAAGAATTAAAAATAACTTACAGTATAGAATATCCATAAAAGTCCTAAATTATTTTAAAGTTCACTGTTCCGGAAGTTAATCCAAATATTCCGAATGTAGTATTCCGAATGAAATAGCCTTCAATGTGCTAATGTGTTGGTACGATTAAGTTATATCCAAATAATCCTTGTGAATCTGGAATCTCACAAGTTTTTAATGTTTCCGATAATTCCACGGACTGTATAATAATTCAGATTAAAGACAGTACTGAATCCTAAATGTACTGTATTAATAATAAATCTCCAAATAAGAATAGCCCACACACAAACTGAACCAATTTCGTAATGACCTCTCTATTCACAAGTAACTATGAAGAATATCTAAACACAGGATTATTTCATATATATATATATATATATATATATATATATATATATATATATATATATATATATATATATATAATTAATGCTCAGAATCGAAATAAAACCCCATACTACGTCTTCAATAAACAGGGTATTTCAAAATAATGCAACCCTCTCCGAACCAATCAGGAATTAGGTTATGCGTTATTCTGCTAAAGTGCTTGGGTACCAGTGTTTTAAACAGTAAACACTGTATTGTTTCATTCTTCGAATGTGACCTTAAACTATAATTCCTGGTCAACATAATGTTTACTCCTAAAAGTACGAGAACTAGGTCGAATGTTCAGCATTGCGCGCGGAAAATATGTCACATGACTAAAGCTACAAGCAGAAATATTGATCGAGCCTACCGTATGTATACTCATAAGACGACAGCTGTTGAAACTAAGAACAGAGATCATAAACTAATAAACTATTACATTATTAAAAGGAAGGAATATATATATATATATATATATATATATATATATATATATATATATATATATATATATATATATATATATATATATATATATATATATATATATATGAGATTTTTTCAAAATCCTTTTTCCCACAACAGTCAAATACAATATCACTTATCTGCGTCATGTGTGTCCATTAGGCCATCTCAAAGCATATTACATTTTTATTTAATTCAGCATCCCTACTTTCTATTATTTTCTCTAAAATCTTACAGTTCTATAATTTTTCATTTCAAAGACGTTGGTACCAGAATTCATCTCTTGTGTTGTTTGTTTCATGTCAATATACAACCGAGACGCATAAGGTCGTTAAAAACAATTCGCTTATTAACAAAATATCATTGTTTTTAAAAAAATCAATTTGTGAGGGTAATGTAATAACATATTCAATAACACTATTGCCCATATCGGAATAGTATGGTGAACCCTCAGTAATTCTGTTTCTTGCTCTTTGCCCATTTATATAACACTGTGATGTAGCAAAAGTAAAATGCGCAATATATGAATATCAAGAAATCATGTTTGACTGACGTTTGACAAGTGAAGGAGAACTAGATGGTGTCAGGAATGAGAATTTCGTACATATACAGAGAGTAGGAAATCTCTTGAAAGGCTTTTTCACTTAAATGGTTAGTACAAATATTACATAGAATTATAGACAATCTGAACCCATTGTATGCGTCGATGATAGTACTGTACGGAGTTTGGCACGTCGAATTTCTAACATAAAAGCTTATTTTTAGAGGTCGTTTCTAATAAAAAAAATTATTTTTATGTCATTTTCCACCTAAATAACTATATTAAACTGTCCGTTCTTGCACATACAATTTGGAAAAAGAGAAAAAAAAGATCATTTTAAAAAAATTGAAAAATAAAATTTGAATAACATCCGAAGAACAAAAATTTCGAACAAAAAAAATTTAAAATAAAGTTTAAAAACTGATATTTGAAAAAATAAAAAATAGAATTTGAAAACAATGAAAAATAAAAATTTTAAAATAACATTAAGAGAGAAAAGATAAAACAAAAGATAATAATAATGAGGGAAACATTTAAGAGAGAAAATAGTCTTAAAGCTAAAACAATAGATAATAATAAAATAAGAGGAAAAATGTTCAAGAGAAAAAGATAGAACAATAAAAAATAATAAAATGATATAACAAATTTAAGAGAGACAAAAGTCTTCAGGAGAAACAATAAATAATAATAAAATGAGAGACAATTTAAAAGATATATATTAATACAATGAGTGTGTGGAATATAAGAGACAAATTAAGCAAAAAAGTAGTGATATTATAATCAGGGATTTAAATTTTAACGACATTATGAGAGAATTACTGGAATCATTACCAAATAAAGAGTATACACCTGGATGGAGAAGTTTCTTCAGAAATTTATTAATAAATAAATTAAAAAAGCTAGGTAAAACATATGAATTTAAACATAGGATTTCTAATATTGGTCATATAATTAAAGATAAATATTACAAAATAAAGCATTATAACAAAAGGAAAGTCGGTGAAAGAACATAAATAGAAACAAAACATTTCTGAGCTTTTTAAGAGTTTTCAAGAGACACCAACAATAGAAAACAAAGCAACAGAAGTTAATGACATTTTAAAAAGTAGACAGAGAAAACTAAGAGAAGAAGATAATGACGATGATATATTTAAATATAAACCAAATAAGGAACTAGAAAAATAACAACAACAACAACAACAACAAAAATCAGAAAAATAAAAAGGCTTGCAAACCGATATGCTACAAATTACTGGAGTTTAGAACAAACAGAAAGCTGAGTAGATTTAAACGATTTTGTCACAAGAAGATTTTTAAAGATTTCTAGTATTTGAGAGAATGAATCAAAATAATCTGGGATAACATTTAAAATATCATTAAATGTTATTTTTATGAAGTTAGAAAGTGGTGGAAAATATACTGAAGCTTTTCACGACGGGAGGGGGAGGGGATAACATTAGCGATATTCTTGATGAAATATTTGAAGAAATATTTAAAAAGCTTGATCCATTTCAGGAAAATGACAGTGTACGGGTGTTTGATGGAGCGGAATTTATGGACATAAATATTTCCTGCGATGGAGGGAGGATATCCAAATGTAAAAAATTATATTAATAAATTAAATTTTGACGGGATATAATTTCCTGTTCACTGCGATCCAAAATTTTGAAAAACTGAATAATTTAAGGATAAATGTTTTGGGTTATGAAAATGGTTTATACCCCATATATGTCAGTAAAATAGAAAATTATTCACAAAAAAACGGTAAACTGATTGTTAATAGGTGAGGAAAATAAAGGAAAGATAAATAACCATTATGTCTGGATTAAAGAGTTATCACGACTATTACAGCAGAATAACGCATAAAAATTAATAGATTCTCATTAATTTTATTCCACAGGTGCTTGTGAATCAGGACAAAAAGTCGAATGCCCAGATAACAAGAATAATATATTAGAAATTAGGAACTGCAAAAATAAAATGCAAGTGCCATTTGTAATTTATGCTGATTTTGAAACATTAAGCAAGATCACAGAAATTACATGTGGTGAAAATACGGAAAAGATATGAGATCATATATCATTCTCATACGGTTACATTGTTGTAAGATATTACAGAAATGTAATGGCTAATATTTATTTATACCGCGATGAAGATATGATGCAAGATTTTATGAAAAGCTTGGGAGAAACAACATATAAAATAAATAGACTAATAAATCAATTTAAATACATAATAAATATGACAGATAAAGATAAAATTAAACTCGATTCATCAACTCTCTGTCACATATGTGAATAAGAATATGGAAAAGATAAAATAAAACAGTATCGTTTTGAGACTGAAAAATGCTAGGGTACAGCACATTTTACTTGCAGTAGTAAAAGATAAATTCAGGATAAATTAATGTTAAACAAAATGACAAAAGAAGACGAATACAAATATGAAAAAGAAACAATTTGGTTTTTTATGTAAGAAAGAAGTCAAGTATTATCATGTTACAGGAAAATACAGGGGACAAGCTCATTCCAAGTGCAATCCTCAGTTATCAATCAGAACATATTAACAAAATACCAGTTGTATATAATAATTTACGGAGTAATAACTACCATTTGATAACAAATAAGGTATCAAATAATCCTGATAAAAAATTCGTGTATTGCAACAATATGACACAATATTTAACATTTGAAATCGAGCAATAAAAATGTATTGATAGCTTGCAGTTTATATCATGTTGTCTTGATGAAATTTCAAAAGATTTAAGAGATGAAGATTTTATGATTACCAACAAGAACAAAAATGGTAATAGTAATAAATATGACTATAGTTTATTAAGGAAAAAAATAATTTATCCTTATGATCACATGAACTCTTTTGAATAATGTAAAGAAAAGAGTCTACCAACACGATAAATATTTTATTTAATTCTTGAAAATGAAACAGTCAGTGAGGATGAGTATAAACATGAGCTAAATATATGGGAAAAATTGAACGTGAAAACATTGGAGATTATCATGATTTATATTTAGATGTTCTTATTTTAGCTGATATGTTCCAAAAATTTAGAAATACGATGAGCAAAGATCATAGTCTAGATCCAGCCCATTATATATATTACCATCTTTCGCATGGGATTACCGATTAAAATATGACAGTAACAAATTGGAACTGTTGACAAATATTTATATGCATTTATTTGAGGAAAAATCAACAAGAGGTGGTATATCAATGTTCGGAGGAAACAATTGGCAAGGGCAAGCAATAAATATATGAAATATCATGACAAAAAAAGATATCAAATTATATCATCTATTTTGATGAAAATTCACTATACCTATCAGGTATGGTTGAATCATTGCCGTTTAATAATGTCAACTGGGTAGATACAAATAAGGTAACAATAGATGAAATATAGGTATCAGGTGGAGGTAGATCTAGAGTATCCAAAAGAACAGCATAATTTACACAATGAGTATCCACTTTCCACTTGCTCCTGAATGTATTAATTTAGAGGAGATTGGTTATCATATTTCCAGAAAAAAAAATATTTTAGAAAATTATAAGAAGTAAGTTAAATGTAAAAAAGCACATTCTAAATGTGATGAATAAGAAAAATGACATCATACAATTCAGATTAATTTAATTATACGTAAGACTAGGTTTGAAATTAACAACATTACACCGCATGTTAAAATTTAACAAAAAATCTTGGTTCAAAAGTTTCATCAGCCATACAAGAATATGACGGTTCTTAATATGAGGCTATTGTATTCCAACTTATGAGTAATGCAGTTATATGGAAAAACAATGGAAAATGTTAGTAGCAGAGGGTAGATATAAATATGCTCATCAGAAGAAGCAGACAGAATAAGAAATTTATTTTGCAAAACCAAATTATTCGGCAATAACGAGTTTTCATGAGAATCTAATTGGGATTAACATGATAGGACTAAAATAATTCTGAACAAACCGATTTATTTTGGCTCTTCTATTTTAGACATTAGCAAATGTTTTATGTTTCACTTTTATTATAATATTCTCAAGAAATGATATGATGAAAAAATATATGACACTTATCTACCGACACCGATTCACTTATTTTGAATATTTTTTCCAGAAGACATTTATAAAGATATGAAAAAAGACATTAACTGGTATGATACATCAGAATACCCGAATGGTCATCAATGATTTTCAACAAAAAACTCTGGTGTTTTAGGAAAGTTTAAGGATGAATGTATAGGAAATATTATAAAATAACTCGCTGGTTTGAGATTTTTTTAAAAAATGCGTTAGGTTGAATATGATGATACAAATATTAAGACAAAAATCAGGATAGCAATAGATGTTTGGTCTTCATCAAGTTCTTTATATAATTGCTTTATAGCATTTATTATATTTTCTTTTTGCAAAGCATTTGGTTTATATATGTATGGCATTTCTTCCATTATATATTAATAGTTATATGAAAGTATTTTCTGCTATGCCCAAGTTTATATTTTGTTTTGATTATTGGTCTGGCTAAAAGTGTTTTGAGATTTTTCACCAAGAGTTCTTTCCAGAATGTTTGTCAAGTTGTTGCAACATTTCTTTATCACATTCTGCTTATTTTTAGTTATTTGTGCTGTAACAATGATCATAAGCCTTAGAAATTGCATCTAATTGATTATCTGGTGGCACATTATCAAGCGGATTACCAGGACCGCAATATCTAATATATGATAGTGTTAATCCTTTTACTGGTAATAAGGGTAATAGTTTCGCGTGTATGTTTACACCTTTCCATTTCTTACATATGAATTTAGCTTTTCTAATTCCGCAACTTTCACAGGTTGATAAAAGCAAAAGTTTGTTTGTTTGTTTGTTTGTTTGATTGATTATTTTTTTTTTTTTTATCTAATAATAGGTTTTGAGATCTTTGGTTAATTATTTTTCTTTCACACAATAACTAGTGTTCCGACTCTAGGTCTTAAAAATAAGTGACAGAAAGAAAGTGAAACTAGCAATTTAAGTAAAGCCAACAAGCAATTTATTTCCCTATAATAAAAAGTAAAATTCAAAAGACACTTACAGTCTGTGAATTAAATTCCAAATAATCCTAAATGTTTTATCACAAGTTCGAAACTATAGAATGCTCCGAATGAATTCAAATAGTCTTGAATGTCATGATATACCACGATGATACAACCCAGAATGTCCTTGAATGAGTTCACAAAAGTCCAAAGAAATATATTAATCCAAATGTCAATGAGCACTTATTAATTCCAATGAATATTTAAATAAATAATTCATCCCGATTGATATTTGAGTTCAATGGCACAATGTAAAATCTGATTACAAAATGATTCCCAGACTGATTTTAAAACCGGAATGAAGTTAATGCGTATCAAGTCTCTATTATATACATGTTTCTAATGACCCACATCATAACAGGACGTGAGTCATTCAATGTAAAATAACAAGCCTAATAGCAAATAAGACCGGCCTTGAACGCAAATGCTGTCAACATCATGTTGACAAGTAACCGTATTTTAAAGTACAAATAAGTACAGCCATACTATAATGGACAAAGTTAAGCACACATTATAGATTCAATATACATAATACTATTCATGTATAATTAGTTAAACATTTTCAGGGATATTATAAAATATTCTTTAAATATACAAAAATGACGTTACAATTATTTATATAAACATGAGTAAAAAGATACTTAATGGTGATACTCACACTGGAAAAAACTACATACGAAGAGGCCGATGAAAGATTTTGTGGTAAAAACTCTTGTTGTTGTATATGTGATGGTAGAGTACCTTGATAATGTACAATTTATATTGCCATAAACCATCTTACCTTGATAACGTACAATTTATATTGCCATCTTACCTTGATAATGTACAATTTATATTGCTATCTTACCTTGATAATGTACAATTTATATTGCCATCTTACCTTGATAATGTCCAATTTATATTGCCATCTTACCTTGATAATGTACAATTTATATTGCCATAAACCATCTTACCTTGATAATGTACAATTCATATTGCCATAATGGTAAATGGGGGAACTTTAAAAAAAAAAAAAAAAAAAAAAAATTCCTCTTTGCTAAATATAGGAAAATGAACAATGAAAAACTTTATTTCAGGTAACAGATTTTTTTAAAAAAAACATCAGACAATATTATCCGCAAAAGACACATCCAACATTCTTGTACTGTGTAGTATTATATCTTAAATAATAATTACCAAAATATTTACCAATTTCTTCAAGTGGTGGCGAACGAAACGAATCAAAGTAAAAAGCATCATTATTTGTTATGACAAGAAACCGAGTGTGTTACAGGTATAATAACAGAATCAAAGTAAATGACATCATTATTTGCTTATGACAAGAAACCAAGTGTGTTACAGGTCCAATAACAGAATCAAAGTAAATGACATCATTATTTGTTTATGACAAGAAATCAAGTGTATTACAGGTCCAATAACAGAATCAAAGTAAATGACATCATTATTTGTTTATGAGAAGAAACCAAGTGTGTTACAGGTCCAATAACAGAATCAAAGTACAAAAACATCATTATTTGTTATGAAAAGAGACCAAATGTGTTACAGGTCCAATAACAGAATCAAAGTAAATGACATCATTATTTGTTTATGACAAGAAACCAAGTGTGTTACAGGTCCAATAACAGAATCAAAGTAAAAGAAACATCATTATTTGTTATGACAATAAACCAAATGTGTTACAGGTCCAATAACAGAATCAAAGTAAAAGACATCATTATTTGTTTATGACAAGAAATCAAGTGTATTACAGGTCCAATAACAGAATCAAAGTAAATGACATCATTATTTGTTTATGACAAGAAACCAAGTGTGTTACAGGTCCAATAACAGAATCAAATTAACAATAACACACTCATTCTTCTTTTTTTTTTTTTTTTTTTTTTCTTGATTTTAAGCGAAATCATTGTATGATTTCGGTGTTTGAAAGAGGTTCATTTATTAAGTATTTTCTTTCATACTCCTTTTCCAAGTTTATTAACTCTTAAACCTTTGCCAGGTTTATTAAGAGTTACCTCTGAAACCGTTCCCAGGTTTATCAACACTTAAACGTTTCCCAGGCTTATTTGCTGGGATCTTCACCAACATCAATTTTAACAAATGGGATTATTTCGGGGTATTGCTCGGTAAGGCGTCTTAGCAGAATCAACTTGGAAACCTTTCCGCCGACCACACGATCGACTAAGCTTCCAAGAAGAGAAACACCAAAACTAGCAAGAAGTGGTAAATATCCACCTGTTTCTTGTATTTTTGTTATTTTTATTGTGGCACCACCTTTTTGCTTGTGTGCATTTAACAAGCTGATTTTGCATCTTAATTAAAAATTAACTGTAATCTTGACAATAATTCATTTTCTTAATGTTTTATACCAGAACCTTTAAATTTCTCCTTTGATTTTTTTCTGATTTCACTTGCTGTTTGTGGTTTTGTTGTTGCAGATTTTTCTTCTTTTGTAGCTTTTTTGTTTCAGTTTGTAGTTCTGTTTCAGGTTGTAGTTATGTTTCAAATTGTATTCAATTTTTCTCATTTTTAGATTTATTTATTATAATTTGTTTTGGGGTTTTTTCAGTTTGCGGTTCTATTTTAGGCCAAACAGAGCGCCTTTTTCTTTCTTTTGTTAATTTTTTGGGATGTAAGGAAATCGTCTGTTCCTACGATGCTTGTTTGGAAGAGTTCGACTGCTCTCATTTTTTCAATATACTTGTCAAATTATTCTCTTAAGTTAAATATTATATTATACACCTCTTATTTATTTTGTTTTTGATGCGCGACCTAAATCTCTGCTTAAATTCATTATTATTTGATTGACATTATTTTTCAAATAGTTGAGTCTTTCCATGAAATCAATCTTTTTAATTCTGGTCAATTATTTTCTTTAAATACTTCTAAATGAAAAGCATATATTGTCTCCACAATTCAGGTGCAGGAGGAGCATGAATAACGGCTTGACACTCTTCATCGTTAAAACGTATACAATTCTGGTTGCTCAATCATAACATGTTGTCTTAACATTAATTCACCAGTTACTTTATCTCCCGTTTTGGCGACTGCGTCCTTTACTTCTTCACCAGATTTAATAACTGCTTTTGTTATAGATTCAAATATCTGGCTATAAATGTTGCTTCATGCCTACGTTTACAAATTATTTTTTTTCAAAATTTTTGTTCTGGTATCTCTTATCATTGTTTAAGTTTATATATTTATAGTTAGGTAATAAATAAGTAGAGATTTTTTACAACATTATTTACCTAATTGACCTATTCTTACTATATTTTCAGCCTATTTTACCTATTTTTTTATCATTTTTTGGTATGCCTATTTTATCTATTTTAATATAATTTTGGACTATTTTACCCTTTTTATCATTTTTTGGGTGTGCCTATTTTATCTATTTTAATATAATTTTGGACTATTTTACCTATTTTTAGCATTTTTTGGGTGTGCGTATTTTATCCATTTTAATATAATTTTGGCTTATTTTACCTATTTTTATCATTTTTTGGGTGTGCCTATTTTATCTATTTTAATATAATTTTGGCTTATTTTACCTATTTTTATCATTTTTTGGGTGTGCGTATTTTATCTATTTTAATATAATTTTGGCCTATTTAAGCTTTTATATCATTTTTTGGGTGTGCGTATTTTATCTATTTTAATATAATTTTGGCCTATTTAAGCTTTTATATCATTTTTTGGGTGTGCGTATTTTATCTATTTTAATATAATTTTTGGCCTGTTTAACCTTTTTTTATCATTTTTTGGGTGTGCGTATTTTATCTATTTTAATATAATTTTTGGCCTATTTAACCTTTTTTATCATTTTTGGGTGTGCGTATTTTATCTATTTTAATATACGTTTTGGCCTATTTAACCTTTTTTAACATTTTTTGCCTATTTTACCTATTTTTATCATTTTGTGCCTATTTTACCTATTTTTATAATTTTTCGGCCTATTTTACCTATTTTTATAATTTTTGGCCTATTTTACCTTATTTTATCATCTTTTGGCCTATTTTTATATATTTTATCATTTTGTTTGGCCTATTGTACCTATTTTTATCTTTTTGTGGCCTATTTTACATATTTTTATCATTTTGTTGGCCTATTTGATCTATTTTCATCATTTTTTCAGTGTGCCTATTTTATCTATGTTTATCATCTGTTGATTTGCCTATATTGTATCTATTTTAATATAATTTTGGCCTATTTTACCTATTTTTTCACCATATTTTAAGCAGATCTTTATATTAATCATTTATAGCAAATATTATCTACAATATTAATAAAATAAATACCTAATTATGCCACAAAAAATAACATAATAAATTTCAAACAGGTTAAAGGGTGCGAATATTTGCCAGAACAATGTTTTAGAATGTGGAGAGAGTTGTTCAGCATGGGCGTCCGCAGGAATTTGTTGGGGGAGGGGGGAGGAGCAAAGCCAGAAAGGCTTGCAGATATATATATATATATATATATATATATATATATATATATATATATATATATATATATATATATATATATATATATATATATAATATATATATATATATATACCCTCCAGTTAGTATCACATACAATTTGTATCTTCTTTGAAAGACATGAAAACAATATGCAGCTAGAGTTCGATAGACTGCTGGGTCATTGCTATACAAATTATACAAATGTTTTTGAAAATTCATATACATGTAGATCATGAATAGTAATATTAAATTTTTTCTTTAATCTTTATAAGCTAAACATTTTGCAATAAAGTGAAATTCGTCTTCTATTTCATAAATGCCATCCCGAAGACAGTATGTACAATATCTTTTTTTTTAAATATTATTTCTTCTCTCCACTTTTATATCCAGACAATGACTAGAACATCTAATTTTCCTAATACAGCAGCGTTCGGAGTATTTTTGCTAACTTTGAGAATGTACTTACAGAAACTAATTTGAACATATTTTATACAGTGTACATATTCATATCCACATATTTCGAAACAATATAAAAGAACTGGCAAGACCACGTGATCAAAAATGACAAGGAATATTTTAACATCTATGTTTAGTTGCAAAACGTTTCAACATTCCAACTATCTTATTTTCTTTTCCAACCAACGTTTTTTGTTTTTGTTACCATTTAAGCTTCTTGAAAATTACAGTAGGCCTACCTAGGTATTTGTAAATCTAAACAAAGCCGATCTTGTAGTTCTTACAGTATAAAGTTTCACTTTTTTTAATGCAGCCTCCTTGTCTAAATACCGTAGCTTTTGTTTTCGATAAATTCACTTTCATACCATAATTTAAACACAACGTTTCTAGTTGTCCAATTTGTTTCTGGGACGACAGTATAGTATCAACAACATTTGCAATGTCATTTGCATAACCGAATGCACAAACATCATCCAGCTGATGACTTATTTGTATACCACTAGAACCACATGCTTTTAACCTTTGAACATATTTATTAATATACAAAATAAATAATGCTTGGCTTAACATGCATCCCTGATGAGTACCAAGAGAACAGTAAAAGTATTATGCTAATCCATTTACTATCGTCATACATGATTTTAATTTTGTATACATAGACTTGATAATTTTAAAGAGCTTACCATGCGGTTCATTTTCATTTAAGATATAAAAAATGATTTTGTACACAATCAAACGCTTTAGAAAAATCGACAAACATACAGTGAAACCTCCAGGTGACACTCCTCGAAAACACCTGCAATACCATTAGCCTTAATTCTTGTTAGTGTTGTTCCAATACTCTCAGCTGGCATAAATTCCTCTTTAAAACTAGAAGATAACAAAAATAGACAAAAATGTAATCATAATTTCTTTAAACGATTACTAATACAAATGAAAAGCAATGTTTACTCTGATAACCCCATTGGGCTTATCGAAGAAATATTCAATAAATTTGGAGAATTTAAACAAGCTAAAAATTGTGCTGAACCGATGAGATTATACATAAAATAATACAAATTAAATGGTTCTCAAGAAGAAATTACACAATAACTTCATCTTTCATTTGTTCCAGAACATATCATCTTTCCTTTGATTTCTTTTGCTCTCTTATCTCTCATGCCTAATAAACCGAGTATATCTTGTTAAATACATATGAAACTTTATTACTCTTTCCTCTTTCGTTAAATAATGGTGTAATAAAGTTTATTGTTTTATACCCCCCAATTTAAAAAAAAAAAAAATTGGTTCCTGGCTTATTGTTAATTTATATTTAAAAAGCACAGCACCTTTAAGATAATATTTTCTGTCATATTTATTTTTCCTTGTAAGATAATAATCATTATAATCAATATACTCATTTGCAGGTAAACAAGCAACTTGTGAACCGCTTGATTGACACGTGGTTTACACGTAAACATGCAACATGTGAACCTCATGATTGACAAGTGTTCTCATTTTCAATTAACACATTGTGTCTTTATTTTCACAACAGCTGTAATCATAACTATCTTTCCATGAATCATTTTGTTCTATTTTTAATAAATCAGGAAATTTCCTCATAATGTTTTCTATATCACTGTGGATTTTTACATGTCTTTCATTTTTATTTATTATATACTCGATTAGTTATGTAGTTTTTGGAGAGAAAAAAATTAATATCAACCATATTTATGATTTTCAACAACACTAAGTTAATTAATTTGTGTCACAATTTTTCGAATTCTCCTTCTTGTGTTTTTATTGTATCATATCCAAATGATAAATAGTGTAAATTAATTAACTGACTACTTTCAAGCTATATTCTTTCTATTCTGTTACTATATAAACATAACTGTCTCAAATTAGTTAATTTTCCAATTTCCGATCCTAATTTTTTCATATTATTATTATTTATTTGTATTATTTTTTTTTTACCAAATTCTGGTGGTAATGTTTTTCATTGATTAATAAATAATTGTAATTCTTTAAAATTATTTAATTTACCAACTTCGGGAGACACTATTTTTAATTTCTTAAAATTTTCTTAGGTTAATTAATTTACTGATTAAAATTGATATTTTGTTAATTTATTAAGACTTAAAGAAAGATAAGTTAAATTAGTTCATAACAATAATTATGATGGTATTTCACATACACCTTTTGCAATTACTTTAAGTTTATCTTTATTAAATTGAAATATATTTTTTCTTAAAACTAATTTTATTTTAAGAATTTGCAATTTGTAATATGTTTGCTCATTTATTTTATAATATATAAATATTTTTTTAATATTTATAAAACGCACTAATAATAAGTTTTTCTTATTAACAAAGCATAACGCATTTTACCATAACATATTAGTAACTTTCTTAAATTATTTATGGTGTCTGTTGTAAGTATTATTCCTATTAATTCAATGCCCCTTACATTTAATTTCTATATATTAATTAGCCAATCTATATTTGGTGGAATAGTTTTTGTATGATTATAACCCAGAATAAAATACTAAATTAGTTAGCTGGGTAATTTCTGGGGGTATTGTTTTCATTTTATTATATCTTAAATCTACATTTTCTAATTTAAGTTTCATATTTCTGGTTGTATTGTTTTTGTTTATTAACACCCGATTAAAATTATCATAAATTACTTAAGTTGCCTATACCTGGGGGTATTGTTTCTATTTTATTATTTCTGAGTTATGTTCTTGCAAATTAATTACTTTATATCATTCTTAGGGTAAAGTTTTCATATTATTATTACATAATTGTAATTTTTCTAAATTAATTACTAAATAAATTTCTGATGGTATATAATTTAACGTTTTAGGCCATAGATTTAAACTGGCTAGTTTGTATGTTTCTGAAATATATTTTGTAAGTATAATTTTATCAAAATGTGTTATTTGGGTTGTAATTGTTTGTTCATTTATATTATAATATATAAATATTTTCTTAATTATGTTTCGTGCGCACTTGAATACTTTTAAATACTGATTAGATTAATTTTCGCTCATATCATCAGAAACAAAAATCTTCATAAAAATAAACCAATTAATTTTCTCATATCATAAGAAATAATACAAAAAATTAGATTAATGTTTCTCATACCATACAAAAAAATCTGTATGCAAAATAAATAGATTCATTTTTTCATATCGCAAGAAACAAGAATCGTTATTGAAAACATAATTAGATCATTTTTCTCATATCATAAGAAACAAGAATCTGTATAACATGTTTTTATCTTGAATGAAACCCTGTCTAATATTACTTTTATTTCTATATTTTTTCAGCTCTTTTTATAATGTTCAATGACTTATTACATGTTATTTTTAATGTCTTCCTTTTCTTAATTTCTCTAGAAATAATCATATCTTTTATCCTAGACACAAATTCAAATTTAATTACAAAACATATTCCACCTTTCATGAATATGTTCTCAATCATTTATGTACGATCAGTATTTATTTTCTTTCGGTTTTTTTACTGTAATTACCTGATAAGATGAAAATAAAACTTCATCGCTCTCATGCAATTTTACTGCTCTAACGCTAACGTCTGTGTTGGAATTTATGACATCCATGTATACAAATAAACACCTCTTATATTATTTTCCTTAAGTTCTTCTAGTGTGTTTATTTGAGTTTTGGGGTTTTTTAAAAATTTGTTCATGTTCTTGTGTGTAAAGTTTTAAGACATTATGATTTTTAAAAGGTAAATAACTTCTTTTGCTTCCTTGTCTATTGTTTGGTTTATTTTGAAACTCTTTACAAAACTGTTCTGTTACCGACTTTTGCTATAATTTGTTATCTCCTGCTTTATTTTGCTAAATTTATCTTCTGTTATGTAACCAATGTTAAACAAAGATAAACAATTAAAAGGTATATTATTACAAATCAAACAGTATGTATCCATGTATATTATTGCACATGCATGTACGGATGTAGGTAGTTAGGTAGATAAGTAGAGTCACAAAGCAGTACAGTAATAAAGCACGATTGGGTTACTGAAGAATCCTTCTTTTATTCTTCATCATAAGTTAATACGTTTTCAAGAATATGTCCTCATTTTCTCTGTTCGTGAGTTAAGAGTTTCCATAACAAGGGTTAGCGAACTCCTTGCATTGATATAAAAAAAAAAGATATTTTCTCTCCACATTGTAGTGAATTATGACAACTTGATTATTAATTATAATAATGTTGTGGGAAGCGTAAATTAATATTAATAGGCATTTTTTAAAACCGCAAATATATGATTTTTAAAAGTCCTTTAGAAAAACAAAAATGTAATTGTTATGTTAATATTTCGAAGAAATTGCCTTCCGCTAATTGAAACTCCTCCTACAATGGTGCACAAGATTACCATCTTCACAACGTAGACATAATACATAACGTTACTATTGCGTCATCATGAGCAATCAACTAATCAAAGGCCACAATTTGGCTCATTTGAAGAGGTGATTGACCTTTGATGGTAAATAAAATTCTTTGAGACTGCCGTTTGTTTTTCTTTGTTTATTTATCTTTTTTCTGTGTTTTTTTTTTTTTTTTTTTTTTTTGGAGTGTGGAGTGGTGTGGAGAAGGGAGGGTTCCCATACCATTTAATGCAAAGAGACTGTTACCATTTTTTGCCAAGATTTACCAAATTATTTGTTTTAGAAATTGTAATATATCCAAATTGGAGAATTTTAGAGCAAGATAAACCATAGGAGCCGAGTAAACCAAAACATTTTACCCACTGAAAAGAGGGGTTTAGCCATGTGTGTTAAAATAATGGATAGCCCCTTTTTTAACGAGGGTTTTATATATATATATATATATATATATATATATATATATATATATATATATATATATATATATATATATAGCACAAACACATTTTATACAAGTAGTACTGTGCAATTTCAGAAATTAAAGTACTGTTCTATTTTTTTCAAGAAAAATATATAGTCTTTACCTACGTATCTGAGTCCTTCTGACTGCAGGAATTTTAAGCAAAAGGTGTCAAAAATGAGAACAAAAGAATGTTCTGCGGGCTGATGGCACTACGTTATGATCACGCAGGTGGGCCTGCATATCCTTGCGAATCATGGAACCAGAATTAACTGTTGTAGATGTTATGTAATTTTCTGGGAATAAACTACAACTGTTGTCGATGTTATTTAATTTTCAGGGAATAAACTATAACTGTTGTAGATGTCATGTAATTTTCTGGGAATAAACTATACCTGTTGCAGATGTTATGTAATTTTCAGGGAATAAACTATAACTGTTGCGGATGTTATCTAATTTTCAGGGAATAAACTACAACTGTTGCAGATGTTATGTAATTTTCAAAACTTTAACACAGAACTTTAAAATATGTCACCATGGCGACGACACGGTCACCGCCGGAAAAGTTGTACGTATGTATCGCCATTTACAGGCGAGAAAACAATTCCTCTGTTGGCATGCGAGACAGCGATATCTCTTTTCACAGATGAGACAACAATAACTCCATTCACAGGCTAGAAAACAATATTTATATTCAAATGCGAGACAACAACATCTATATTCACAGGCGAGACAATAATTTCTCGAATCCCTGTATGTGTATATTATTGTTTTGCAGTGTAGAACTCCGGTGCAGGATAGCTCTATCCTATCTCACACGTGAGTTTTATCCTGGCTGGATTATTTTAACCTTCTACTTCGAGCATGGTGTACACAAAGTAGCAAACACTTACCGATTTCCGTCATCACTTGAAAATTTTTTCACAATAATCAAGATAAACAATAATTCAAACACATTTACGTGCTAAAATGAGCATTGGCTGAAGTTAAGTGTCCCGGAAACAGGATGTTTCGCACTGATCGACCTAGATATACGTACGGCTACTTCATTCTTATTTCGAATCGAAAAAGCCATTGTTGCAATTGTTCTTTAAAAAAACAACCCCAAAACCCCAATCATATTCTGATTATTATTTCTAAAGGGTAAAACAATTCTAGATCAAAGTTGAATCGAGAACTATTTCATTACTTTTTTTTTTTTTTTTCTGTCTCGATTAATCTGATGGATAAGACTGGACTGAAAACTCCACCCTCGGGATCAAAACTTTGCGTCAGACACTCAGCAAAGTCTCGTGTCTGACGCAATAGTCTGACCCTCGGATGGAATTTTCCTATCCTGCACCGATGCATATGAAAGATTCTATTAATCTCCATTCACGGGCGAGACAACACTTTTCTTACATGAAATCTCATGAAAGTATTATTCAAGGCGGCAGGAACATTAATTGTATTGCATAATTCCTCTAATATACTACTAATTGCCACGTTTATGGATGAGAGTAAAATTATGTGTTTATATAATCCCTGGAACATTATTCGAAAAAATCAATGCATCGTTTCCCATTCTTTAAAAAAAAGTGTAATTCTTGCATAAAACATAAAATGTATACGTCATATTGCGTGATCATACCATTCTATTGAAGACATCACAACTTCTTTGGGGAATGTCCTCAGGAGATTCAATGTTAGAACTAGTGGCAATCATTCCGTCCTCTTGAGTATCACTCACTGCTTGCCTGGGATCTTTGTCGAATGTTGTCTCAAGTCTTGGTTTCCAGACCCATACTTTAATAACGAAGGCCACTAGAAGACAGACTACAATGAACACAGCTATGTACAACAAAAAACCTGCTTCTTCTCCATTCATCATTTTTAATCTCTTGTCCTAAAATGAAAATGTTAATAGTCAAATGGATGCACCAGGTATACGTGCTATCAATACACCAATAGCGTCAGTTATACGCGCTATCAATACACCCTTAGAGTCAGTTATACGTGCTATCAATACATCCTTAGAGTCAGTTATACGTGCTATCAATACACCATTAGCGTCAGTTATACGTGCTATCAATACATTCTTAGTGTCAGTTACACGTGCAATCAATACATCCTTTGCGTCAGTTATACGTGCTAGCAATACACACTTAGCGTCTGTTATACGTGCTATCAATACATCCTTAGCGTCAGTTATACGTGCTATCAATACATCCGTAGCCTCAGTTATACGTGCTATCAATACACCCTTAGAGTCAGTTACACATGCAATCAATACATCCTTAGAGTCAGTTACACATGCAATCAATACACCCTTAGAGTCAGTTATACGTGCTATCAATACACCCTTAGACCCTTAGCGTCAGTTACACATGCAATCAATACACCCTTAGAGTCAGTTATACGTGCTATCAATACACCCTTAGAGTCAGTTACACGTGCAATCAATACACCCTTAGCGGCAGTTACACATGCAATCAATACATCCTTAGCGTCAGTTATACGCGCTATCAATACACTCTTAGCGTCAGTTATACGCGCTATCAATACACCCTTAGAGTCAGTTATACGTGCTATCAATACACCCTTAGAGTCAGTTATACGTGCTATCAATACACCCTTAGAGTCAGTTATACGTGCTATCAATACACCCTTAGCGTCAGTTACACATGCAATCAATACATCCTTAGCGTCAATGTAGGGTAAAGGTTAACGAGATGAATACCAAATACTGTTGTATTTACCGTCCATATTCGTCAGATCCAACTGCAAACGGCATAGAAGACCCAGATTTATGCAATCGCATAAATCGCATAATGCGCTGTCAGATCTGGGTCTCTGCAGTTTGTTAGAACTCATCAGTAGAACAGACAATATAGACCCTGCACTAAATAACCTAGTTGTGTTGCTGTGCCGTAAAATCCAATCCAACCATCAAGTAACCTATCATCAATCAACCCAGCAATTTATCTTTCTGAAAGAGATCAATCCATGGACGGATCCAGAAATATCCTTAAGGGGAGGGGGGCGTAAACAAATAGGCAAGGGGTCTGTGGGACTGAATCACCCAGTGGGGGACCAGAGGACGAAGCGCCCAGAAGCTCCTGCGTTTTAAGCGTTACCATGGCATAATTTTAACAATCTAACTGTCAAGTTCGAAAACTTTTGTTCCGATTCTTTGTCTCTTTTTGGGGTGGGGGAAGAGTTAGCGCAGGACGGATTTGGCCACCCCCGACCCAATCCCCCCCCCCCCCTTTCTTCCTGGACCCATCCCTGCAATCGATCCTGAAAGAACCTATGTATGTATGTATGTATGTATGTATGTATGTATGTATGTATGTATGTATGTATGTATGTATGTGCGAATGGGTGGGAGGACAAACGGACGTATGGATGGATGAACAGATCCCTTCATAGAATATCTGCCAAATATATGTTTGTATATGAATGTCCACCGACCTTTCAGTTTTAAAACAAATTAAAGGCAGTGAGTTCAAATCAAATTTCAGTTATCTATATGTAAAAAATACCCTTTTGAACTTAGTGTATATATATATATATATATATATATATATATATATATATATATATATATATATATATATATATATATACTAACATTATGTCAGTTCTGTACCCTGTCTAATATGGTTGCTGAACATTAAATACACAATGTATGCTACATAGTGCTTCTATCCTTCTAATGCAACAGCTTCCTTTCAATATGTATAAAACGAAAGCGAAGCCCCCTATATATACACATTTTGTAGCTATTTTTATCCTCTTGACGTACATACGATGCAGAGTGAGTCATGCGGTTATTTCCGTTTTAAAATAACTGTCATACCAACCAGTTACATGCATATCAGACGCACACAAAAAAACTTCATGTGTCGACTGATGAAAAGAACGCCAGAAAAGAACGCTAGAAAAGAACTTAAAATGGTAAAAAGAGAGCACTTCTATTTGAAATAGTTTCAATAATGCTGTGCATATGAAAATGTTATGCTTTATTAAGGCTGTGCATGTGGATATTTTAACGGCTGTTGCCCCGAAGTGAAGTTCTTTTCCAAATTTCTCTTGATCTGTTGACAAATGAAGTTTGTCATGTCCGTAGGTTGTGGATACATGCAACTGGATGCGATGGTATTATAGTGTCAATGGAAAATTGCATTACTCACGCCGACTGTGTACGTAATATTGTAAAAATAGATGCCAAGTGACTTGGCAACCGCCAAAGTAATCCCCGCAACTGGCGCGGGATTGGGGATGGGAGTGGGTTAGGGGGTGGGTGCCTGACCCAGTGGGGGCTTAAAATACCCGTCAAACAAATTTTTGTATTGAAAGGGGGTCCCAGAATTTAGATTTGCGCGCGGGGGGGGGGGGGGGGGGGGGAATTTATTGCTATGTGACTGGAGCTACTAATAAATGGAAGGAAAATCTAATATTTAGTCAGTGTGGCGGACTACCCTCGTTACAAGGTGTCCTCTTTATTTGGTTGGTTATCGTTAACTAGAGGATGATCGACCTCGGTGTTATTGCCCGGATCGAGTAAATGATAATATAAATTATGAAACTTATAGATAGAATAAATAGAGATCTGAGCAGATATATAGAACAGAATAACACGAGCCCCCGTACATGAAATATAACAATTTAATCAATTACATAAACAAACTGGGAAAATACATTACATTAGGAAGATACACTTCTTTTTGAAATAAATCATTTACTGAATTTCAAACACACATATACTTATATAAATAGCCGATCTGTTTAAAACGATAGAATTAGTTCATCATAGAATCGAGCGAACAATCGAAGTCATTGCCCCTGCATAACAGCATAACCTGGTTAACGCTGGACCCTCCAAATTCACCGTTGCTGTTCTATTTTGTTCTTTCGCTTTTTCCCCTCCTCACTCTCTCTATCTCGCCTGTGTCGGCCTTCAACTTTGTGTGGGTAGGTGGATACGTAGGTACGTGGATACGTAGGTGGGTGGATGGAGCTATTTCCCCTTTCAAAATAAACAGAGAAGCAACCTAAATCTTCCGTCAAATATCCTACTGGGAATAGAAGCGTACTCCACTCTCGTTACGTCAGATATCGTCCTATCGGAATTCAAACAGATACCAAAGGCTATCTGGTCAGGCCAAATTGGACAGACCATAAACAAACCTAGTTTCAGAAGATTAATGTATTTTCTAACGGCTATTTCATCAGTAACTCAATCTAACAACACACGAGGCATAACAGTTTCAGTTCACGTCTTAATTATACAAATAAATCAATGAAATTCACTTCATGGCTTAACTACATTAATTCCAGTGAATACTCAGTCAAGACTTTATCATACATGAAATCATCTAAGACAACTTGTATCAAATAAAGTAATGCATGAAATCCTTAGAATACATGACTCCTATAGCAATCAAGACGATAATTCAAACAATTCGTCAAACTGATATAAAGAAGATTATTGTACGAATTCAGACAAATGAACTCAAACAAATAGTTATACTCATATCAAGAAAATTGATCTACGAATTTAAACAAATAAATTCATGCAAATCTAAACAAATAAATTCAAGCAAATAATTATATTGGTATCAACGAATTACATGAGATTGATGCAAATACCTTGTGCTTTCAAGCCTTGCTCACTTCTATCGCCAGAATTGTGTCCGTCAACTTCCAGACATCCGGTCAATTGAATAATAGTTTATACGAGAGAATTTCTCCTAAATTCTATCAAGGAGTCAAATCTATTTCTCTTGCAGAAAAAACGTAGACATTACATTTTGCGATGGGGCATATTAAAACCATGAAATTTCGTGTGGGAAACACGCCCCTTATTTAGCGTAGCCAATCAGGATTAAATATATTTACCGCCTTTTATGAATACATGCCCATCGTAGCTAGCGTAACCGTCTAATTTCGCGCTATTTAAGTAACTGATTCAGGACAATCTCAAAAGATAATACAATTTTACAAACAATCCCTGCATCCTCTCAACGTTGACATTTCCGATACCTAGACCCAAGTTAACCCTTTCGCTCCGATCTGTCTGACCGTTGAATAAACGAATGCTTAATTAAGAATCCATTTCGCCCCCCCCCCCCCAAACAGGGACATTAAAACCATCGCAGTCTAGCAATTTCATACAGTACCTTTCCTCATAAATCTAATTAATTGTTCTCTGTCAAACTAAATGTGCTCTACTGAATCGACAGAAATTTGCCTGCCTGTAGTTGGACTAGTCTATTCTGAATCTGTTGTCCCTACCTGTAGTTGGACTAGTCCATCCTGTAGCTGTTGTGCCTGCCTGTAGTTGGGCTAGTCCATTTTGCATCTGTTGTGCCTGCCTGTAGTAACTTGTGCGCTCTTCTTTTATTATATCATATTTCCTGATTGAAGCAGACTTTAAAACGCTATATGTATCCTATAGGCTGCTTCTTGCTTCCAGTAGATTTATGATATATGAATGAAATACCACGCTAATAAGCTTCCAAGATAAAAACTATGGTAATGCTGCTTCCGGATATACAACATAAACGCAAAATTAATCCGCACTATAGAAACCCTGTATGACAAGGCGACTAGTACAGTTCTCGTCAATGGCAACATAGGAGACTGGTTCAGAACCATAATCGGAGTCAGACAGGGGTGCCTTCTCTCACCCACTCTCTTCAACATCTACCTGGAAAGGATCATGTCCGACGCCTTGGAAGACCATGAGGGCAGTGTCAGTGTTGGAGGCAGAACAATCACCAACCTGCGCTTCGCTGATGATATCGATGGCTTAGCAGGAGATGTAGAAGAAATGGGAACCTTAGTGAACAGTCTCAATCAAGCATCACTAAGATATGGGATGGAAATCAACGCTGAAAAGACAAACCTATTGACAAAAAACCCGAGTGGCATCCAAAAGGAAATAAGAGTGAATGTACAGAAGCTGGGCACAGTAACAAGCTTCAAGTACCTAGGTACTATCGCCTCTGATGAAGGTTCAAAACCTGAGGTTCTTTCCAGGATTGCGCAGACAACAGCTGCTCTGGCTAGGTTGAAGCATATTTGGAAAGACAGCAACATCACGCTTGGGTCCGAGATCAAGCTTATGCGCTCCCTCGTCATGTCCATATTCCTATATGCTTGTGGGACATGGACCCTAACAGCAGAATTAGAGAGAAGAATCCATGCCTTAGAGATGAGATGTTATCGAAGGATCCTGAAAATCTCATACTTAGACCACGTCTCAAAGGAGGAGGTGCGCGCTAAGATCCAAGGTGCAATTGGACCTTATGAAGATCTGCTCACCTCTGTAAAGAAACGCAAACTAAGATGGTATGGTCACGTCTTACGCTCAACTGGCCTGTCAAAGACAATCCTACAGGGCACAGTGAAAGAAAAGAGAAAACGAGGCAGACAGAAGAAGAGATGGGAAGACAATATCAAAGAGTCGACAGGCATGGACTTTGCAAAGTCCCAAAGAGCAGTGGAGAACAGGGCGAAATGGAGAGAGATTGTCGCAAAGTCATCAGTGGCGCCCCTACGACCAGCAAGGTTACGGGATAAATGAAATGAAAAATGAATGCTGCTTCAATTAATTACAAGTTATGCACATATAAACAGCACTGCATAGAAACTGCTGTGTTAAATGTTTGCATGTACATGTATGCTGTAATGTCAGACAATTACGATATGTTATAGGTAATGTATGTTATTTATTTCATTCATCCCAGAGTATGTACTTGTTGTTTGTTGTATTGTCCGTGCCGTGTTTATTATATATTGTTGTGAGATCCGATTAAACATAATTTTTTTACTGAACTTGATTTGTAGACTACGGAATAATTTTATCATATATTATATGCAATTGAAATAAATTCTTTGAATATCAAGAAAAGTCCATAAACCTTATACTAACATACAGGGGGATTGGAAACTCTCTACGTAGCCCACCTAATATAGCCGGTTCCCTATTGTTATATAAATAGTTTTTTTTTAGTGTACTTTAAAATTATAAGTTGGATTTCTTGAAGGAGTCAGACAATCTTATTCTTAGCGCATATTTTGCAAACCATGTTGCTACTACATTTCATCATTAACGCAAGAAATAAAGGTATCCTTGTATTTGCAAAAGACTTGAGAGTTCATTGGTGTATTTCCTTTTGACATGTAAGGAACATTTCTGGAAACATGAAAGGTGAAACAAATTCAAATTTGTACATAAAATGTGCACCATGGTGTGTTTGTAAACCATATTATAAAATGTGTGTGCATGATAAATTAATCAAAATTTACATTTAAAACTCTCTCCTTACAGTGCAAAATGCGATGGTACTAATTTTAATTCAATAGTATGTTTAATTTACTCATAATGTGTACTTTTACAATTTTAAATCAAAGTTAACTTAAGAGAAGCAAAAAGTTACTTTTTTTATTGATATTATATAAAAAATATATCAAAATGCATGGGATAAGTTGATGGGTTTTTTCCCACTGATAATTTAAAATACAAATTGTTTTACAACTTACTTCAAGTTGTCTTCAAGGTAAGCACGGTTAGATTTATGTAATTGTTACATGATGGCCACGAGACAAGATATCGGAAATATCAGTGACATTACGTGCGAGGGGGCGGAGCTCACAAGTGTGCAATATGTCGCTGATAGTTTTGATGCATTGATGAATGCCAATCATGTAACCGACATATCCGGTTCTTAGTGCAGAGGATGGACTTGAGAATTACAGGGGAAATGTAATTAATGTGATTAAAGATGCCAAAGGAAAACGCTGGTAAGGGACACCGAATGCCCCTATGAAATATCTCATATCGTCAAATTAATATCACCTTTTCCATGGAGAAACATGACTCCAATGTTTTATATATTTTCTCCAACATTTCATTAGTTGTATGTTTATTACTTATTGAATAAATTTGAGGAATGTACTGAAGTAGCTTCGAAGATAGCGTTCTTTGCGCATACTGATGGGCTAAGATATCCATAGCCATTTTAGACATTCATAAAATGGGCAGAGTTTATTAACATGAACAGATGTTAGATATATGATATTTGAATGTCACATTTCTAATCTCTAACTAGTTCGGAATATCGAATATGTCGCTCAATCAAGATCAAAGGAAATTTGAGGAGCCGTTGAATAAAGCTTGCGAGTAAATTCACCTTTACCTTTGATCTTACCGATCAACCGACCATCATCATTTGTATATCAAAAGCGAACAGGCATATCTCTGGAGTTTCCAATCCCTGTTTTATATATTGGCCTTGATAAAATGTATACATCAAGAGACAGAGCTGAAAACAACTTTCTGCCAGTTTCGCAACTTATAATTTATGTGCTGATTTAGCTTTAAATTCTGTGTCTGGTTGAAAATGATAAACTTTACCAGATCTATAAAACAGGAACTGCTGAACATCGCCTCCTATTGACCTCAGTGGTAAGAAAATACATAATAAATAATAACGAAAAAAAAAAAATAGTGATGTTGTATCACATGACCGAATCAGTGTAGAACAAAGTTCCATATGTAGATAGGTACATATGGCTGATTAAGATACCCCACCACCACCACCAAAAAAAGAACACATTTTAAATCTGAACTTATAATATGATACTTACTTATACGTTCAAATAGCTAATATTGTAAGATATTACCATATGAAAATTATGTGGTAAGTACCCACTCATATGTGATCGTAAACGGAAAATTTATGAATCTCTCTCTACATCTATAGTTGTAACATTGGTTCAAAGACTTTCCATAGATATCCATGTAGTTGTAACATTGGTTCAAAGACTTTCCATAGATAACCATGTAGCTGTAACATTGCTTCAAAGACTTTCCATAGATATCCATGTAGTTGTAACATTGGTTCAAAGACTTTCCATAGATATCCATGTAGTTGTAACATTGGTTCAAAGATTTTCCATAGATATCCATGTAGTTGTAACATTGGTTCAAAGACTTTCCATAGATATCCATGTAGTTGTAACATTGGTTCAAAGACTTTCCATAGATATCCATGTAGTTGTAACATTGGTTCAAAGACTTTCTATAGATATCCATGTAGTTGTAACATTGGTTCAAAGGCTTTCTATAGATATCCATCTAGTTGTAACATTGGTTCAAAGACTTTCCATAGATATCCATGTAGCTGTAACATTGGTTCAAAGACTTTCCATAGATATCCATGTAGTTGTAACATTGGTTCAAAGACTTTCTATAGATATCCATATAGTTGTAACATTGGTTCAAAGGCTTTCTATAGATATCCATGAGAGTGTTTAGTCTTCTAGTAGAAGATTAGAATAAAGTACTTCCAAGTCCATTGCTCTACGCGAATTCTACATTGTGGTTTATTGGGTTCTTTCTGATAAAATGTTTTCATATAGATTTTAGTGTGTAGCGCGACGCTTTTATTTCCAACAAATACCTATTATACAATAGAGAAGTTCTTTATTCAGTCAATAAAAAAGTTCTTTATTCAGAACGGGATTAGAATCAGTTTGAGAATACACTATCTATTCACAATTTAATATTTTACATAAACTACAAAATATTTTCAAACAATGTCAACAAAAACATACTTTAATCAAATATGCTCAGAGTAATTCAAATAAAACGTTTGTTTCATCTTGATGTGAGGCATTATTTTTATTGTGTGTTGGCAGGGCTGATAGGTAAGGATGTTTTTATACTGATGGTCAGTATTAACAATCGAATTATAAGGCTAGACACTCCGATTCTATAAGAAGACAATCAGTTAATACAGGTAGACAATTAGATTCTATAATCATATAGTCAAATTCAATAGATCGACAGTTGGGTTCTACCGCTACAGAGTTAAATTCTAAAGCTAAACAATAGAGTTATAGCTAGACAATCCAATTCCTGTTGCTAGACTGTCCGGCTATATAGCCAAACAGTCAGATTTTAAAGTCAGACCTTCCGATTCTTTGCGAGAAAAATCAGAGTATGTCTCTTGACTGTCAGATTGTGTAACTAGACAATCAGATTATAAAGTTAAACAATCCGAGTCTTTGCTAGACAATCACATTATGTCTCTTGGCTATCAGATTGTGTAGCTAGATAATCAGAATTTGTCGTTAGACTAATAGATTGTCTATAGCTTCACAATCAGATTCTAAACCTAGACAATCAGATTGCATACCTGGAGAATCTGATTATACTGCTAGACTATGAGATTTTTAGGTGGGCAATTAGATTCTATAGCTGAACGAAAAGGATTCGGTAGCTAGACAATCAGATTATGTAGCTAGACAAATTGTATTCTATAGCAAGATGTAAAGGTACTTTTTCTTAAGCCAGTGTTTTGCCTTGCAGGTAAAGGAATCTCTCGATTTATTCTGCATAGCAAGTAAATAGTGTATTTCTTTTGATTATAGAAATCCATGAGAACCGATCCAAAGCATCGTTTCTCTGTAGTTTTCTCTCCTTTATTCGTGATATAGAATTAGCTTCAGGTACAAATTTAATTTAAATCAACTTATTCCTTGTTAATATGTAAGAACCTCTACATACAGTAAAGCAAAGTTTGTAAACCTTGATGTATACAACTTCCGGTTTCATCCTTGCAAAAGATTTATTGTTCCAGCAATGCACGTTATTGTTTTCCCATGCACTGAGAGTGCCAATGTTGAATCAGTTGGAACTATGTTTTGTATTATGATACATGCATTATGATACAATGTGCTTGAATCAGATGGAACTATGTTTTGTATTATGATACATGCATTATGATACAATGTGCTTGAATCAGATGGAACTGTGTTTTGTATTATGATACATGCATTATGATACAATGTGCTTGAATCAGTTGGAACTATGTTTTGTATTATGATACATGCATTATGATACAATGTGCTTGAATCAGTTGGAACTATGTTTTGTATTATGATACATGCATTATGATACAATGTGCTTGAATCAGTTGGAACTATGTTTTGTATTATGATACATGCATTATGATACAATGTGCTTGAATCAGTTGGAACTATGTTTTGTATTATGATACATGCATTATGATACAATGTGCTTGAATCAGATGGAACTATGTTTTGTATTATGATACATGCATTATGATACAATGTGCTTGAATCAGATGGAACTATGTTTTGTATTATGATACATGCATTATGATACAATGTGCTTGAATCAGTTGGAACTATGTTTTGTATTATGATACATGCATTATGATACAATGTGCTTGAATCAGTTGGAACTATGTTTTGTATTATGATACATGCATTATGATACAATGTGCTTGAATCAGTTGGAACTATGTTTTGTATTATGATACATGCATTATGATACAATGTGCTTGAATCAGATGGAACTGTGTTGTGTATTATGATACATGTATTATGATACATTTTGCCTGAATCCAGAAGACAGACACTTTTCGGAAGATTATGGATTTGGCCATGGTTGAGAAAAGAGACGAAGATGGGGCTTACATATCCAGTAAAGAATCGCTCATTAGATATCACAGTCGTCTAAAAAGTTTCCTCCAGACGGACATAAGGAAAATTATTTTGTTTGCGGAAAACATTTACGCCTGTGGTATCTGTATGCACAAACAAGACTGGATGAAGACTATAAGAGACTTTTCACCAGGTACACAATTATATCTGACACACATCAATCCGTCTGTCCATATTTTAGTAGCCTCTTAAATTGCTGAGTGAAAATTCACAACACTGGTAATTTTCTTGTCTATTGAATTGTAAAACATCTTCAAAGGGGGAACTTTGAGTGTTTATGGTTTTCAGGAGGAGGATTGTAGTGACATTTTAAAAGATCTTGACTAAATCTTTACATATTTAATGTAATGTATTTTAGGTTATAACCGTTGGATCACTGTCTGGAAGGAGGTGATTAAAATTGTACTGTAGTGTTTTAATAATGTAATATGTTTAAGAAACAGTAACAAAAAAGCTAGAGAGAGAGAGAGAACTTCATTTTCTGTAATGAATGACCTTAATTAATTGGTAGATAAAAAATAAACCAATTTCTTTAGCAAACTAACATCTGTAAGATTTCATACTTAATTTACAAGATGCCAGTTAAAATTTGCTTGTCGAGCCCACCTTCGCGGAAGCTGAGCATAGCGATCACTTATCCATGTGCATGTCCGTCCGTGCGTCCGCTCACAACCTTGATTAACCTCAATGTTAAAGACCTTTACTTTCCTTTTATTTCAAAAACATTTTATCCCACACTCCTCGGATTTTGGAATATAGCTTTAGTATACACTTCCATATATCAAGCTTAAACAATGCACCCATTATGGAAACCCGCTTGGCATGCAGGCCATGGCCAGCTTCTTGTTTTTTCTTATCAACTGGTATGTTAACACACGATGGGTTTTGCTCTCTATGAGATAAATATTTTCATCATCATCATCATCATCATCATCATCATCATCATCATCATCATCATCAATAAAGTAGCAACAAAAAAGGTATAAAGAAATATGTTTGCATGTAGTAGCTTTTTACGGACTCAGCACAACAGTGGCTATATGGCGCCAACTAACGTATGGTTCGTAAAATGTGAAACTGAAGAATTGCACACAAACTTGAGGAAGATAAGCCCATCAAAATAAATGTAAACAGGAAGTACAATAAAAAAATATAAAAGTAAAAATGTTTAAAAATTCTGTATAACGTATATTAAATAAAGAATAAAGGTAACACATGTAAAATCCTTAACACATAGTATAAATAGGGAGGTCCGTTGTAGCCAGTGAGGGGGGGGGGGGCATGGAGTGAGAAAGGATCGAACTCAATTGTCATTGTAAAACTGGGTTGTTTTTTTTTTTGTTTTTTTTTTTTTGTTTTTTGTTTTTTGTTTTTTTTCATCTTTCAAAGTATAATAAAATCTCAGTCCCAGGGGATGATGCACCATGTGGACCTTACAAATTTGTACACTTCACTGTGTTAGCTGTCTTACCATAGCCTTTGTCCTTTTCACAAGTTTATTAGCACCACCTTTTTCCCGCTGAAAAACATTTTCAGTGAAATATATAGAAAAATTTGCCTAAAGAAGCAAGACAAACCACCTCATACTCAAAATCAAATCATCCTCTTAGAAAAAGAAAATATCTCTCGTTATCTCTTTCAACCTCACCAAGAAGTGCCTTGTCAATAGACTGATCAATGCTTTTTTGTAAATTGCACTGGCTTCGTTTTACAATACGTGCCATCTTAATATTGGTGCAAAGAATCGTTAACAACACCACCCACCACTGACCATATTCCTTTCAGTCGATAAACATGTGTTTTGCAATATCACCCTTTATTTCTATAATAGTTTATCACTGTGTATCGCCAACACTAACTTCGTTGACTATTTGTGGTTGATCAGTGTTTCAGATAAAAGATAAGTGTACATTAGAACATATTACATTTGCCCCTTGTAGAGTCAATCCCTATATGTTATTATATATATATATATATATATATATATATATATATATATATATATATATATATATATATATATTAGACGAAGAGAATTACAATATGCTAATAAAAGATTTGCTTTAAAAAAATGAATTAAAAACTTATTTCGTAAACTAAATTCTAATTAACTTGAACTTTCATTACCTTCATTTAACTTTTCTATTATTAGTTGCACCTAGTTATATTATATTATATTATATGACATGTCATATTATACCATAATAATTTATTGTATATTTTTATATTCTTCTACCACTTGTTTATTTCATGTAACCTTTTATATTTTTTTTTTGTAAACCCTCGGGAAAAAACACCCTTAGACTGATGGAGTAACACAAATTTCAATTACCAGAAGAAAAAGGGCCAATAATAGATAGTACAATTTAAGTGATATCAATGGTCGGAACAGTTACTGAAAAGATAAAATATATTGTTAAATTTAATGTCCACACTTGTGAACAGTGTGACCGTTCTTTTGAGCTCTTCGGAACCCTAATTGGGCTTTTTGTTAAAAATGTCCTTCCATGTGCTAAGTTTGTAAAATGGCGGCGTACGGGTGCACAGGCGTACACAGGAATGCAGGTAGTAACGCTGTGTTTTTCTCTGTTTATCTTCAAAAGCAAGTGTTCGTTAGAAATTAAAAGTAAGTGATTGCCGATATTCGATACAATGACAGCAAAATTCTGTCAACAGGTAAATTACAATTCATTCGTCATTCAAACATATTACTCATGCTCTGAGTCCCACACCTGTTGTAACAACCACAATCTATGTACACAACTAATCAGCGACAAGATATTGCAGGGAATAGTAAATAACAACCACAATCTATGTACACAACTAATCAGTGACTATCTGTGTACACAACTAATCAGCGACAAGATACTGCAGGGAATAGTGCAAGGTCCTGACGTAATAATTGTAATATTCAGTACTGGTCACCAAATTCTTTCATGAAGTCTCGTTCTACAAGAACCGCAACTAAGATTTAATAATGCGCCCGCAGATCTAGGTTTATGCAGTTTGTTACGAGTATTCAGTAGAATAAACAACATAAACCCTGATCTGCCAGCGCATTATGCGACGGCAGATCAAGGTCTAAGTTGTTTGCAATTGAACCCGACTTGCAAGCGAATAACGGGAAGTTGTCTTATGTGTGTTTCTTTATTTAAACAATGTTATAGGTAAGAAAAACTAATTTGTCTTCTGTGTGATTCTTTATTTAAACAATGTTATAGGTAAGAAAAACTAATTTGTCTTCTGTGTGATTCTTTATTTAAACAATGTTATAGGTAAGAAAAACTAATTTGTCTTCTGTGTGTTTCTTTATTTAAACAATGTTATAGGTAAGAAAAACTAATTTGTCTTCTGTGTGATTCTTTATTTAAACAATGTTATAGGTAAGAAAAACTAATTTGTCTTCTGTGTGATTCTTTATTTAAACAATTCAATAGGTAAGAAAAACTAATTACTTTTCAGCCAAATTCAAAGTAACAAGAATATATTAAGTATTATCTTGAAGTAACGCAGAGAAACTTCCAAATTTTTTTTTTTTTTGTATTCTATTGCAATACTAGTGTCTTCTCAATTTGTCGACATTTTACTGAAGCCAGGTAGAGTTAGGTGTGTATCAAGGCACTATTCCAATGATGGTATTTAAAGGAAAGGAAACTCCAAAATAATACTAAGTTTAATTTATGCTTCATGCATAGTCACCATTTTAACAACGGAAATGATGTATAGTATTTGTATGCCTTATCTGTGTATAAACAGGTGAATCATCGACCTGTTAATGCACCAATCATCCAGTCTATCATCAATCAATACATTAATTTATCTTTTTAACAAATCAGTCGGACAAATAAACGACCTATGTATGCATGTTTGTAATGTTACGGAATTATGTATATGGAATCTATAATGTGCCTAAACTTTTGGCCTATGACTCTACTTTAAAGTTGTGTCAAATAGTGAGTCATATTTAAGTTGGGTTTAGTTGTACTATTAATCAAATAACAACATGTTTACTGACCTTTTGTTCAAAGTCAAAGCTGTTTACTGTACCTGGAGTAATTTTCGATGAAACAGACGCATTTAGTTTTGCATTCTGGGTCGTAATATGACACGTTTCCTGTTGTGAAATGTGCCATTTGCAAGTTATATAAAAAAAAACTGAAGTTACGAATTATTTACATTCCATTTTAGATCTTGAGTTGAAAAGAACTGTTTTTTTATGATCAGCTTTGGAATCCTCAGATTGTTTTAAATAATAGCCGAGCTGGAATCCTGTAATGCTGCTGTAATGCCATGCTGTATAGATAATTCGAAAGGAATTATTTATTGGACCATTCATCAGAGCTCCCTGGAGTTATAGTTAGGACTTTCTCGGATGCCTCTGAATATTCGTAAGATGATCTGACATTATCGTTGGTACATCGGAACATTACAGACTCATTCATTCGGAACCATCATCTATTCAGAAGATTCGTTCATTACGAAGATTCATTTGGAACATTCATTAACTTGGAACATTCATTCATTTGGAACATTTTATAGTTTCTGTATATACAGGACTTGCGATTAGGACACTAATAATTGTTGGATTATTTGGATTATAATATACGATACTGTAAATGTATTTTGATTTTTACATTAATTATTTAGAATAAATTGTTTGTTGATTTTTACAAACATTGTTGGTTTCACTTTCTTTTTGTTACGTTTGTTCGAGCCATAGAGTCGTAACAGTAATAAATGAAACAAGGTGATAAATTGAATATTAGATATGGTTTTGATTTGATTTGCCTTGATTTTATGGCACAGCAAACCACTGAAGGTTATTTAGTGTCAAGGTAATTGCAGTAAAGGTACTTGCCACGGGGCACAGCACGGTAAAAGACCGACCCGGGCTGATTTGATAGTAGAATTCGTACCCGCAACTACTGTAGGGGGGCGAAAATTCATATTTTGTCCAACAAGACCAGCGATGACAATACGGGGCAAATGGTTTCAAAATTCAAACTTGTGTTGTTGTTGTTGGTGGTGGTGGTGGTGGTGGTGTGTGTGTGTGAAAACGCGGATACTTACATTGAAATTTCACTTGCCCAACAGCGATGTTAAGCTGACCGGGTTAATTGGTCTCGGGAATAGTCGTGTCCACTTCTGGGCGCGAGTCTTACACCCTAGCCAGCCACCGCGTCTGATATATGTATGTATGTATGTATGTATGTATGTATGTATGTATGTATGTATGTATGTATGTATGTATGTATGTATGTATGTATGTATGTATGTATGTATGTATGTATGTATGTATGTATGTATGTATGTACGTATGTATGTATGTATGTATTAAGCTAACGTTATCATGTCGAGATATTTTATACCATAGGTAATCAGAACTACGTCTTTTACGGCGACAAGTCGAGTTACTGATTGCAATATGATGATATGATTATGTAGATCTGATGACAAATTTAAAATCTACGTTGTATTGATGTCACGTTGCCAAGTGTGAAAATTTGATCTCATGTCTACCTAATTATGTCAACATGTTACATTTGTTAACTCGTTTTGTTGACGTAAATGACGCCGTCTTCATGACGTACGAGTACATTGCCGATTAGTTCATGTGCAGAGAAGTACAATACATATGTTCACAAATGATTGTTACTAAAAAAACACTAGCGTTTCTTACTATGTTCAAAGGAAGGTTTCTATAGGGATCAAAGTCGAATACTTTTCTTAAATTTTGTTATACTACCCACATATTTAAATGCCGTCAGCTTGACGCTGGGTGCCTTTAAATAGAAGTGCAATATTCTGTTCAATTCCTGACTAGAGCATAAATATACCTTTGTGTAGAAAATTTATTTGGTTTTAAATTAATGCTAACTGTCGCTTATATCATCAACTATGAATGGTTTTAAATTAATGCTAACTATCGCTTATATCATCAACTATAAATCATGAGTAATTATAACAAGACTGTTTGATCAAGAAAAACAGTTTCACAAAATTGACAAAGTGTACCAATACGCTGAAATGTTTCCCCATATGATAAGACTCAAATCTAGCTAGGCGTAATTATCGGAAATACAAGGGTGTTATAATATATTTATACAACCGAAGGCATCAAGGGTGTTATAACATTTTTATACAACCGACGGTAACTTTAAATCTTGCCATAAAGTCTCTTTAGAACTTTACAAGATATCAAAATTTATAACACCCCATGGGCCCATTAAAATTTATAACACCCCAGGGGCCCATCGAAACTTAAAATACAATGCTGACCTTATTATTGGTATGGTCAGTCATCAAGCATGGAAACATTGTAATGCTAACTAAAGTCTCTTCTATATTTGTTATTTTTTTTAAAAATATAACTATTACACGAGTATCCTTTGTTTTCACAGACGTCACGATTGTGTACACAAATATCAATTGAAACGTGTGTCTAACGGAACATGACTTTGTGTCGAATATCAAAACCGAGTATTCTAAAAGTGCTGTAAAAATATGAAATTATATATTAACACTTGGCTTTTTAACTTGAACTTAAACAATGATTGATTTCAGCCAGTGCATTTGTTGACCAGGTTATGGTTGACTCTCACAACTACTTTCTTGTATAACGAAGTTTAAAACTGATTACCATAATAATTAGCGCTTTCATATGGTAGCATAATACAATTAATCATAGCAACATACAAGACGAACACTACAGCAAGTCTTGGCAAAAATAACAAAATCGATTATAGTAAATCAACCAACACGATAAGTAAATTTATTTCAAGTTTCTTCATAATGTTTTGATGAGTACACTGTGTAGTTAGGTGCCACTTCGTGTGGCTAGGGAATCAAAATGGCGGGCATAAATGTTACAATTTTTAAAATCTACTATAGATGTTTGTACGTTTAGTTCTGTTTGGAATGAACGGAATGTACTGCCGTCAATCGCATACTGTAAAGACGACTGGATTGGAAAATAAATTACAATAATTTATAAGTTCCACTCTAATATAAAAACATTACAGTATTTGTACAGTCATATAAGATTGTGTTTTTCCATTGTAACCAAATGTTTGTATATATATGTCATACATTTGTACATATGTAATCCAGTTGTTATGTAAAATTAACCAATTTTCGTACATATTTGGTAGATTTTTTAAAAAAACTATAAGCAAATGTAACCCAATTTTTGTTTTGCATAAATGGCAGATCGCTCCTTATTTTACCATAACTTTTACACGTGTCTGCCAATGTAAATGTTTCAGGTATGACCTACAAACATTTTAGCAAGCATATTCTACTAAATCTTTTCAATGGGAGAAATGTAGATTTGACTTGCCTAGATATACAAATATTTAAATGTTCCATTAGTTTAACTCCCCTTTCGTATCGCTTTATAGTATATTCACCTCAAAGTTGCATTAGGTTCTATCTATCTATTTATTTATCTTCGGATAGAGACTGGTAAACTTCGATACTTTATCGTAAACGTAGTCTTATTTTCCAATAAATTGTATTTAAATATTTTCCTTTTCTCATAAAATTGTATTGTTTACATCGGTTTGTACAATGGAGTAAAGAAATCTATGTTAGAGGAATTATCTGAGACCTTCACCAGGTGTATTACTTAAACAGCTATCCATAATTTTACAATGGCGTCAGCACTAGCTTTCAGTAAGTCAAAAATCGCTATCTGACTTATTCGAGTACGTGTTTGACTCGGTTTTTATCCGTTTAGGTCCTTCTAGACTGCTAGTTTGTGTGATGACTAAATATGTATTGCAAATAACATGTTAACATGTATTCCCAAGATTTATCAAGATTAAATTTTAGAAATTCTATGATAACAAAATTGGAAGATTTTAGGGCAAGATGAAGGATAAGAACCTAGTATAAGAAAATGTTTTCACCTATCGAAACAGAAGTCTATACCGGTGTTGCCCGTATGTTAAAATTATGGTTAGAGTGATAATGTATTTGTAAAATAAATCTAGGGTATGTGCTATTTTTTTGTATGTCTCGGTTTACAGATTTAATAGACTTTAGTGATTTATTTGATTATGGGGAATATGACAGTATTCACAGAACTATATGGTGACCAGAGTTAGTTTCCTTAATTGGCCCCTGATTTCCTAATATAAGGATATATTGGGATATTCTCATCTATACTTGTTGAGTAATTAGCGATAGGGATAATTTTGCGAGGCCTGTTTCGTGATACGTTGTTTGGAACTGCGTACAGATAAGTCATACCAAATAGGGAGCAAGAAAAGAATACACGTTTGAAATTGGACTCGTGAATGTATAGTTTGATTACAGGTATTCACGTGTTTTATAGAACCCTTCAGTAACCACGACTGTTGTCTTGATGTCCTTGGTAATATATGGGAAACAACGACTCAAACCAAACTCACGCATATATGCTAAATCTGGCTTTCTCCAGGTTGCTGTTTCTGGTCTCTGACAGCAATATGTTTCTGGTCTCTGTTCTTGGAATAAATATTTGGAGAATCACGTGTCCTTTCGCTTTTTTTTTTTACAAACATTACGTGACTTTCATGTAATATTTTCGAATATTTTTTGCATCAACATTGGAAAGAGAGTTTTGTTGATATCATGTGACTATTTGACTTCTGATGCCATGGACATGTAGGTTACGAGATTTGGGTAGTCACGTGACTAGCAATGCAACTGGCGAGTACCAGGTCAAATGTTATCAACGCTGCAGTTTCATATCGTCTGTCTGCGGACTAAACACATAACGAATGCTATACTCGCAATTTCTGAGAAACTAAACCCGTTTTCTAGGCCAGATAGTAAGTGGCTACCCTATGCCGCCACCGCGCGGTGGAGGCGAATTTACATTTTCGATAGCCAATGGGCTCTGACCCACACCCCAACATAAATGTTAAAATATCTAAAATAAAATGGGAAGGGTCATAGGAAATCTCGGACTAGTATCAAGTATATACATGCATATATATATATATATATATATATATATATATATATATATATATATATATATATATATATGTCTGTCTGTCCGTCTACCTACCTACCTACCTACCTGAAAGAGAACCTCGTTCAACGTGTGGTGGGTACAAGGTAGCAATCTACAGGGTTTACTCAACCGAAACAAATTATGGTCTAACTTGTTTTTCAGCAGCCATCTGTGGGAAGATGCAAAATTTACCTCTCAAGCCGAATAGTTGCTTTATACAGTTGGATTTCTTGTGGATTATTGATCCTGAAACTTTCAAAATGTGGTTGTTTAAAAATGGTGATTAAAGCAAAAAGGTTATATATAAAGCAGGTGATTGAAGTATAGATGTCATGTATAAGGCAGGTGATTTAAATATATATGTCATGTATAAGGCAGGAAATTGAAATAGAGAGGTCATATATAAGCCAGGTTATTAAAGTAAATATGTCATGTATAAGGCAGGTGATTGAAGTATAGAGGTCATATATAAGCCAGGTGCGTCTGTATATAAGACGGAGTAATTGGATTGGTGATTTGAATACAAAATTATACGCGTCTAGCAAAGAGGACTATAGCCGCTCTTTTACATACTCGTCCCCACAACAGTAAGCACTCGTCCCCACAACAGTAAGCATTGCCGTCATCCCAGGGAGATCAGGTTAAATGTGGGCAAACACCGCAAGCTAAACCTTTAACGTCCAATCTACAAAGAACTTGTAAAGGATTTTAATAAATTTATAGCTGATTTTATTCATTGTATAGTTATTTTTTAAGTATTTTAAAAGCAAAACTTGCATGTAATCTTATTTAAAGAAATTTATATCCGCAGCACGAAAGCGACCGAATTATGTATTTTGAGGGTTTATGTAGAAAGTGAGACAAGTTTGGTAAATCCTGCCAACTTTCAAGAGTAATCTGAAAGAAAACCTGCATTTCTGAAGCATTTCTTCCAAGGTTTACAATTCGCAAAGAAACCGGATAATGTAGTTTGTCTGTCTGTATCTATGAAAGAAGTCCTTTAATCTGTGAATCCTTCCATACGTGGCATGATTGTCATCGCACGCGTACAAGTCCAGTTTTCATTCAGCGAATGCATAAGTGCAACCCAAAACATCCTTAAGGGACCTCCAACTAAATAGCATTTATTTTCCACATCATCATAAGGTATACAATCAGAATAAAACTTAAAACGTCCCTTATCAGCTAATCTTTATATAATTAATTATAAACATTTTCCCCATTTAAATTACATATGTAATAAAATAACCTGAAAATTGTAATCTCATGACCATCACTAGAAAACTGGAATATAAAAGTAAGCTACACACAACTATATAATACAAAATTAAAATGTCGTTTACACCTTTGCTAACTAGTAAAAAAATTCAGAAGATGCAAAAAAAAAAAAAAAAAAAAAAAAAAAAAGATTTTGAAGAACGATGACTTCTTGTTGGTGTTTGACGGTACATCAGGACAAAAAAGACTATTTATACCCGAGCCAACTGGAATAAAGTATCGTGCCCAGACACACTCAATGGAAGACAGCCCGGACTGGTGTGGGTCGTATATCTTGTCCCGACACACTCAATGGCAGACAGCCCGAACTCGGTCGGATTCACACTTGCAAACAGCTAATTGTGAGTTGGGCATCGTAACCAGTAAACCACCACAGTGCTACTGTATCTGTTGAAACTTCAGCCAGTTGAAGCGGAAAAGTGAATTCACCAATTATTGTATACAATTCCCTTACAAACTTTAAAATACTCAGGCAATGAGTTGTATAGTGGCCCAAGACATTTTATATTCAAGAGCTATTCGCCTCTACTGACATACCGTTTTCTTTCTATACTTTCCAAAGTCGCAATAATATATATATGTATATATAAGCCCAATTGCTTGGAGTAAACAAATAGTTATTTTTCGATGATAAAAAATGGAAAGTTACTGACCGAAAAACTTGGAACGAGTGAGTTGCAACAGTTACTCGTCCCTGTCCTCATTGTACGTAATACAGTACATATCTCCACCACATGCACAGGCTTCTACGAAACAGCGATAGGTAACTGACTCAAGTTTGTTACTAAAATGAGTAAAATAAATTCATAGAAATAATAATTTATATTCGTAGTGAAGACAGCACATTTGAAGGCCTTCTAATACATAACCCTTATACTAAGAAGAAGAGACAAGGCCTGTAACTCTAGAAATTGCAGTATATACCTAGCCCTCAATTTCTTCATGACATTCACATTGACAATGATAACTTTTAGTAATCTATGTGTCATTTTAATTTGGAGAAATTTTAATTTTAAAAAAGCTATCACATATTATAAGTCAGACATAGTCACGTAATGTAAGACATCGACCCTGAATGTTATGATGTGAAGTGGGGGGGGGGGGGGGTGCGCTCTGGAATTTACACCAACTTTCCTCATAAGTAATCCAGTTTAGTCAAGCCTCGACTTCTACTCAAGGTCACTTTTGAAAGAGGAGATTGCTGATTGGCTATTAGAATTGGAGGGTTTCTACGTCAGGATCATGCTTAAATGTCAACGCTGTTGTATGCACATTACGTGCTTCGTGAATGGATTACAATGGCGTGAATTCTGTGAAAGTTGGTGGAAAATGGCGGAGACACTTAAAATATTTCTTTCAAATCTAAGCTAAGAACATTTTTACTGTGAAAAGTAGCTACATACTGATAGAAATATATGCTGGAGTCTTCGCTTTGATGTAAGAGTGTATCAATTAAACTGGAGTCTTCACTTTGATGTAACAGTGTATCAATAAAGCTGGAGTCTTCACTTTGAAGTAACAGTGTATCAATAAAGCTGCAACCTTCAAAATAATGGTGAACTGAGGCAAGCGTAACGCTGGCTAACCAGACGAAATTTTTTTTTGTTTTAAAAATCCAAACATTTTTTTTTATTTTTGACATTCTCTGGCTCTTAACTTCTTATAGGTCTAACTATTAAAGATGTGTGATAGCTGGTTGAAATTCAAAATGTCTCCACATCAAATGATGCCTTAATTACTGAAAAGTGTCACTTGTAAAACACGATGCAGTTTCTCGAGTGTACAAGTCTTATATCGTATTATATATTTATCAAAGGGGCAATGTGTTAGAAGGGTTTTAAACCCACTGTCTTCACTCCAAATATAATATTGTCATGATTTTTAGAGATTTTAGTACGAAGCTTGCATCTGGTACCTGTGTAAAAAAAAAAAAAAAAGAAAGTCTGGTTCTTTTGCGATATGTTCTAATCTGAAGATGCAAAATAGAGAAAAGTAATCGTTAAATTACGTATGTTAGATATTAGTCAGTGGTGAACTTCGGTGCTGACCAATGCCAGAAAATCTGAGATTTGTTCTCAATGAAGGATTCTGCATCAAACTCGCCCCAAGGACAAATAAGTAGGAACATTTTCGTCGGCCCAGCCAATATTTACCCGGTCATGAATAGAGGATGAGTGGTTTTCCTAAACCCTGATTATATGCATTTGTTTCCTTTTTACATAATTAAAATTTTGTTCTTACTCTGGCAGCTGGTAGGTGTGAAATTCAAACGTCAGCTTTAATATCGCCTACAACCACCAACATTTTAAAGACATTGCAAACTATAACGTGATCATGTGATCAGTTCATGCCATGTATACTAGCCAAATTTCACTCTTAATTATTTAATACCGTATGTGCCCGCATATACCGCTGAATAACTGCAAACTGCATAGATCCAGATATGCCGTCTGATAATGAGTCAGCATGTCTTGGTCTATGCAATTTGTTAAGATTAATAAGCAGAACAAACAACATAGACCATGATTTGCCGGCGCATTATTCGACGGCAGATCAGGGTCTGTGTTGTTTGCAGTTGGACTTGACTTGTTGGCGAGTATATACGGTCGATATTAACTTCATAAATACACAAAATGCAAATGAACTCATGTTTATGGACAAAATTTAGTTCAAACGTTTGAAAATATAGCGTGTCTACCATGTGTTCGGTGCCGCCATATCACAAAAGTAAAATTTATGAATAATATGAAAGCATCAGAGGATCTCCGAATGGTTCGCTGTGTCGCGAGGTCGATTTGTATTCACTGCATTACTATATACACTACATGTGCTCAAGAGCTGATTGGTTCATTGGTGTAAAAAATATGTAATGTTGTTTGAGTGACATATTTTCATAAAATAACAGATTTGACCACATTAAACCTCAAGGCATGTTTGCTTGTAATTCAATCGTGCCTTATTTTGCAAACGATGACAAAAAATGTAACGATTTGTGCTTTATCTGGGTCGAAAATTAAAAGTAGCGGTTCCTACTTTAGCTACAGTTTCATGACTGCCTGACTAAACAGCAAACTGTTTGTTATGTTCGGCATGGAATTACTGTAATCACGAGTTTCAACTGCATTGTACATGTAGCCATAGTAAACAAACAGACTTTGTGACTTTAAACAGATACTCAGAAAAGGTAATCAATAAAAGAAGGGGATGGGCAAATAAGGAATTACTGTAAAAATAATAATCTATCTCTCAGTGGCAGCGGGAGGGTTTGAAGCGCCCGGGGGCAATGTTCTTTAATGATGCCTTCCCTACCGAGGCGCCCGAGGGCAATGTTATTTAGTGGCGCCCCTACTTTGCGGCAAAGAACAGTTTTTATGTCAGTTGCCAATCTCCACCCCCACCCCACCCCATCTAAGCCCTGAAAATGGGGGCTTAGATGGCGGGGGGGGGGGGGGGGCAACAACAAAAAAATCCCGACGGCGCCTCACCTCGCCCAGTGCCCGGGGGCAATTGTCCACCCCACCACCACCACCACCACCACCACCGACAAGCCCACCCCCTCTCGCCGCCACTGCTATCTCTTATTTTAAACACTTCATAAACAAATTTAGTTAATGTACATATTATTACTAGAAGTTACAAATTGAATGCGCTTGTGCGTGGTTGGTATGGAAGAGCAGGTTTGGATAATCAGCAAAGGCGAGACCGTTTCTTTTTCTTTTTTCCTTCGTTGACTTAAAAACTATTGAGGTAAGTACCTCTTCTTGTTTTCTATTCTACACACACACAAACACACACACACACACACACACACACACATATATATATATATATATATATATAGAGAGAGAGAGAGAGAGAGAGAGAGAGAGAGAGAGAGAGAGAGAGAGAGAGAGGGGGGGGGGGAGAGAAGCCTGATTGTTTTTTGTAGTCCACATCTTTCATGTTTATAAACACTTAAAAGTCGTTGGAGGGCTATAGTCCCTTATGCGAGCCAAATTACTCATTTCTTCCTGTTGGTACAGGTATTTTTATACACGACTGAATCACGGTTTGTTGGCAAGTTCAGACTTTATTTGGAAGAGTCTATTTTGTATATTTAAGTATGTATCAAATTTTATCTACCTATTGCACACTTACTAGATAGCGAAATCAAAGGGGATGAACTTATCATGCCGAGTATACTGTACAATGTTTATGTTTTGGTTTTGAATTTAAGCAATTACACCCCTATGGTTAGCGTGCATTAGGTCTATTATACCCCAATGGGTAGATCATGTTCAGAGATTAGATACAAGATGCAAAACACCAGAAACTTCAATTAACGTCGATACCCTGGGTAACATAAGAATACTCTCTCATCTCATCTCTCCCGTAACATGGCAGGTCGTATGAGGCGCCACTTATGACTTTGCGACAATCCCTCTCTCCATTTCGCCGTATTCTCCACTGCTCTTTGGGACTTTGCAAAGTCCACGCCTGTCGACTCTTTGATATTATCTTCCCATCTCTTCTATTGTCTGCCTCGTTTTCTCTTTCCTCTCACTGTGCCCTGGAAGATTGTATTTGACAGGCCGGATGAGCGTGAGACGTGACCATACCATCTTAGTTTGCGTTTCTTTACGGTGGTGAGCAGATCTTCATATGGTCCAATTGCACCTTGGATTCTGATGCGCACCTCCTCATTTGAGACGAGGTCTAAGTATGAGATTTTCAGGATCCTTCAATAGCATCTCATCTCTAGGGCATGGATTCTTCTCTGATGTCAGGGTCCACGTTTCACATGCATATAGGAATATGGACATGACGAGGGAGCGCATAAGCTTGATCTCGGACCCAAGCGTGATGTTGTTGTCCTTCCAAATAGGTTTCAGCCTAGCCAGTGCAGTTGTTGTCTCCGCAATCCTGGAAAGAACCTCAAGTTTTGAACCTTCATCAGAGGCGATAGCACCTAGGTATTTGAAGCTTGTCACTGTGCCCAGCTTCTGTCCATTCACTCTTATTTCCTTACACTGGTCCTCTAACCAGCTTTCCTTCGCTCTCTTTAAGCTCTTCTTAATCCTGTTGTTAATCTTCCTGTATTTTTCTGCTCCTTCAAGGTCTCCTCGCTACCTTTTCCGTTCTCTCCTCACATCACAGAGGTCGAGGATATCTGCTGTGACCCAGGGCTTCTTTATCATACGATGTTGGCCAAGGATTGCATTGGCTGTGCCTATTATTGCTGTGATGAAGGTGGTGATCACGGGATCTCGGTTTATTTTTTCAGCACCCAGCATTGTGAGTGGTGCAAATTTGCCGCCTATTGATGCTTCAAATGCTTGTGCCACGCTTGGATCTTTAAGTTTTTCAAGTTCAAACCTGGTCCTAACCTGTCTTGGCTTATTGGTCTTGCTCAGACGAAGTTTGATAGTCATCATCAGCAAGACATGGTCGCTTCCTATGTCCGCTCCTGGGAAGCTACGTGTTCTGGCAATGTTAACGCTAGACCGGAAGCGCTTCCTCACCAAGATGTAGTCAATTTGGTTGTGATGTTTTCCGTCTGGACTGTGCCAAGTCCATCTTCTATATAATTTGTGGGGGCCAAGACTGTTCGTTAGCACTAGGTTATTGTAAGTGGCGAAGTCCAGGAGCTTGAGTCCTCTCTCACTGGTCTGTTCATTACAGTATGAACAGCAGACTTCTCGACAGTCTGCCTGTGCGTTTACTCCTACTTTGGCATTTCAGTCCCCTTGGATAACTAGAATATCCTTCTTTGGTGTCTGGTCAATAAGAATTTGAAGCTGGTAGTAGAACGCATCCATTTCCTCATCATCATGGTCAGATGTTGGGGCATAAACCTCTATGATGGTGATGTTGAAGGGAGATGCCCTCAAGCGAATGGTAATCAGCCTGTTAGACACTGGTCGACAACCTATTACTGCACTCACCATGTCCTTATGTACCATAAATCCGACTCCATGCTTATGCTTGTCCTCATGTCCACTGAAGTAGATCCTGTGTCCTTCATCTGTTGATCTCTCTCCGAAATTCTTCCAGCGCATCTCGCAGAGTCCAAGGATGTGTCATTGGTATCTTCCCAATTGTTTAAGGGTGAGGAATGTGTATGATCCTAAATGCAGCTCCAGAGGAGTGAAAGGTCGAAAGATCGAAATTTACATTCTCACATATAATATAAATTCTGATAATTTGCCCTACCCTCCACATCTAGTTATTTCTTCCTTTTAGTTATTTTACATACATACATACATACATACATACATACATACATACATACATACATACATACATACATACATACATACATACATACATACATACATACATACATGCATACATATATGCAAAGATAGGAGCCTAAAATGAATGCAGAAGTATAAAAAGGTTAATATTTTCATTCCGAAGGACAAGACACACTTCCGTGAGTAACGTTCCTAATAGAGCTCTTTGCCTGAATGCTCAAATATGCTGACGTGCTTCGTGTATATATATATATATATATATATATATATATATATATATATATATATATATATATATATATATATATATATATATATATATATTTATGTTACCTGAACACGGGATCACCTGTGAACCTGTTAAAAGCCCTACATATATTATATTACTAGACGGGGACAAAAATACCGCAAAATATAGGAATATTTTTCCCTATGTTTTTAAAGAGCATACAGAAAACAACGTAATTTTTATTTGTCTAGAAAAAGGTAAATCGATTCAACTTGATTCTGACGGGATAAAAAAGGGATTGAAAAATAAAATCTGCCTTGGGTTCCAATTTTGAGACCTCTGCCCAAGATTTCGATCACTACCAGCTGATTTAATCCGAACTATGGTGAGAATTAAAAGTGTTTGCTTTCCAGAAAGCTTGAAGGATCCGCTACAGTTGATTCATTGTTTGATTTGGGAAGAAAGATTAAAATAAATACTGACAGGGGGCTGACAAAGCAGGTCATATAATGTATTTGAAGAAGGGGTATTATTTTCATGCTTTGCAAGTGTGAGCTAGCTTTATGGTATCACTACACTAATTAAGGCAATAAGCTGTTATTGCATCCTATTGGAGTCCATTCGAAAATCATCAATATTATTTCTCTGATTTTTCATTCTGAAGCAAAGTTTCTCTTAGTAATACTATACTGGCAGGTATATCCATGTCCCTGAAAATATTTCATGGTAATTTTATTTATTATTTAGGAAACAGAAAAGTAATCAGAAGTACCATAGAGATATTGATCTTTAGTCCACAATTTGAAATGTTTTACTCAATCGCCCATATTTTTGCATAATATGTTTCACTCTCTGTCCTCCAGATTTTGGCATAAAATGTTTTACTCTAAGTCACCCAGAATTTGGCATAACGAATCTTATAATCAGACTTGTCTTAAGGTATCCTTTATATTAAACAATCAACTGTCTTTAACAACCCCTGTTTAGCTCACCTCTACGGAGAAGATGCGATCTTTTGTTCGACCTCGTGAGCGTCGGTGTCCGCACATATAACAGTATATACATGTACATAACCTCACTGCATCTCATCTCAACCATGTTTTTTTCGAAGGTCCAAAGCAAACGTTTGGAGTGTGTTTCAAAGCACTTACACCAGGGGATAACTTTGTACAGTAGCTGTACATTCTTGTGTAGGTTTTTGCATTTAGCTCAGGTTTTTGGCACATCAGAATCTCCCATCGTAGCCATACAATCCTGTATACAGACGGTTAGAAAGACAAGGTTGGAGCTGCCATTGCTCCACCCCATGGTGGCACCATCTCGAGTCGGTTATCGGATAACACCTCAATATTTACCCGAGCGCATACCCTATTAGTGTTCATTGACAAGGGAACACATTCCCGTCGAGTGTATCGACTTCTACCCTTTGAGAAAGAAGAATTTAGATGCGCACCCGAGAAAATATTGGTCTTTCTGAGTGATTGCAATTTGTATAACAAATTTTGATCACATGTTTTAGGGATTTTACATGTGTTACCTTTACATGTTATTTTATATACCTTGTGCAGAATTCTAACATATTTATCTTTTATATGCTCTCTATTATTTTACATGTCATTTCTGTCAGCATTTAATATAGGATTACTAGTTTTATTTGATGTATATACGTATATAGTTTGTATAGAATTTTATGAGGACCATATGGGAGATTAACTTTAATTCTAAGTATGATATCCTCTTAAAATAAAGGGATTAAAATAAACTCGGTGACTGTATGCATCTGTGTTAGTACCACACAATTATTTACTGATTTTCTGCGCTTGACTCGCGGCCAAGTTAATTGTGATATTTTTTTTTTATTTTTTATTTTTTATTTTTTTTAGGGGGGTGGTCTTTTGTTTACTTTCACACCTGGAATCATGGAACTTGGTCAGGGAATTTATCTTAATGAGTACTTCAACCTCATTACAAATGTAGGTCATTGTGACCCATATTTCACGCTTCAACGACTTGGGTTCAATTTTGTGTTTTCACTGTTCATGCTTGAATCATTAAACTTGATGAATATATACATCTCTATTAGTACCACACCTGTACTAAAAAGATCAATGTGCCCTACATTTCACATTTTACGTGTTTAGATTGTGCCTGTGTGTTTAGCTCATGATCAAATAGGTTTTATGCATGCTGTGCGTATAATATCCTATATAAAATCATGAATCATGAAACCTGGTGAGGGAATACTTCTTGATGAACAATACTCCCTCATTTCAGTAGTAGGTCATTATGACCCATATTTTAGGCTTCATTGACTTGGGTTAAATTTTGTATTTGATGATCATTTCTCATTCACCGATCATGCCAGAATCATGAAATTGACATTGATACGCATCTCCTTTAGTACTATACCCCTACAATAGAAGAAGTTCATCGTGACCAAAATGTTTTCTTTTAATGGCTTTTGATCACTTTAAAGAACCCAAATGTACATTCCCCACACACCAACACCCCACTTCAGGTGTCTGCCATGGAATTTCAATCCCCTCCCCTCCTCCTCCACCCCCCCCCCCTCCCCCATCACCTGGAAAGTGGAACGTAGTGTGTATCATGCCACGATGCACAGGAATTTCGCTGAACCCTTGTTTTCAATCAATAAAACACATTCTTTTATACACTGCACACAGGTATTCGCGAATATATAAAAACACACCCAGCCTATGTGCATGTCAGCTAGGCGTTTACAAGTTAGTGTTGAAATCAAGGACAACACACTACTACCCGTCGACTGTATAGAAAGACCCAACAGTCTATAAATAAATAACAAAGATACGCCATGTCAGCTAGGTGTTTACAAGTTAGTGTTGAAATCAAGGACAACACACTACTACCCGTCGACTGTATAGAAAGACCCAACAGTCTATAAATAAATAATAAAGTTACTTGAAGCAAACAACTATTAAGGTTAGGTACATTACACCGTGTATTTTGAGCCATATGACTTCATATTAGCACACCAGGACTTCATATTAGCACACCAGGAACTATACGTTATGATTCAAAGTCCAAAACATTTAAAAGAGATTTTGAAACAACCTCTATAAATGGACAGAAGAGCTCATGCATAGATGTCTTCACACCATAGTGGTCAAGTATTTAAACCATAGTGGTCACTGATGTTACGGGTGAGTAAACTCAAGTTTACAACAATCTGTTTAGAGGGAGGGGGTGTCAATGCAAAAATGAATATGAATGTTCTGGGCTTAGTCAATTTTTGGTGAAGTTTTGAAAACTAAAAACACAAATCACAATGCTTTTATTTGTGACAGTTGAATAAATAATCTAGCTATTTGCAAGTTCAGTAATGTAATCTAGGTACTTCTATCAGTTCAGTAATGTAATCTAGGTACTTCTATCAGTTAGTAAGAACTACAGGGTATAGCTTCAGCTGTGTCATTTGGCATAAACCTTACAATGGTACCGGTGTAACTTTACATTCGCTCATTCCTTTTATATTTTGCCATGCTTCAATAAATACAATTCAAAAGACCTTGTCCTCTATATAGAAACACACCCACGGAAGGTGTACTCCAAGTCATATTAGTCGTTGGTAGTGACGGAAAGTGTACTCCAAGTCATATTAGTCGTTGGTAGTGACTGAAGGTGTACTCCAAGTCATATTAGTCGTTGGTAGTGACTGAAGGTGTACTCCAAGTCATATTAGTCGTTGGTAGTGACTGAAGGTGTACTCCAAGTCATATTAGTCGTTGGTAGTGACTGAAGGTGTACTCCAAGTCATATTAGTCGTTGGTAGTGACTGAAGGTGTACGATATGTAGTGGCTGAAAATCGCCAGTGAGCATGATTTGCTTTTATAAGATATGGGATATTTCTAACACAAAACAAACAGAGACAAATAGATATAACTTAATATAATCTTGGGAGAATTATCGACACATTTAAGCTGATCATAGACCCACAGAAGTGTAAAGCGGAAGATATATGTGAAACTTTGATGGTCGTCAGGTAATGTTCGATGAAAATTGTAATCTATGGCATTATTGGCGAGACGTTTGTCTACAACAACAACTTGATTTTTTTTTTTAACAAATCATAAATATCGTGTAATTCATATGTTACTCTACAAAGAGACAGGTGTCATTTCCTCATGTAATGAGAAATAATGGGGTGCACGACAATTCGCCCAAAACGACAAACTTGCCAATGCGACATCTCGCCAATCAATAAAATTGCCTGTGCCACACTTTGCCGAACGACAAACTGGCCAAATGTCAATTTGTGGACTGTTCACAGCGAGAACGATGTCATGTCGTAAAGCAAGCCCGCCAAAAACGATGTCATGCCATAAAGCAACCCCGCAAAATCTATTTTCAAGCATAAGAATAGTTTACTTCTGCACGAGGGTCGTCGAGTTTGTAGGTAAATTGTTTGCCTCTGTCTCACAACCTATAAGGTATAGCAATATCGCATATGCAGTTGTGATAACTTGGATAAATTTGATGTAATCATTTAGCAGTGAACCATTGCATGTCATATTGTTTATATTTTTTTCGGGTTTTTTTTTTTTTTTTTTTTTTTTACGTGTCAATCTTTGCCCCTTAATTGGAACTAAAACATTCTTATCTTATCTTTTTTTAATTTTATATTTGTTTGTTCGACGAAATGGTCGCCCAAATGACGTTTGAACCAAGTTGTACCAAAATATTGAATAAACCCGAAGAATAGGTAATATATATTATCAACATTTTTCTTGCAAACAGGTTATGTTTTAATCATTTTGTTTATTAATTTCACATTGATCAATACAATTGTATTACAAGATTTGCGAAATACAGAATTCTTTGAAATGATTTTGTGTTTGCTTTTCTTTTTAGTTCCTGCTTTATATATATATATATATATATATATATATATATATATATATATATATATATATATATATATATATATATATATATATATATATATATATATATACTTTTAAAAAGGTAAGATACTGCATTTGACAAATTTTCGGCAAGATTTCAACACAACTAGCAGACTTGCGACGAGTTCAATCGAAGAGTTTTTCTTCAGCAGGGTGTCGTATCGGTGGATTTTTGGGTGAGATGGTGCATCGGCAAGTTTGTCAATCGGTGAGATGTTGTATCGGCCAGTTGTCCATCCTGCTGGTTGTCATTGCCGTAGTAGACCCCGAAATAATGATTCGCAAGTAGTTAAGAACGCGACAATTCTGGCGCTCTGTGTATTATTATTATTATTATTATTATTATTTTCTCCAAATTTCAAATATTTCCATCTCGCAGATTTGCTTCTACCTTGTTGAATTGAATTTTCAAATATTTTGCATTCAGCGCGTCAAAAACTTCACTTTCGTAACAACAGCTGTCGGTAAATGAGTAAACCATGAAGTTTACAAACAAAGACTCCATGAACTCTCACTTTCTGTACTACATAAATGAATTCAAGTCCCGAAATGCGTGACCAACACGTATAATCATTAACTAATTTCCTGAAAATATTTATTGAGAAAGAAAGTTTAAATAAATAAACATTTTTGTCTATTTACTAAGCAATGATCCGTTGACTTGTATGTATTGTTTTGCAATATTCTAAAGGTTTTTGCAATTGTATTAAATTATTCGCTTGCCTTTTCTACAATGTCTTGGTCGAATTATCCTTTTCCATTCTATCTGTTTATTTAACTCTAAACATCCCCGAGATTTTCCACTTCATTCATTTAATTTAGCAAAGCTTCGCCTAGAACTTCACACCCATATTTATGTTACAAAGCCTGCTTGGCCATCAAAGGGTAATATTTGAGATGTGTATCTGGCGTAGACATGACGTACTTATCAGACACTATTCCAGCCTTTTCTTTTAAAATTTGTTGCAAATTGGAATCTTGTAGATACTGCACGATTTCACTCATTTACAATGCTCTGATGGGTACTATTATCTAATTTTAAAATCACTGTATTCTTTCTCTTCGAATATTTTATCTCAGTTTGGTTTATAAGAAACTTAATTTAAGTCTGTTTATATCCCGCAACCATTGTATTGTTTACAATTATTGTAATTTTTTTAAAATTTTTATTTTGTATTATTTTTTTTATTTTATTTTATTTTATTTTATTTTTTGTATTTGTTGACATTTACTGAACAGTCACCTACTGCTTAATTTGTTGTTTCTGCTACATTAGTTGTTTCGAAAGCCGCAGTAGCTCAGTTGGTAGCGCATCGAACTCGTAATCCAAGGGTCGCAGGTTGGATACCCGTCCAGGCCTGTGTCGGCTGCCTCGATGTGTCCTTGGGAAAGGTACTTAGCTCTCATTTCCTCAGAATGATATAGCCAATAATGTGTTAAAAGTGCCGTAAAAACAAACAAAAATAAAAACCAAATCATTAGTTGTTTCATTGTGAACTTGTTTGTTTGTATTCCTTTTCCCATTCATTACCTCTGATAATTGTTTTCATTCTTCACTCTCCGAATGTGCAACGACGTAGCCTGTGCTGATCACAGCAGCAGGTTGCTTCGAAGGGATAACCTTGTTTTTTTATGCCTAAATGGGAATGGTATTTCAAATTCTCTCTTGATTTTATAATAAGAGTTCCTAGGCACGCCGGTTTTCTTATAAGCTCTCCATATATTGCCGTCCAATTCCAATTCCGAGAAGACGTTCAAATTAAAGATAGTTTCTAATTTTTTGTAATGTCTATGATGCTTTTGACTGAAGTTATCCCATTCCAACGCATCTCTTTTAATGCAGAAGTATTTGCTTCTTGATTCATTACTTGTTTTGAATTTACATTGAGTTGAAACACGCGTATTGTAAATAGCCTTCAGGTAAAGTATTTACGTTATCAAACAAACATCTTTTATTGTCATCAGCTGAAAAAGTTGCCTTGTTCATAGACACGCTATATATCATGACGATATAACTTAATCTGATTTATTCCCTGCTAAGTTTCCTCTTTGTACATATTTAATTTTAAATTATGTTGATCACTCATTTCTTTACACCCTTGCATGCCTTGTTGTTCCTTTTTTTTTTTTTTTTTTTCTTCTTCGATATCAGTCTCAAACGAACGGAGTTTTGACCTGAAGCCACGAAAAGGTCCGCCGTTTAGTTTCTCTTTGAAAAGGCCGGCTATCTTTTTGTTTATTAGTGGTATGTTATACATGTTGTCCATCGGGGTAATCCCTTGTCACATTTAATGTTAACCATCAATTCATTGTAAAAGTTCTCAGTTTTGACATTAATGCACGACAACTCTGTATCAGTCTTAAGTAGTTTGATTCTATTGTCGTACGAATCTTTCAACTTGTAGTCAGATTCTTACATCAACCACTTCTATGGCTGTAGCATCACGAAACCACGGTGAAATGGTTTGACTGAATTTATTTTCTTATTTCACGCTATAAGTTGAGCAACATGACATACCTTTTCTCCAAAAAGCTTCAATAATAACACCCAAGGTATTTCCCCTCATACATCAGTTGGTTTTGATCTGGTTCAGCGAAAAGATGCCTAACAGTTTAAAAAAGCAAATATCTGTACTTCATTTCATTTGAAAATATCAATCTGATCATCCTCGGCCTTTTCAGTGAAAAACCCTCGACTGTATTTAATTTACCTATATTGTAGTCCATATATGTTCAGGAAGCAGATCGCAGGCTGCGTACCAATTTGCTGCCCAAGAATTGTGTGCTGTTTGTTTCCCCCCCACCCCCCCCCCCCCCCCCAAAGAAATAAAAAGATATTTTTAAAAATGGGGAAATAAATCTGCCTTATACATCCGAGGTTTCTTCTGGCTTGACAGAGGTTGCTATAATTATTGCAAGTACAGATATTCAAATGGGGTGCGTCACGGCGAAATTGGCGCGCATCATGAGGATGCACAGATAACAGAAACTGAGCTTCCTCTGAAACTTTCACGCTTATTTGACGCGGGACCTTGGGTCTTTGAGAGCCATGAGCTTGGTCCGTTCTAGAGTCATCACCTGAATATGTGCATAGTGACCAAACAATTTCTTCCCACACTCTTTGTAGGAGTGGCTGAGTGATGTAAGGTGCACGCCATTACAGATCACTCGCATCTCACCTCTGTCCGCGTGGGTTCGAGTCTTGTTTCGACCAACCTGAGTATGTGAGAAAGCTTGCCAGTAGCTTCCCGTTGGTCGGTCGTTCTTTCCGGATTCTTCCTCCACCGGATAAACTGGCCGCCATATTTGTTTGATAATGTATCATGTGCTGAAAAATGGCGTTAAACCCCACAAAACCAAACCTTGTCCTTTATGTCTTCCAGCTGGATGCAATATATGACACAATCCTGTGATCGCAACTAGTTTCGCAGTTTCTGTTTTATTTCTGTCATACTTGGTAAATGTTACGTTTCTCATCTGAAGATGTGCATACTTATTGCATATTCTCGGATCAGGTCACCCAGACACTTGGTTACATCAGGGTCAATCTGGACCTAACGAACCCAATAGCCAGTGAAGATTTATTTCTGGTAAGATTTATTTTCTCGTAAGATTCGTTTTCTGTAAGAGTTTTTGTCTTATATGTGACAGTCTTAAGTCAGGGAAACTCAAGGAAACTTTAAGATGCTTATACATCTTAACTAGATCGCAGTTTATGCTGTTTTGATTTTGTGCTTGTGTTTTTTTTTTTTTTTTTTTTTTTTTTTTTTTTTTTTTTTTTTTTTTTTTTTTTTTTAATAATTATTATTATTATTATTTATTATGTGCACGTATTTTGCAAGTTTCACGCTATGTGAAGTAAATAATGGCGGATAGTAAGAGACAATTAGAGAAGAATCCTGAGGGATCCATTCAGCAAGTCCATAGACCTATAGGCTATGTGGGCGACGTTTGACCAGTGCCTGTTGTTTCGATTAAAAGAAAGGTACGTGGTACACGATTCATGCCTGTATCCCTACGCTGTCATTGAAGCCTTGACTCCGCTAATCACACAATCAAAGGAAAAGTCTTCTGAGAGTTTCTTGCGACCGTTAAAAGCGGAAAATCTAGAGTGGCAGTTTTAAAGACGAATGTGGAATCTTTGGAATCTGAAATTGATAAGTTGCAGCATTATTCACGAAGAGAATGCTTACGGTTTAATAATATTCCAACATCTATGCTACCAGACAACAGATATACTGCTAAGACTGTCATAGAAGTTTGCCAACTCATCGGAGTAAATCTCACGAAATGTGATATTTCCAGGTCCCATCTCATATCTTGGTCCAAAAAAAAGAGTCGCAGAGATTATTGTCCAGTATTGGACTTATAGTATATAAAAACATAATGATGTCAGTGTCAGGGATTGAAAAACATTGAAATCAACGAGGATGAAGCCACATTTAAATGGCGAAGAGTTATCATAAGGATGGAAAAGCAGTTTGAACGTGCCACGGTAAGCTATGTGTAAAAGTTACGGACGAACATGAAAGATAGATTCAAGAAAGATGATAGCAAGCAGTTTAAAGATTTTAGTTCAGTTTTTGAACCTAATATACTTACAGCTATGTCTTATGCTGACTTAGATCAAGCTGCAAAACGCCTTGGGATAATGTATGGTTATGAAATTAATCATTGAGGTTATTGAAGGGAACTTGCAGGAGGAACAGTTGAGCGGCAGCAGGCTATTGAACCACGCTTGGCTGGTGAAAAGTTAAAAGCTGAATGATCAAGGTTGAAAGGGAACTTATGTTTATTTAGATACAAAAGAGCTGAGCAAAACAACAAGAAACTCGTGAACACTTTTCTGTCCTTGTAGCCATGACTAACTCGAGCTGAATGTGAAAGAAGTTTTACTACAGGCTAAAAACAAGTTAAGATCATCTCTGTGTGCAGCAAAGCTGAACATGCTTTTGAAAATATATATGCGTGGACCAGATCTATAGAATTTGACACCTCTCCATCAATCAAAGTCTGGAAAGAAATGATGAATAGAATGTTAGAAAGAATGATGCAAGAATACAAGCTAAGACCTAAAAATCAAAAGAAGTCATGTTAAAATGATAGGAGAAGAAAAATATCTCTTTTGGTGGTCTTGAGGACAGGTTAGCAAATATATGGGCAGACGGAGGATATATAAAAGTATCTTAGCGTCTCCGTAATAGGTGTTCTAGCAAAATTCACTATGGTACTAATTGTCTGAATCAAGAGGATCTCTCACTATTCTTTTCAAAATCAAAAATGTATTATGCAGATTTAAAAATAGACTACATGTATCTTTTGAAGTAAGCAATCAACATTTTGGGTCATAAAAAAAATTTTGGAACTTTGTACACGATCGCATTTAAACGTTATTTCTAAAATTCGAAATGGCACGTTAACATGACCCCGGTTCCTTCTTACAAAAAGGAAATCTGCAAAGTGTTATAGGTGACAACAATTTTTCGCACACATGAAGGTAGTTATACTGTGTCACGGAATTGTGTGTACTTTATGTCAATGTATATATGTGAACGAAAATGTACTCGGGTTTCGTTGCCGCGTAGAGCATTACCCGAGGGTCGTTTATTTTTCGACTTTAGCTGTTTCAAAATACTGAGTTCGGTTCATCCAATGATGCACGAGCAAATTGCCTGTAGTAAGAAATCGATTACCTCGAGTTCTCTGGCTGCACATGTTCATCACAGCCAGGTACTTATAGAGCGAATTCTCAACGTATATTCACAATGCAAAGAGTCTTGTGAGGGAGCAGTCCACTTTATGGGAACACTATTCAGCTGTAGAGGTATGTGAAATATAAAATTGTATTCTTTCTTGCTATCCGTTTTATGCGATAGAATTGTTTTATATATTGGATGCTTCAGATTTATTCGAAATTTTGCACAGAGTCAGACCTATGTCAAATAACGCCATGCTATCATACAGGCTATAGTTTGTTTCAAGTTAGCCATTTTTATAACTGAATAGACAGATTGAATTCAATTATACGCTGCGTGCATTGAAGGACGAGTAATATTCGAGCTCTTATGATCCAGTGAAATTCTTTTCGGACACGGGTTCATGTACGAACGTAATTATTACATTAATCTCGTACAGTAGTTGTGATGAAATGATTTAATGTGTAACGAAGCCAATTCATGTGCACGTATGTGTAACGTATATCATTGCATTCGTACTTAACTGTCTCATGTACTACACGGCTCAGTCACTATATTTTTATCTGTATCTGGTGAGGGACCAAAGCTTCGTGACCAGCGGTGCTGTATAGAATAAGGAGGATCCTTCTGCAGACTGGGAGTGGCAGACCATGCGTGTTGGTTCATTGACCATTCGACGAGAGCTGTGGAACCGGAAATACATCGTGATCGTCAACTGGACGCCACGAGATACATATCTTCCATTTTTGTATTAATATTATTCAATATTGCTATATGAGCGTAAATCAACAATTCAATATCGCTAGATGAGCGAAAATCCATATTACAAAAATCGTACATTGTTTGTATTTGTGTGTAAATCCTATACTTTTATACCCTTGGTGATAGAATAGTACATTTTTCATATTTGCATATAAATTATATATATTGATCGTCCATGGTGATATATCCATATATCGATCATATTTGTTTACAAGTTACATACGTTGATTCTTGTTTGATTACTCGTTGAAGTTACATGTTCTGATTAGTTCCATTTAGGAATGATATCATTTCCTTACATCAGTTGTTGAACTCGGTGCGCATCATTATGTTAAATCCATTGTAGACCTTTATGCCCACGAGTATGGTGTCGGATTCATTCATTATTCAATTACATTATAAATAAACATCTCATTAACGAAATTGCTTTCATTGTCTTCGCTAAATCCAATCCCAACCCGACTTTATCCTGTTACACACTGGAACTTCGAAACGGAGACATAAGAGTATTAATTTATTTATTTATTTATTTATTCTGATATCCACTACTTAGAAGTTCAAAATTAATGATAGACTTTACACTGACTACGCTCGTTTCTTTCAGTTTACTCCTCAAATAAACTTCGCTGTTCACCCGCAGTTTAACTTTTGTGAATATGTTGATATAATTTAAGTGAACATGTTGATATAATTTTACATGCATCCCAATATCTTAAATCACTTTAAACGCTAACGACGATATACGAATGTCGAGTAGTACAACTGAAAGGAAGATAACTTTCAATTCTATTTTACAGATTGCCTCTCAAAAATGGCCAAGAACAGAACATATCACCGTCTTATAGTATGCTGTGTGGTGTTTATTTGTTTCATGGTGTACTATACAAATCACTTTTGGAAAAACCGCAAACACTTTTATTCCATCCATCAATCAGAATTTAGATCTGAAAAATATTTGATCAACGATTCGTTCAACAGCAATACATCGAGTTATGGATCTACATGGGAAAATGATATCCCCTTGCTTACTTTGTTTACGTCATGGCTTGATCGGCCAGATAAACGTGTGGTGCAAAATAGGACAGTCGAAAATTGGATGACTTTTTGGCCCTTAGTCCATCCTGTCATTTTCACCAACGATAGTACATTAGGTAAACAATGTCGTAAGCGAGGATGGAGCGTACTTCCTCTCCGAAGAATAGGTGCTGGAGGAGTACCGGTTGTGAAATATATGTACATGGATGCCATGCAACATTTTAATTCTACGTTCTACGCATTTTCTAATAGTGATATTCTCTTCAACGACGGGCTAATTAAGACCTTGCTGTCTGTGAAGCGATTCAGACAGGTTTATAATACAGTTCTTGTGGCCGGTCGTAGAACCAATATCGACTATAAGCTCGCATATAATGCTTCCAATTGGAGAAACCTTACCAGCATATCAAAAAAAGGCTATCTTTCCGGACCTAAGTCTGCAGACTATTTCATTACAACGAACGGTTATCCGTGGAAAGACATGGAAGAAATAGTAATTGGTCGACCACGGGTGGATATATGGATAATTCAGTCTTCTATATTAAAGGGCATCCTTGTTATCAATGCCACACCTACTATACTAGCCCTTCATCAAACAACAGAGACAGGCAACTTGGAGGGATTCTCAAAACCAAACAATTTCTATAACGTTCTGCTTCTGCAAAAATTAAGACATATAACGATAAATTACGAGAAGGGACAGCCAGGGTGTGGAGAATTTGTTACAACATTTACAATTGAGGGTGATGTAGATCTTGTTAGACAAAATGTATCCAAAGAATGCAAAATTCTGTAATTTGAAAATGAATGTAATGGTACTGTACGTGCCTTCTCATACGATGATGCTGTCAGTTATAAAAAAATACTAATATCTATTGTACAAGACTTCCAACTCCCCCAACACACACACACGCACACTTCCCAGTCACTCATTTACAGACATGGTCTTTGGATGTATAGAACTATTGAAAATAAAGCATTGTGTTTACCGCCCTTGGCTGCACAGATACACACATGCTTTGGTTTGGTAGTTTTAAACAGTAAACCAAAATTAACTTCAGCACATAACATTTTTTTACAAAACGCTATGTCTAGATTAAAAACAATACATCTCCAGCTGTCACAAGTATATTGACCTTGGGGATTAAAACAATCGGTCGGTGTATTTATCAATTTACCATAGCTAGTGAAGACGTTCAATTGTAATTTTGTTTTAATTTTGATGAATGAAACTTTGGCCTCCCAGTACGCTAACAGATCTGTAACGTATTTAAGATCTGGAGCACAGAATATTTGCTCGAATATTTAAGAATCCTATTTGACACAAGCCAGCTCGTAATAATATATTTTAGAGTGTAGTTTAGATACACTCAGATTTGTTTTGGCAACCCAAATATAACAAATAGACGGCCGCGAATGGGAAGGTCGTTTTGCTTAAAACAAAACAGGAGCATCGGTTAGAAATATTACAAAGGGAGGTAACTAAGGGTCATTATAGAAGATGCTAGATGTGTTTGTTTATACTTAATTTATAAGAGGGCTTGTAGGGGGTAAGGGCAGGGGAGAGGATTGGAGGTTAATTATCTTTATTTATACCATCTTCTTTTAAAGGTTGCTAGTTCTATTTAGAAGGGCTTTATATGGTGTGTAGCCTGTTTAGCTAGTTCTATTTAGAAGGGCTTTATATGGTATGTAGCCTGTTTAGCTAGTTCTATTTAGAAGGGCTTTATATGGTATGTAGCCTGTTTAGCTAGTTCTATTTAGAAGGGCTTTATATGGTATGTAGCCTGTTTAGCTAGTTCTATTTAGAAGGGTTTTATATGGTATGTAGCCTGTTTAGCTAGTTCGATTTAGAAGGGCTTTATATGGTATGTAGCCTGTTTAGCTAGTTCTATTTAGAAGGGCTTTATATGGTATGTAGCCTGTTTAGCTAGTTCTATTTAGAAGGGCTTTATATGGTTTGTAGCCTGTTTAGTAAAGTTTACTCTATAGTGTTGTAGTAGAGATACTGAACTGGGTTGAGTAGGTATATTATAAAGGGAGATAACTAAGGGTCTTATAAAAGGGATTAGATGATTTTTACTTATTTATAAGAGGGATCATAGAGCGGTATGTGGTGTTAGTGACTTTAGTTTCATTTAGAAGGGATAGATAACGGGGTGGTGGATAATAGATCCTTGGTTGGTGGATAGTAGTTCAATGGTTGTTGGATAGTTGGTCCCTGATTAGTGGATAGTTTATCCATGGTTGTTGGACAGTAGATAACTGGTTGTTGGAAGTAGATCCCTGGTTGTTGGATTGTAGATATCTGGTTGTTGGATAGTAGATCCCTGTTGTAACATATATTTAGAGTACAGATAAACTCAGAGTTTTTCAACTAAAAAATTGAAAATAGCCAGATGCGAATGGGATGATAGTTTTGTTTAAAAAACGATAATATATGAGGGTAGGGACATTATAGATGGAGGTAGAGACTTTTACTTTATAATAGGGATCATAGGGTAGTAAGGGAAATAATGAAGTTTTGTTTGTAAGGGATTTTAATTTTATTTTATACCCCTTCTTTTATATCCTAGCCTGTTCTTGTTATAGACAACAACTAAAAAATAAAAGAACCCTACACATAATAAACCTGAAGACCTTTGAGTTTGTCATCCACACAGACCACCGTCATCGTTCAGGACCTCTGTTAAGATACACAACTTCAATACACTGTTAAAAAAAAAACCCATACCTTTCAACATGGCATCTTCATGTGAATTTCCCGTTTGTCCCCATAAACTTTCCACTCTTTGTCCTTATGACTTTTGACCATCAATTTTCCCATGTTAATATCCCGTTAGTCCCTATAAACTTTCGACCTACTTTAGCACAGGACTCCTCTACAGCATTTCATTTAGAGGGTAAACCAAACTTACATTTCTCTTCCAAACACACGCTACACTGTTACAGATTCCCCTGACGTCATAGTGTTTTTCCATTTTAGAGTGCAGATCGTCATCTCATGCTACACTGTTACATACGAACCAAAATGACGCTTATGTTTAATTCCTGTAGACACCTATAATCTTTTCACCCTTTTTAACACAGGGTCCCGTAGACACCTATAGTGACATCCTCTACTACTGCATTTGTCTTGTCACACGATAATGTTGTCATTTCGAAACATAGTAATCTTAAATGTACAACACTTCAGACCTCCTTGCATTATTCATTCACTTATTTATAAACATGGCTGTTGGGTACAGAACTCTTTGAAAATAAAGCGTTAACTTTTTATTTTGTTAACATTTGCTTTAAGCAATACATTCTTTCCATGGAAAGCTGCTTCTTTTACGTATCCTGATGTATATTTTTTTTTAAAATCTAAAACTCTTTATTGGAATATAATATTCTGTATGTAGAACCGCTACCCGTAAGAACTATGCAATTTGCATTGATTACATATAATGTCGACGATGCAAACGACAACTCTAATACTATACGAACTTCGATACAAAGAATAAACACATGTGACATCTTCAAGTATTTAGTATAGAATATCATTCAAAGTAGCCATTAGCGACGTTGTTTTAAATCGGTTATTTCATGCTCCGTGTCACTTCGTCATCCATCCTAATCCACCACTACGAGCAAACAAGAACAAAAACTGCATGACCAATGGGCACATTTCGAAAACATTCAAATTATATTTCAAGTATTTTTAAAAATGTATTATTAGTTTTATATTTTTGATACTAAACTGCGTAAAAGAGTAGAGGAAAGTTGTATACGAAAGTACGTTGGAACATGCTGATGTACGTACGGGCTGTATCACTTAGAGGCAAATTATGCTTGGTTTTATTCCCAGTAGTATTATATGTCATAGTGAATGGGCCAAACAATAACTTAATTATGGTTGCATAGATCCGTAACGAGATTATATCTGGCGACTTAACCGCTGTTACAAAGATTCAATCTCTAACAATTACATGTAAAGTGGACGATGAATCGTAGACAGAAATATATGTTCTTCATACAGATTGCATTATTTGATGCAGATAACGGCTATACATTTTCTTTTGTCTGTATATAAGCAGCTGTTGTTTACAGATATGTATAATCAAATACTTACAGGCACATGTTGCTTTTACGTCCATCTTGCTGCACAATATGTAGATGCTTTAACGATCACTTTCTTCTACGGTCTTTAAGCACTATCATTTTGTTCTTCATTCTGTAATTAGTCAATGCTTTCAATTGCTTGCCTGTACGAAAGTAATTGATTATCGGATTATAAATTAAAATTTCACCTCTGTGTTTTGTTTAGCATATCCCTGACTTCATATAATACTTTCTTAAAAAAACAATTTGATTCATTTTTGTAAAGATATGATGAAAAGTGTCAGCCTAATATGTGCTTTCAATGATTAATCTGATGGATTACAATTTGTTTGAAAACTCCGATTTGTTATTTAGACTTACTTTTGGGGTTTTCTTTCCAAGGAAATGCGGAATATGGTGTCAACATTGTCTGCTCGTTTCAGTGTCCGTCCTTACGTCCATCTGTATATCTCGCCTTGATTAAGTTTAGTTTTCTCTTAGGTCACTTTCTCTGTAATTCTCTTCTCGGGTTATGCAGTTTAATGTGTGGATTCAACTTGAAGAATGCTGCACCATTATACCACAAATATGTCATGTGCCAAAAGAAGTTCACAATGACTTAAATTTTAAGCTTTGGTTATTTTGTTTAGTTACAAATTTGATCACTTTTTCGTCCAACATTGAGTGAACCCATAAATAAATGTATTCATAATGATGATTTCTGTAACAGCTCTTCGAAATAGGTCAATGTGACCTGTATGTGATTATGTTATGCATGAAGGTTAGTTTTCATGCACTGTTATATGTGAAACCATGCTCATTGGTATGTAGTATTGCCAAAACTAAATCATTATATTTCCTACATCAGTGTTTTTTGCTCAGTCCGGTATCTCGTAGATTTGACTCCAAACGCATAAGTTTCAAATAAGGAATAATTCTAATGACAGCACTGATGTAAATTCCAAATCAGAGTGTGTTTTGCATTATTCCTATTTCTAGCACTTGATGAAATTCAAGTCTAGTTACCGCGGCCCTAAAAGGCATGCTGCGGTCTCACCAGTTTCTACGCTTCAAACATTCAGAAGAAATATTCCCAAACTTTGAAAACTGAAGCATTTTTCCTTATATCAATGTTACTTGTTGATATTGCTGTACTCTTGAGTTTTGCTGACTACTAACAGTTCTGGTTTCTTCACTATACAGATGATGCCGGAATGTTATCTTTCTTCTTCTTCCGGATTCATCTTTCTTTCGGTAATAATAAGCCTTTAAAGGTCAAATACGGACAAAATTAACCAATATGGACATTTTTCAAGCATCTTTAGGACCAATACGTGTAAATAAAAAATCCGTTGTGTGTTGCCGGTCAAATTTCTTCTCACAGTTTCATGAACATAGAGTTATATAGTCCTAAATTCCTGACAGCGTTACCTCCCTTAACTCGCTTTCTGCTACGGCAATGTGTGACCATTGTAAAATAAGCGCACCGTCCATTCAGTGGCGGCGGGACGTGGGGGGGGGGGGGGGGAGTCGGCGAGGGGCAATTGTTTCCGGGTACCGGGCGAGGGGAGCTTTTTTCTTCTTTTTTTAGCTGTAACCGGGGCGTAGATGGGGTGGTTTGGAGGTTGGCAACTGACATAAAAACTCTGTGGCAAATTAGAGGCGTCACTAAAGAACATTGCCTCCGGATCCCTATTCCCTATATTTCTTATCTCCAATCCCTTGTCCTGGATCCCTAATCCCTATATTTCTTATCTCCAATCCCTTGTCCTGGATCCCTATTCCCTATATTTCTTATCTCCATTTTCTTTTGCGTCTGCTAGAATGAATATTTCTACTTCAACTGGGTAGTAAGTTTTTTCTTTTTATCATTCTACTTAATATCTGTATACAGTAATTTCAACTATTTAGATTACATAACAGGGAACACACTCCTCCCTTTGTTTCTGAAAAGTTAAAGAATTCTCTGTCTACATGTCCAGTATTTTTCTTTCTGTGATTTTGTCTATCGATTGTGTGTGCTCTCCACCAGTGAGGGTTAAATCCAATTCCAGATAAAACAAAAAAATAAAAAAACAACTTTGAAGGCATTTAAAAACTTTTTTTTTTTTTTTTTTAAGGACAATCGTGTATCTTATCTGTGCACTGATTGTAAATTTCCTCCGTTGGTCAGGTGGTCACTTCACTATTCAATTGTCAGTGTTGCCTGCTTGAGAACAGTTCATACACTATTTCTTGTTTGATGGAAATTCTGATAGATATGTTAAGATAGAATTTTCAAGGCATTTTTATAAAAGACTAATGTTTGTTTTAGAATTCAAATTTGTATAATTCTTAACAAAACAGAATTGAGAGTACTTGAATCCTATAATTATACAGTCAAAATTCTGCTTACGCTAGCTAATTCAAAGAGTATACAGTCAAAATTCTGCTTACGCTAGCTAATTCAAAGATCATACGGGCAAAATTTTGCTGATGCTAGCGAATTCCTTCACGTATACTTAGATCAACAAGGTTACTAGCCAAGTCAGCAACTCGGATGTTAGAGGGCGTGTGCTTTAACCAACCTGCGACCATTTTTGGAAGGGAATGCGTGATGTAACGATCTCGTAAAATCTCGCGGCTCTAGAGCTCGAGGGTGAGTCTGTCACACCCTAACCCATAGCCTTTTAAAAACAGGCTACACATTCCTTGACCAAGAACTGTATATAAGCGGTCGGGCACCTCGAAAGAATAGTTGCTACGCCTCCAGATCTTAGAGCTCTGACTTCCTTTGCAGGTAAGACAAAATTATTTTATTATATTCTAAAAGACTTTTTTTTGTAGGAGTTTAATACATTTAGGTGCTGGAAAGTATTTCTCTCTCTCTCTCTCTCTTGAAACATATGTGTTTTTTTATTCTTTAATATTAATTGTAAATGATATTGTTTTATGGAGTGTAGACTTTTATTAGGAATTTATATGCATTGTAACTGTGCAGAGTTTTTATTAGGAATCTGTATGTATTGTAATTGCAATAGTGAATACATGTAAAACGAGTTGCTGCCAACTTCATGCTTTTGATAATTAATTTAGAAGTAAAATACTTTTGGGTTACAAAAACATGATATTTCGGTATTTAGGGTTCAAACATTTATTAATTTGTCTTCACGATAAAATAATTTTGGTCTTAGTTCAAAATATTGATTTTTACGTTGTTTTATTTTTTTTTAACTATCTTTGGCTTATTCAATATTTAGTTATTTACATCATAATTTAAAAGTACAGAAATTAGATAATCGTATGAAGTCGGCAAGCTTTGAATCAATATATTAATTATACGTGTATTTCTGTATCTAGAACATATATCTTCATATGTATTTATTTTTTTGGGATTGTTGTCAATTAAATAAAAGTTGCTACGCCTCTACATCTTAGAGTTCTGACTTCCTTTGCAGTTCGAACCCGCTACCCCTCTCGCACCCAGCGATGTAACCAGCAACATCGCAAGGAGTGACACCTCCGCAAAGGGAGGTCGGAAAGAAGTTTTTGCTGGACGAACATTCCTTTACCACCAGTAGCAATGGCAAAATCCTCATAATAAATGTTGACCAATAGAAAAACTTTCATCATAAGTGGTGAAGATAAGTGGCCAGACATCAATTTTCTATCATAATAAGGGGATACATCAACATTTCTTTCATAATAGATATATTTTGTAATTGAAACTTCTACAAACCTTTAAATTGATGCCCTTCGGTCAGTTAGTCCCTCCTGTTCCATATTTAAAAGTGATGCTAATCTATCTGTCTGTCTGTCTATTTGAGGGCGTTTTGAACAGGCTCCTTAATGAAAGACGTCCATGTCCGAAATCCTTATAAAGATTAGAGTACGAAACTCGATTTGAGCCTGAAGGGCTGATACATTTTGTATTATATTGCTTTGCCTCGAATCAAATCACAGTAATGGACTTTTCAGGATTTCCAGACTTTACTTTCTCTACTTATAAACCTAATTTCAATGGATAAAGTATGAATTCAAGTACCTAATGTAATTTTAAAATGAGAGAGATTGTGAGATTTGTGCTCAGAAAGTTTTGAAAGTATATGACCACATGTTTTCACAATAGGGTTTCCTTTGAACTTAACCGAACCACTGTAGAAGTAACGACTGGTCTTCTAACTTTTCTTCTTTTTTTGTGGTATATTTATGTGCAAATCTATGTTATAATTATAACCCTAGGTACTTACAACATTAATTATTAATTCTTGTGGATCTTTCAAAGAACGAGCTACTTGTGGCTGATGACAATCTATATACTTCTTCATAATAGCTGGAATTGCTGATGAATGAATACCGTTTTTTTGGAAAGTTTTTATGTTGCTCTCTTCACAGGTTGTTGGTCTGTATATAAACTGTTTAACGCACTTGCAGAATTTATTTGTATAAAACTGTTTGCTGCACCTTATCCACCCATTAAATTAAACACCAGTTATAATTACAGGAGAAATCTAAACTTATATTTAGGAGGGCGGGAGGAGGAGGGAGGTTGCCAACTGACATAAAAACTATACTCTGTGGCAAAGTAGGAGCGCCACTAAAGAACATTCACTACGGGGCCTTGAACCCTCACGCCGCCACTGAAAATATATATGGCTGTCCATACGAAAATAGTGTAGCCTGTAACAGGAATTACCGAGCTCTAAAAATCACTTTACTGTAGATGAATCTGTGTAATGACTGAGCAAGTACTACAATCCCATGACACGTTGACTTAGGGTAGCAGCCAGTCACAGCTTGTCCATGTGCTGTTGAGTTTACTGAGTAACTTCTTTGCAGAAATTGTTCCAAAGTACTTGTTTATAAACTTCTGAACAATAAAGAAAAATGTGTTACGACTAGGGGTAAATGTAACAAAAGAAAAGACTCAAACAAGCTTTCAAGAATTAAAACACAAATATTTTTTATTTCTAAAATATTAAAATATTTCAACAAACAATCAGAGTGAAAGAATTAAAAATAACTTACAGTTGAGAATATCCTTAAAAGTCCTAAATTGTTCTAATGTTCACTGATCCGGAAGTTAATCCAAATTGTTCCGAATGAAGAGTATTCCGAATCGAACCACCTAAGTGTTGGCGTGCCAACAAGAATCAATTATATCCAAATATTATTAATTCCAAGTAATCCATGTGAATATGGAATATCACACAAGTTCTAGAAATGTTTTCGATATTTACAACGGAGCTAAATAATTCTTAAAGTTTAAGTAGCAGTACTAAATCCAAAATGTACTGTATAATATTATATCTCTGAAGCAGAATATCACACAAAATGAACCAATCTCGTTTATAAGCTCTCAGTACTATCAAGACAAATGACGAACGCTGCGATACATCTTATTATATAGTTTGCTTTATACTGCGTCTTACAAACAAACAAAACCCATTTCTTATTCCGTCTCAAATCAACATCTTTCTATTACGATCTTATTCTAACTTCTGGTAAAAAAAAATGAATCATCCTCTGAATTGCGAAATCCAGGTCAAAAGTGCAGAACTCACGCGCTGAATCACGTGATATGACTAATGCTTCAAATGATAATATTGATTTTCCCAGGACCAATGTACTGGGTCACATTGAAATTACCGTATATGTGTACTCTGCAAAACGACACCTATTAGACTATTGTACAGAGGTCATAAACTAATAAAACTATACCATTATTTAAAAGAAATGAAGAATAATTCCGTAACAAATGAAACAGTATCTTTCAAACTATTGAAAAAATATACAGGACAGGAATATTTCTGAAATAACTTTAAAATCGTCTGAATATCTTTATAATTGTCTGAACATTCAAAGTTATATTGTTTTGTGTTTTTAACGGTGGGCAAAAGGGCACTAAAAGGACTATAATGAGGTATAATCTTGAGTTGAATCAGTATTATAGCTGTTTTACCACAGCATTTATTATCAATAGAGGACAAACAATGCAACAATCACTCATAGAAACATGAGACTTTTTTACTATAGTTACTGTTTCTTACACCACTGGGACGTACAATCTGTTGTTAACAAAACTAGGGGTCCAAACCGACTTTAAATACACGGCCTCGCTTTTTACGCCATTATTTCTTATGTTAGCAAATATTTGGTATGGCGTAAGGTTAACTATGACTGTGCAGAAAATACGAATTTGTATAGACTCTTTAATTTGGATAAACAATATTTTAAAATTTCAGTCATTTTTATTAATGCATCATGGTCAAATGTTTTCTTTCTTTGAGTGCTCATGCATTTTTCAGTGGATTTTGTGATCTACACTAGTGAGGTTTACATTATAAATTTAACTTCTATGTACTGTTGAGCATATATCTGTCCTCATATACTATGTTTATTAAAACAATATTACTCATTTATGTTCAATATATGGTAAAAAGTGTAAGATTACGGTGTGCGTTAAGTGAATAACCTGATAGACCAGAGTATATTTGTAAACTCCGATTTATTTTGCTTATGTTTACTTCTGGGTTTGCTTTCCGAGGAAATGTGTCATATGGTATGAACATTATCTGTTCATGTTGATGTTCGTCCTATCGTCCATCTGTACATCTCACCTTGATTAAGTTGTGTGTGTGTGTGTGTGTCTGTGTTTTTTGTTTTGCATGATTTTGTCCTTAGATAAATGGACAACGAAGTGGGATTTATCTAATACAAATATAGCAATAACTCAGTGTCTCCAGAAATGGAGTACAAACTGGGCTTTAACATAAATATTGCAAATGGAACAAAGAGAGAGATAACCGGTAACAATTTAACTGAAAATGAGTCGGAATAAATAGACTGGAAACACATCAAGAAGACCTACGAAATCTTTGTAAGACCCAAAGCGTTTAAAAATTTCCGAATCATTGTCCAATACTGTAATTTATAGTGTGACATAATTGATTATCCGTTTTCGTCCCTCAGGCAACTGGAACAGTTTACAGAATGAACTGAAATAGAATTACATGACATCAGACGACATTAACAGAATGGACTGAAATATAATTACATGACATCAGACGACATTAGATACTTCAGTACATTGTTTGTTATTTAAGCTATATTTGCCTCAATCTGCATTAAGTGCTAGTTTGAAAACTTTAAAAGAAACCTATTTTAAAAGGCCAACAGAAGGTAAGGAGGAAATATAAAATATTGAACAATATGCTTTTTAAGTAGGTATGCGCGAGTTGTTTTTATTGTTGATGCGTTTGTACCTCTTATAAACATTGTTACATTAGTTGTCCTCACAGAGGTAGCTGTTTATCATTTGTACCTTTTATAAACATTGTTACATTAGTTGTCATCACAGAGGTAGCTGTTTATCATTTGTACCTCTTATAAACATTGTCACATTAGTTGTCCTCACAGAGGTAGCTGTTTATCATTTGTACCTCTTATATACATTGTTACATTAGTTGTCATCACAGAGGTAGCTGTTTATCATGCAAAAAAGACTAACAGGACAAAAACAGTAGGCAATACTGTTTATATTCTCCGCAATGATGAAGTTAGCCATCTTGAATGATTCAATATTTCTCATGTGCTTTTCAATCTCTTTCCTCGAATGCATTTAATTATTTTGTTTTCACTGGCTATCATATACCTTGTGTTTGAGCAGTGGAAACGTCTTCGTTGTTAATCTAGATCAGATAGATCAAATGATGAACACTGAATAACGTGATCGATGGCAACTTCTTCATTACTCAAACATTCCGGTTTTCTAAAATGTGGCCATCTCCGAGAGATCTTAATTGATGTAACACCAAACATTTTCAACACTGTGTCTTGTTTAATGTTTTCTTTTAATGCTTGTTAACTTGTAGTTTTTGTTGTTTTATATATCTGAAATTTTCGTCATTATAGTACCTTTTTCATGTATTCATTTATTTGCAATTTTATTCTCTCCTTTTGATGTAATATTAATTCCAGTGCTCTTCTCTCCAATTTTAGCATTGTTAGTTTTTGCATTACCCTGTGTCACAAGGTTTGCATTACCATGTGTCACAAGGTTTGCATGACCTTGTGTCACAAATTTTGCATTACACTGTGTCACAAGATTTGCATTACCCTGTGTCACAAGGTTTGCATTATCCTATGTCACACGGTTTGCATTACTCTGTGTCACAAGGTTTGCACTGCCCTGTGTCAGAAGGTTTGCATTACCCGGTGTCACAAGGTTTGCATTACCCTGTGACATAAGGTTTGCATTACCCTGTTTCACAAGGTTTGCATTACCCTGTGTCACATGGTTTGCATTACCCTGTGTCACAAGGTTTGCATTACCCTGTGTCACAAGGTTTGCCGAAACCACTATCTTTGCAAACGTCAGCAATATCTATTTCACATTTTAAACACAAGTTTGTGTCAGTATCTTTTATTTACGCAATTAAATTCGAAAATATTTTTCACTACTCAAACTAAACTTGTAAGTGACATTGCAACAAACTTTTTGTTCCGATTTAAATTAATATTCATCTAACCTTCCAAATTTCAATATAAATAATGGAAGGTGAACAAAACAAAAACAAAAAAGAAAACAAAGATGAATACAGAGTTAGCAAAAAAGCCCGAAAAGTGTACTTCACAATAGCCAAAAGGTTCACGTAGACTTGGTAGAGAATTTGGAAAATGTTCAAAGGAGTTGTAAAATGCCTAAGCTGAACGTTTGAAGAAAGGACAGAAAGAGTCCACAATATCACAAGATGCTCAAAGCACACTATGTTTAAGAACTGATACAAGTTTAAACAGGACATTTTTTTCCGGTGGTGGTGGTTTATCTCGTTTAGGTATGTTCTTTATTTGGTCAGAAAGTAAAGTTATTTCTTCACAGCGTCTTCAGTAGCGTGCCTTTGTCACACGTGCAGAACACTATTCAGTTGTTGTAAGTAAAATGATCAAGTTGAACGAAGTTCAGTATCCGCCGTTAATAATGGACAATCAACCAATGTTTAACATGACAATACAGTGTCTACGTATAATACAATACCAGAAAAGTTTTAAATTTTTCCAAGTAATAAAGTAGCATAGATTTTACCTGCAGACAAATGTTAAGCAAAAAATAAATATCTGATTAACTCTTTTACCATGGAAGACGTAAATCTGCTCTTACGGTAGCCTACAGAATACTTTTGAAGTAGTTCTTTAATATGTAAATAGATCCACAATCAAACCTTGATACTGAAGAAATTCTAAATATGATTATCCCATTTTCACGTAGTCCATTCATAACTGAGTACCTGATACCTGACAAAATTGTCAACACTATAACCGCATACATAAAATCAAACTTACATTGCTAAATGTTTTAATTTGCTGGGGTAAATAATGGCATATACCTACGGACAAATGTCGACTGAAAGGAAAAAACGTTATCAGCACATTTTACTTTGCAGCATTAAACTGTGTCGTTACTTTAGCCTACGGTGTCTCGTTACTTTAGCCTACGGTGTGCTTTTAAAAACCCTACCGAGATTTACAACTGGTCCACCGTCAAACATGGATTTTGGAGATGTTGTAACTCTACCGTCAAACATGGATCTTGGAGATGTTGTAACTCTACCGTCAAACATGGATTTTGGAGATGTTGTAACTCTACCGTCAAACATGGATTTTGGAGATGTTGTAACTCTACCGTCAAACATGGATTTTGGAGATGTTGTAACTCTACCGTCAAACATGGATTTTGGAGATGTTGTAACTCTACCGTCAAACATGGATCTTGAAGATGTTGTAACTCTACCGTCAAACATGGATCTTGAAGATGTTGTAACTCTAATCATTACACATTCATTTAGTCAGTTCACAGCTGACTACCTGGTAGCAATTGGAGAAACAGTGTTACCAGATAAATTAGTACTAATCGTCCACAGCAGTACATTTCTGTTTTGAAAAGCAAGCCAACAAAATATTACGTAGCATCTCTGAAGACGAATATGATTTATACAACACTGCAACACAATTTTCCTTGAAAAGAGACTACTGAACCGATTAGTTTTAAAAAATCTAATCTGTCTCTTTCCTATTTATAAATGAGTGAGAAAGTTACAAGTTCTCCACCATTATATTCTACACTACCCATAGACGATAATGGTCTTAATTTTAGGCTGCAATACAATTAACGAAATTAAAGATGATTTAGTCGGAGAGATCAAACACATATATGTGTTAGAAAGAAATACAAACTTGCATGCACAATCTTGTAATTGGATGGAGGCAGGGATGGAAACACTTTAGACCGGTATTGGTATTTCTGTAGCTGGATGGGTTTAAGCAAGAATATTTACAGGCATAGTGGTTCGTTTGGATTTTGCTGGTGTAAGTACAGCATCATTGTTAGGTATTGTGGCAAAGGCCGTTAGGAAAACTTGATTTGTAATAAAGTCTTACAACATGACGAAATAGTAATATCTGCCATCCGTAAGTTGAACAGTATTGACGATATGATAATGAGAGTGATCAGTGACAAAGAAATAAACTATAAGGAGCTGATTTCAATCATCAACGAGTACAACCGATACAAAAGAGATTTGGAAAACAAAGGGCAATCAGAATAAAAACTATACAGAGATCCGACACATCGATGATAGGAGCAAAATGTTCAGAGGAATGGAAAACAACTCAAATAGAAAGACATTTTACAAAAATGTACTACAAAGGATAAAAGTTGTAAAGAAAAACTTAAACGGCGGGAGCCTGTGCCGTGGGCACACCTCTTGTCTGTTTGAATTTCTGCTATACAAATTGAAAGTTATATTAAAGTCAATCATTCGAAGAAAGACCCCAACTACGTTGCGGCAGGCTCCCCGAGAAAGAAGTCTAAATCAACAATCTAATTATAGAGCCAAAATGGTATTATATCAATGTCTTTGTAAATATCTTTGTTTCCGATGAAGTCTAAAACAATATATTCGCTAATGTCAGTGACAAAAATGAATTGAAGACTGTTTTAATTCCACGTGGTTTTAGCAACCTAGAAATGTACATGAAGAAAGTTAAAGATGGAATCACTACTCAAAACGAAAGCGAAGAAATTATTGATGTTGAATGTTTGAAAAACGAGTCAAAAGTTATAACCACTCAGAGTAACAAGTATACAGTGTATATCACCAACTACAAAGAGTAACAAGTATACAGTGTATATCACCAACTACAAAGAGTAACAAGTATACAGTGTATATCACCAACTACAAAGAGTGACAAGTATACAGTGTATATCACCAACTACAAAGAGTAACAAGTATACAGTGTTTATCACCAACTACAAAGAGTAACATGTATACAGTGTATATCACCAACTACAAAGATAACTTGTTAAGATTCAATAACACATCTGCTGAAGCTGATACAGTTCATTGGTTTTAAAATCCACAAACTGTATAAATTTACTTTGATCCAATCAGTAAAAGTAACAACTATTTTAATGGTTATTATTCGTGTTAGCTAGAGTTTGTACATGTTAAAAATATTTATCACGATGACTTTCTTTCTTATCTTTGTAATGGTCAATACAAACCATTTCAGAGGGTACAATTAACATATTGAATATCAGCATCTGAATGTGATGAAGATGAAAAGTGATAGACTTCCATAGACTGCTTGTAACATATGTATTTCATGTAAAGTAAATGGGGGAGATGTGTTTAAGAGCTCTTACTGACCTGGGTTTCACTTTAAGCATTGAGCCAAAAACGGAGCAGAAAGATATGACACTAGGTCAACCAATTAACACTGGCGTAAATCTCAACACAAAGCGTATTCCCAATCTTGCAGATACGGTACTAAAGTTGATGCAGCTAATAGAAAGTATGTTTACAAAAATGAGTTGATATTCAAACACATAAGACTTTGGAAGATAACAATTTGAACGATATTAAGTTATGGAGAGAAAATGTAAACAATAAATTAACTGCCATTGAACAGACTAGGAATAAAAGAGAGCTACAAAAGCAGACTGCTGAGAACAGAAAAGAAAAAGATTTTAGATGCACAGTAATTGTTTAAACAGAGATTCAATACCTTATCTACTGGCACACATGCCCTACAATCAGTCAGGGGAAAAGAAGATGATATATCTAACATTCAGAAATATTTACAGCTAACTGAAAAGAGGATAAATAGTGAAATAGATTCGTTTTGGAAAACCGACATGGAAACAATCGCTGGAAGACTATGGTGCTTTACAATATCAACTGGAACAATTAAAAAGATACTTAATCAAAGGAAACTACCAAAATGATCCTCCAATTAGAAAGCTATTAAACAATTGTAGCTCAAAATTTACGGACTTGAACAACAAGCTAACAGCGAAAACTATTACCCTGTCAGAGCTGCAGAAGAAGAATGATTTAACATAGGTAACCAAAACATAAAGGACATTTAAAACAGAACAGATGTGAATTGCAGCATGATACGATCTATCAACACAAAAACTACCGATTTACCCATTAAAAATATGACTGTGAGGATCAAAGCCATAAAAGACGTAACCTTTGAATAGTTTTACAACCTGTTACATGCTGAGATTAAGAAAACTGATATATACACATGAATATGATTTTCCAGAACTGGTTAATAATATCCGTGTGGTGCAATATAATATTGGCAAATTAGACAAAAGGGTAAAACGTGTGAAAAAAAGATTAAACTTTTTTGAAACAAGAGTTTACAACGGACACAAATGCAGTTAAAATGAAACAGATACAATAATCACGCATTAAGTTGCAGAATTGATACAGTTAAAACCGAAATAAACAAAAACAAAGAAACATTCAAAACAGAATTCAACACGGAAAGGAGCTTAAGGAGTCTTCCATTCTGTTTTGGAATGGATATGTTAGAAAACAAAATCAATAATAACGGAAAGGAATTGATGAACTAATGCTAGTTTGAACATTGCTTTATGCTTTTCGCATTGTTCCAAGTCAGGACTATCTCTGTCAGGACGGTATTTCTTGAAAACCTAAGGGATGCATTTTTAACTGTTTGAGAAAAAAGAATTTTTATTCATTTCCAATGTTGATATGGAATTTTGAACATTTTTAGTCTAAATTTACCACTTTTAGATTAGTTAAAATGTCTTGCTTAAACTATACTTCGTCACGTTTTGCTGATAACATTTTACAGAAAACACATTATGATACAGAGCAACGTGCAATTAAAACTGAAAATCAGGCTTGTGCACGGTATATATAAACTTGAAAATTGATTTTGTTATTGATTTTTATATTCAATTTGAGGTGAACAGCAAACGTTTTGCTTACTTATTTTACGTTATAAAATAATCTGAGCCTAATCTTTGCAGTGTAAAAGAAACATTATATATTATCTTCAAGAGAACAATCTTTTAATAATTGGATCAAAACACACAAAACAAATCTGCAGCCAGGATGTAAAATACAAACTGGCAGAAATATCACAGTTTGTTACTCTTAACAGAATGGTCACAGCAGCAAGTATGGTTACAGCAGCAGAATGGCCACAGCAGCAGAATGGTCACAGAATGGTCACATCAACAGAATGGTCACAGAGGTAAAACGGTTACAGGAGCAGAATGGTCGCAGGAGCAGAATTGTCACAGCAGCAGAATGGTCACAGCAGCAAGTATCATTGAAGGATGAATAGCTAACGCTCTAGCATTTTCATGAAGCAACCGTTCGTTCAATTTATTTGATCCAGGTGGTTCTAAAAGAGACAGAATTAGACATGGTACTGCACAGAGTTCAATTAAAACAGAGCAAAGACACTGTACTGTTTGAATGAAAGATTGAGAGAACAAGGTTTGGTGTCTCAGTATTTAAACAACCAAGACAATGATTTTGTCCTATATGCGTCTACCTATATCGATGCCTCTACAAACTCAGAAAATAAGGTAATACTTGAAAAACCAAGACATCTTAAACTATAAGAAAGACCATAGGTCGTTTTTTGCATGAAATAAATACCATAACTTTAGCATAATAAACGGAAGTGCACGATATATACCTAACTCCTCACAGGCAGCAAGCTCTGTGACTACAACATTTTTATGACATACAAAGATTTGTGAATACCAGCATCTATAAAAAAATAGAATTGAACAAGGTATAATGAATGATAAATTGAGACAGTTACGACCGGGGCTGGTAATACACAAACCACTGGTACTGAAACAATACAGTTTGTTGCGTCTAGTAAGCAGTTTAGAATACCACTTGACTTTCAGGTACTAACCAATCATTGTCCACTGTATCCGCGTGCCCTTCCACGGGATTTCAGATTTAATATTACACTTCCAAAAGCTTTGAAGAGATCAAATGCAGTAACCGAGAGTATAACTTGAAAACATTTGTCTTGAATATGATGCAATTACTTCGGATCATATTGCACAATCACAAGCAGTAAATGACTAACACAGAAATGGCACTGCTTTCTTTTATAACTATCCCACTAAGGAGAGAATCGTCGATGTAGCAGCCAATACAACTTTAAACCTTACGCTTGATTCTTCCAGTAACTACTCATTTAATTTATGTTTTATGCTCAAGATCACAATAATTTTTTCAGTTTTGAATAACCACTTTTTATTGCAACTCTTTCTGAACAGAAAGGTTGGACAGATGGTAACGATGTTATCAAAAATGTTTTGTATTAAGTCTCTAACAGATTTAGTGCAAACGTAGTCTTTCTACAATTTGTCACTGTCCAAATTATTATATCATGAGGTATTTTAGGTACATTTAACAATACCTACAATATGATTAATTTCCTTTGGGTAGTCAATAGTGTCATTACATCTGACTCTATCCTTCATGTCTTTGTAAAAGTTTTCTGACGTAACATAGATATACAATGAATCTGTATCAGTCATCCGTAGTCTTGTTTTGCCGCCATATTTGTTTTGGAACTTGCCATCGTATAATTAGCCATAATTTTAGCAATGTGTAAGTCTACCGTTATTGTTTTTGTTAATTTCATTTTCTTGTTTTCATACTAACCAGTACGAAGTCGTCATTGATAATTGTTCTCCTTGCAAATGATAGATCTTTTTGGCATATAAAAAATATTTTCATCCATACCTATTTTTACTGTTGTGCTTTTACCATATTTTCCATGAATTTGATGGGGAAAAAAGTAGTTTCCGAATTCATTGTGCTCTTTGTCTCTTGCATTCAGTTTAGTAAATGATTTTTGTTGAAACAAAACAACTATGTGCATCTTCTACAAAATTCTACACAAATTTCACATAACATTAAATTATCCATCATGACAAAATAGACGTACAGAGTTCTAATTGTTTTAAGGTTAAAATGTTCCATGACGTCTTGGACATCCTGTTATACTTATTGAATATGTTTGTAACATTTATTGATGGGTAGATCGTTTCCATTGATATATAGCAGTTTCGTTAAACCTTCAAAAGTTAGCCATATATTTGTATGGGTAAATGCCTTTATTGCAATATTTAGATTTCATGTTTCTAAACTGTTTCAGTGTTTCTGTAACATTTTATAACTTGAATTTTCAGCCAGCTATTATATAAATTGCCTTATGAATCTAAAGCTATCTACAAACCTGATTGTCCTGTTAACTGTTGTTTCTTTTCTTCTTTCATGAACCTATCCTCTGTGAAATCCTTACATAATTAAATATATTTTTCGTCATTGTTCGGTATGATTTTCATCTCTTCATAAGGATTATTTGAACCAGTGTTTTGATGAACAGGTGACTGTCATAACCGGACATGCTATGAATGAACACTGGTATGTATTTAGGGTATTTGTAATTCAAATTATATTCGTTGTTCTGGACCTCTATACTTACGTATTAAGTGATTGTGATTGCGAACTTTGTCTTTAATTATTTTTCTCATATAGAATGTAATTGTTCAGTTAAAATATATTTTATCTTTCTCTGTGCACACCTTTGGTTAGGGGCGCATTTTTTAGTCTTTATTCTTCGTACTTTAGTTTTTCGATTTTACCGACGCAAACATAATATGTTCCTCTGCAATTATTTTTTTCGTAATCTTTGTGAGGTCTTTCAAAGAAATATCATTTTTTTGCATAGCACTTTGTAGTACTATGATACTTACAGTTTTTGTATCGTCAAGGAGAAGAACATTATAAAATATTGGATTTCCTTCTATTCATTTACCTTCTGTATTGTACATTTTGCAATCTCCAACTACAACTTTATTAAATAAAATATGTTGAAACTATCATATTTTCAAAATCGCAATAAATAGCATACTCAACATTTCATTGCTGTTGATAGTGCTTGAATTTTACAACTTACATTATATGTATCGAGTTAATTACATTGTAGCATAGTCGTTCATGTTCTGATAATGTACCTGGCATATAGAAACAAATTATTAATCTGTGATGACATCAATTTTGAAGAGAAAAAAAAATACATTCCATCATTAGGACTACCACAATGAAATATGATTAATACGTCGACATGTCTTTATCTGCTATTAAATTTATTCTAACAGGTTTGATACAGTCTCTCTCCATATCGATGTCTCTCCCGTCAAATATTTCATTCATATTGTTACGACTAGGGGTTGAATGTAACAAAAGAAAGAACGACTCAAACAAGCTTTCACAATTTCTCAAATACAAATTTAATTTCCTAAGTTTTAAAATATTTCAAACAAACAAAGTGAAAGAATTAAAAATAACTTACAGTTTAGAATTTCCTTAATTAGTCCTAAATTGTTCTAATTGTTCTAATTCACTAATCCGGAAGTTAATCCAAAGTATTCCGAACGAATGAATGTTCCGAGTTAGTGAATCTTTGTAATGAACGAATGTTCCGAATGAAAGATTGTTCCGAATGAATGGGTCTGGAATGTCCTGATGTACCAATGATTTTCAGTTCTAAATCCAAATGGTAATTTCAGGTAAATTCCAACAGAGTTGAATAATGTTCAGATCTTTAGTACGTAATCCAAAAAGTACTATTTAGAAATAGATTTTCCACTAAGCTGATTCACAAACAATAAATAATCCTCCTATCTCTTTCTATCTGAAGTAACTGTGTAGAATGAACAAGCAGTGATTAAAATCTTATTATATAGATTCTTACTGCGTAAAAGAGAATAACCCTTAACTCTGAAACTACGTTCTAAAACAATTCCATCTTCCTGTAAACATCTTTAACTGAACCAATCAGAAACTAGGTCGCGCACGTCAGCCTAAAAATACTTTCTCATTACAATAACAATACCTTAATTTCAAATCAACAAAGTGTTGACTTCTATAAAGACATTGGATCTAGGTCATGAATAAGCACGTGCTACTCACGTGATTTATCATTGTTGTGTTAAGTTGACCGACATAATTATTGATTTTCTTAGACAGAAGCGATGACTCATGTGGCATTCTGTAAACAATGTATACAATAGCGTAGGCTACTGAATTAAAGAATTATAATACAAAATGTCATAAACTAAATGAAAACTATATTATAATTTAAAGATGATACATAATTCCGTAACAATATGTACAGATATATCAAAATTCATTTTCATTTTCCTAATGTCCTCTATTTTCACTGGACAACTATTAAATCAATTACTGTATCTATTTAAATTGCATTTTGATGGTCTATGTGGATCTTTCTTTTTTGTGGGAGTACTGAGTATTTAAAACGGATTCCACAGCATCGGAAAAACATCTATTTCCATATTTTGTGCGTTTATAAAAGCTTTTTTGTTCTTAACCCATTCAGGCAAATATATGTATGCGTTTCCTCTGAGCGGTTACTATTTATCTATATGCGATGTTGATATTCAATCCTGCGAAACATCCATCTCTTACTTTAGTTTATTTCCTGTCCAAATTTGGTATCTAAAATGGCCAATAAACTTTCAATGACGTTATCCATTTCACCTCTGCTCTTTATGTTAATGTCTTTTTTCTTGATTAGCTTGACAAATCTGGTCGTTAAGTCTGAGCTCTCATCCAACTGTTGAATTTTTCAACTGATTATCTCATTCAAATATCATTAAAACACTCATACAAATCTTGATTGGTTCCACAGTAAAATCTATACTCATTTACTTCTCCAACTCTTTTTAGTAATAATTCAATTTAAATCCAGTATATTCGTGAGTCATAATTCAACTCAAGTTTGAAAACAGGTTATAAAGGTGGTTGGAATTAATTTCTCACTTGTTCTGGTCAGCCAGCACAGAAAATCTTCATTATATTTATTTAACTATATATATATATATATATATATATATATATATATATATATATATATATATATATATACTATATATATATATATATATATATAATTTAGATATATGACAAAAATTAATATCTTAAATCTGTAGTAAATTTTAGCAAAAGTCCAGCATTGAATGTCCGGGTTCTAGTCTTGCTGAATTGTTTAGTACTCCAGCAATCTGGGAACTAAAACGGAAAAACAACCACTAGTTTCGCATCCAGCCACAAGTGTGAACGGGTTCAGGGGCGGCCTTTTCAATTCCTTTTGACTACTGAGGTCAAGTCCACAACGAAAGTCATGCCAGACCCTCTAAATGCATCTGTTGATTCCAAGACCTGACATCAGACAGGTGGCCAATCTACCAGATCACTAAGCATTTCAGCAGTTATTTATAAATACATCGGCGATTTATATATAAACCGTTATTTGACCTGCAGATCATGTTGATCTATGCAACGTACGGATGCTGTAAATAACCAATTAGAGTTATTCGTTTTAATCAATCAGATCGTAGACTATAGCACATTTCCTTGTAAATAACCAATTACAGTCATTCGTTTCAATCAATCAGATCGTAGACTATAGCACATTTCCTTGTAAATAACCAATTACAGTCATTCGTTTCAATCAATCAGATCGTAGACTATAGCACATTTCCTTGTAAATAACCAATTACAGTCATTCGTTTCAATCAATCAGATCGTAGACTATAGCACACTTCCTTGTAAATAACCAATTAGTCATTCGTTTCAATCAATCAGATCGTAGACTATAGCACATTTCCTTGTAAATAACCAATTGCCTTTGTCACGATTTATCTCTATTGTCTGCATTCTGCGTATTGATGTTCGTATTTCGTGTGAATTTTTAGCATGTTCGTGAGCATATATGTATTTAATTGTTCAATTGCATCAAACAAGACAGTGATGAATTTGAATTTCTCAGTGTGATCATTTTTTTGATAAATTTATTGTGCATGGACGAAGCCTATACGAAGAAAACAAAAACAAGTTGTTCAGTAATAAAATAAAAATCTACTCTGGTCCGTAGCTATTATGCACTGCTATAAATTACTAGCAGATAATATTGTAACGGCACACATTACAAATAGGCTGATGAAAAATGCTTGGGAATGTAACACATCACAAATATATATATATATATATATATATATATATATATATATATATATATATATATATATATATATATTTATATATATATGAGAGAGAGAGAGCGCTGAAATTATAACTTCTCAGTGTGATCATTTTTTTCATTTATTGTGTGACACAAATATTATTGTGCTAATTTAATCTTCGCATCGTGCAGAAATTAAACCTTTTTTCAGTTTAGTGTTGTCGTATTCATACATGATTTGGTTTCGCAACAATAAAATATCTATACTGAGCCGGAGACTTTTTAATTTTTTTTTAAATTTATTTATTTTTATTTATATATTTATTTATTTGTTGTTTTCGCATCTCTATACGAGTTTAGTTTCCCAAAAAATTATACTGCGCTAATTCACCAGAAAGTTTTGAGCTTTCATTTTAGTGTTGTCGTATCCCTTGATAAGTTGGTTTTCGCAAAAAAAGATTATACTGCGATAACTCTGTCTAAATGTATCTACTAATAGGTAACGAAGAAAATTGGTCTAACAATCTTTAACACATTATGAAAAAAAAATGGCGAGCGCACTGAAGGATCTCTTATAATTTCTTTTCTGGCCCAAAACCTGCGTCCTGCGAATGCTGTTTCAACATTATATCAGTAGAGCTGTACCAATCAAAGGTACTTCATTTTTAGTGTGGCCAACTTTCGTGAAATGGACAACCAATTTGCTAATTCCAAAAATGGACAGAAGATCCGCACCTTCAATTATGAACAAATGAACTTTAATTTATCTACATCGTCCGTTTCACGAAATGCACAAAGCTATGAATAAACATGAAAAAAACAACAACAAACAAACAAACATACAATGGATGCTAACAGAGAGAGGGGGATGTGGGCAGAGGGAGGGAAGAAGACCATAACAAGTTACGGCATTGATATAAGCTGTCTTCGATATTGTCAAAAAAGTACATGAATCTTATCAGGCGTTGTATTGCATTCAGGTCCCTGAATACTACAGTTTAACGAGAGACCATTAGTTATAAGTCAGTTTAGTGCTATTTAAAATTAGTCATGTAGGAGTCACAAAACTAAGTTTTCTTTCATCAGTGATATTGATCTGTACTTTATAGATATTTTATTTGGGGTTAGTGAAAATATATTCGGACGGGTTCCAAGTTCTCACAACGTAGTTTAATCCCTTTCCTTAGAGTGATGAAGATATCGTGAATTGCTGAATAATCAGTTATATATTACCCCAGTCTATCTTATCATTTGATTGTTGTAAAGCAAAATCGACAAATAGAATAAAAATGTTGTAGACTAATAAAAAAAAAAGGTTACTCACCGAGTACATGAGAGCGGTAACGCATTTATACACAAATGATTTTTCTTCAACTGTACCACATTCCCTCCATTCCTCTTCGCTATAAGCTAAAAACAGTTTTGCGATCAAGTCTTTTGAAACCTCACATTTGTCCATCCTTCCTCGAAGTAGATGTACAAAAAGTGCACATAACGCACGTGTAATCAGGGTACATTAGATGTACAAAAAGTGCACATAGCGCATGTGTAATCAGGGTACATTAGATGTACAAAAAGTGCACATAGCGCATGTGTAATCAGGGTACATTAGATGTACAAAAAGTGTACATAGCGCATGTGTAATCAGGGTACATTAGATGTACAAAAAGTGCACATAGTGCATGTGTAATCAGGGTACATTGGCTTGTAATGAAAAAAAGAATCAAAATAATAACAATAATAATACATTTTAAATCTAAAAGAGATTTACGTTCTTTGGCTTCAAGACTTGACAATACGAATAAATTAATTACTTTTTGAATTATATAGGCCTGATTACACATGCGCTCTGGGCACTTCCTGTATGCGAGGCTCGACGAATGGGAAGTTTTCAAAAGATTCAGTCTGGCAGCTGGGTGTAGGTTATAGTGAAGAGGAAGGGATTATGGTGCAATTGAACAAAATCATTTGAAAACAAATGTATTTTAGTGAAATTGGATTATCTTTGTGATACTTGATGTAAGATTGCTAAGATTGGTGAATCTCGAGGGAGTGGGTGGTGGCGATGGTGGGGAGATACCGTTCTCATGTCCACAGTGAGCATCTTTGTTTATTTAGTTATCGATATAATTTTCTTTCTATCGTCGATTTTGTTTTACAACAATCAAACGATACGGTAATCTGTGATACCAACAGGCATGTACCATGAATATGACTCGGGAGTTATATAACAACTTCAATTGTTTCTAATAGACAATGAAATGACAATATACCTTTCGATCCAAAGGTTTCTGAAACCCGTGAAGTCAAAATTCACCCGTGTAAACAGATCAGTGGGGAAGAGTGCACGTGGTAGGTAGGGAAGGAATCCAGGACTTTAGGGAACAACAATCTGGGGCATCATTAATTCGGTCCAGTTTCATTGGTTGTGTTGTGCCAGAAGTTAGCGAACTGGGGAGTTTGATAAATGATAAAACTTAAGCATATGACTTTCTGCATGCATTAATCTTTGGGCAAAATACAATGAGATCACATGGCAGTCCATCTGAAAATTGCCGATGAACAGGTCTTTTGTCGCGTCAGGTACGTAGTATTTGTTTTGGACTTCTGTCCTTACCCACAGTTATGCACCGACGATCAGATTGTGCTGTTTAGATATGGACAGGTTTCGTGACACTTCTTAAAATGCATAGTCACAGAGATACAGTCTAGTTTGAAATCTCATTTAACACGATGATGTACATGCTTCTGATCTTTGACTGGTTTCTCCTCTCTCTTTCTCCCTCTCTCTCTCTCTCTCTCTCTCTCTCTCTCTCTCTCTCTCTCTCTCTCTCTCTCTCTCTTACTGCTGGGGGATGGAACTATGGATATGTTCTTTCTAAAGGGAAGTGACTCAAACATACTACTGATTGCTAGGTAAAGAGTCTTTCAAGGGTTAGTTCCCATAGATTACAATTACTGACAATTGTATTAACCCACTTTCATCCTGAATCTCCTTCCTTTAATATTGAAATTACCTATTTTTATAACAAGGACAATTGGTAATTATTAGTATGAAATATTCGAATTTCAATAGCCTCTTTAAATCACATTTCCCAATTTTGAAGACGAAATTCATTTTTATGTTCGTGATAAGACGACAAACGCGTCCTTGAGTGTATTCAAAACACCGAATTCAACATAATATCGAAAAGGCACTTGATAGTAGACATTTCATTATTATATTGACCAGATTGTGACGCAATTGCAACAGTTTGAAAGTTTACCTACATCGATTTAACCAAACCCACGACCCTCTCGTTCATGTTGCTTTCAGGATTAAAAAAATTCAACACACCTATTTCTTTTATTGCCCTAATTACCAACAACAGAGAATCTAGCTGCTAAGAGAGTACAATTATGAAAAGATGCGCCAGGAAAAATCCTACTAAGGTGGTCTCTGTGGGCGGCTTGGTCCTTATTTGATATTGCTGTGATGGTGACGCAGTCATTGTAGCGGGTAGATTTGGAACGGCAGTGTGCATCAGGATTGACTAATATTACTTCTGTACCTCTACGCTTATTTTAGAGTCGTATGATGTGATTGATCATATTTGTATTTGCCCTGTGATATGCATCATTTTGGTTGATAGAACTCTGTCTAACGGGAATTTCCTAGTCTAAAGTACCAGTCATGCAGGTCATGTAAACGTCCATAGCCGATTATTTCAACTGTAGGTGTCATTTTTGGAGAATTTGATTATACATTCCTTAAATTTTGCTCCTCGTTGATCAATATTCCTTGGAAGATCATTATATAAACGCCCCGAGACAAAATCAATGTCAAAGTACGTTGACACTTTTGGACAAGGTCAACCAAGAGGGACGATCCAGGTTAAACCGAATTAAATGTCGTGCGCTACGATGTCGCATGGAAAAATGTTTTAGTATTCCGTGCACTGGTAATGATTAGACCCAACGTCCGCTTGTCTTGACCCGGTTCAGTGCCAGAATGCCATTGTAAAAATCCATAGCGATCGATAAATGTTTGTCTAGAAGTTTTGTGATGAAAATTAAGGTGTATTTCATTCTACAATCAGGAATTACCATGAGTTTGTAAAACTACTTTATTATTAAATTTTAGAATGACAGCTAATATTTTATATAAAATCAGTAAAGACGCCCGCATGACCACGTTGACGTACACTTTAGCTGTTGTTTCCTGAACGGAGTGATTGGTAAATCTGCTCTGAAGGCAGCATTTTCAGCCGCAACCGTCATGTGTGAGATCATGGTTTTACGACCCATCAATCTTGGATAATCCCTGAAAATAAGGACGTAGATTCATTTTGGAGACGTTTGTGATTCATAAGATTTATAGTAAGTAGTACAGGATAAAAACCATTTTATTCAGAGTGGATAAAAGTGCACTGCGTACGTGAAGTAGAAGTTGTTGAAAGGTTACACACTCTCTCTCTCTCTCTCTCTCTCTCTCTCTCTCTCTCGTACTTAACAGCAGCAAGTTGCGATCACTAGCAGTCTATTTTCAGTATTTTTTTAAAAAATTATGAACCATAATTAGTTTTCTTTTTCCCTGCAACCTTGCAATGTAAGTCTGGATATATTCATATTTGTTTTATTTAATTTGGATGAGAGCTAGATATTTTGTATATAAAGAAAAATACCAAACGTCATCATTTTCAGACAATGGATTCTCCGAAATGTATGTCAGATAGAAAGGGCTCCTGTCACTGTTGGCCTGTTTATGTCAGATAGAAAGGGCTCCTGTCACTGATGTCAGATAGAAAGGGCTCCTGTCACAGATAGAAAGGGCTCCTGCATAACTCTTTAAACAGAGTGATTGGATCTCCTTACTTCAGTCCGCCAGTCGAAAACATTTTCTGCACCGTAGCTCTAAAGTCATCCTTTTTGCTTCCATCCATGGTTGTACTGTTTTTTTCATGGTATTCCATGTATTCTTCTCCACTCTGATCTCTTCCTCAGGTGGCTGAAGAAATAAATATATATCTTCTTTATTCAGCTAGTGCAATACGTTGGAGACGTCAAGATTTAGGACGCCGTCAGCGTTCCACGTTGCCGCCGTTATTTTGATTTCGCCATAGCCAAAAGTTGCTCATCGAAGGAGGGCACATGTTTACGATATAAGAAAGAAGTCAGTATTTTTACCTAACTACTGTCAATACCGCTGGATTATGTATATTATCAACAACGTTAAACTAATGAGACATATTTCAACCATTTACTGAACATTTTACACGTCGTTCATTTAATGAATGAAACATGAACACCGCGCAGTAATACACGCTTCTTTACTGCCATAGAGGTACTCTTGAACGAAACTACGTTTGTTAAAGAGGATGGAATGTCATGTAGCCAAAGAAACACAACGAAATATTGATATTATGAAACAATGACGCAATACATCAATGAAAATTGAAGATACCATTATGAAAAGATGAGCCAGAAAATTTCAGTGTAAGGTTATTGTTGTGATAGTCTCAATGATGCTGTCATTATGGTGGGCAAATTTGAAAGTGCAGTGTGCGTCATTATTGTTGGCGGGGTATTGTGAACCATCGGTCTAGACAATACCTCAACAACAACAACAACAAAAAGTATATAGATTCACTTGGAGTTGCTTGCGTTTCATTAAATTCCGAGTCAAGGATAAACCAATGCGATTCAGAGTAGATAAAAGTGCACTGTTTAGGTGATAGAGATGTTGTTGACTGATACATTGTATCAAAGGTCAGTTTGACTCTCTCTCTCTCTCTCTCTCTCTCTCTCTCTCTCTCTCTCTCTCTCTCTCTCTCTCTCTCTCTCTCTCTCTCTCTCTCTCTCTCGTACTAACAGCAGCAACTAGCGATCACTAGCCGTCCATTTTCAATATTTTTATAAACTTTTTATTTTTCTCCTTGCAATTTAAATCTTTGAATGTATTCAGATTTTCTTTATTTAATTTGTATGATATATAGTTTTATTTGGAGGAGAGCTAGATCTACTGATTCACAGCACTGGTGTCAGGTAGAGAGGGTTACAGTCTTTGTCGACATCTGGTGGGCATCAGATTTATGACGTGGTCAGCGTTGCGTCGCCATTGTTATTTAGACGTAGCCAGAAGCAGTTCATCGAATTCGGGCACGTGTTTTCCATACCAGGAAGTGGTGAATATTTTTACTTAACTACGGTCAATACCGCTGGATATTGGATATTTACCGGTAGCAACAACGTTAAACTAACGGGACTGTATACACACACACACGCACACACACACACACACACACACACACACACACACACACACATACATATACATATATATATATATATATATATATATATATATATATATATATATATATATATTAGATAAATTTACTGGTTCTTAAAACTTCATATTCATCGAAACAAAGGTCTAAAATTATATATATATATATATATATATATATATATATATATATTAGATTGGTGATACGAAACGAAGCTTTATAAGGCATTCACTGATAAGTTTGCAATGGATTCTCCAGGAACAGAATTTACCTCTTATTTATTAATTTTAAAGTATCAAGTCTCTTCTTGATGTATTAATTATAAGATGCAGTGTAAGCGTCGCTATGAATTACAAGCGGACTCTTCTTAGAAGTAAAAATTATAAATAAAAAACAAATAATTTAAACAATATGAAGGTAAGCCTATTATTACAAACATATACTTTACTTGTCTCAACCTATCCCTGTGCCACTGGATAGCGTTTATTCAAAACTAAGCAGGAAGTACACCCACAATGCATGTGCAGAGGGTTTAGAGAGAGTGTGAGCAATAATGCAATTTCTAGCCAATCGAAGAAAAGCAACACCAAACACATCATCGTCAATATCAACAATGCCAAAAACTAAGTGATGAAATAAATACATAGAAGTTTATAGGAAATATACCTTTCTTAACAGAGAAAATAACAACACGAGAATATAGGGATAATTACATGATTTATTGTCTTCAAACATTTGCCTGAGCACGAGGGATGGGTTTGAGCCCGAGGAAAGAGTTTGAGCACGATGGTTTAAAGCCATTGCCGAGTCAAAGATTTGCACACTAAAAGCCGTACAAGGAATATTATTCTTTCGAGGTCAATTATTTAGTACATAAGTTAGATATTAAATACCTCGGCAAAAAAAACTTGTATATGTTCTTTAATCCACTTTTGTACGATAAAAAAAGAAGCAGTCGATCTGAAAAATGTGCTGTACATGGAGAATATGGTGAAAAATTCACATATTACGTGCCGATCTAGAACATTATAGGGTCATATTATCTTGCAAATATGGAAAATTCGTAGAACGTTTCTCCACACACAGAGTACATAAAAAACAAAGAAACAAAAAAATAAATGCAAGAAACTTCACGCCTAGGGAGATTTTTTGTCGAACATTTACGATTCTTTATTGCGTCCCATATTAATTGTCATACATCACTTTTCCCTCAATGAAGTACATATACAATGTTCCAAGTTCTCTCTGTGGAATCCAAGTATAATAGTGGCTTGTGATTATTATCCAAGCATAATAGTGGCTTGTGATTATTATCCAAGTATAATAGTGGCTTGTGATTATTATCCAAGTATAATAGTGGCTTGTTGTTATTATCCAAGTATAATAGTGGCTTGTGGTTATTATCCAAGTATAATAGTGGCTTGTGATTATAATCCAAGTATAATAGTGGCTTGTGGTTATTATCCAAGCATAATAGTGGCTTGTGATTATAATCCAAGTATAATAGTGGCTTGTGGTTATTATCCAAGTATAATAGTGGCTTGTGATTATTATCCAAGAATAATAGTGGCTTGTGATTATTATACAAGCATAATAGTGGCTTGTGATTATTATCCAAGTATAAAAGTGTAGCTTGTGATTATTATCGAAGTATAATAGTGGCTTGTGATTATAATCCAAGTATAATAGTGGCTTGTGATTATTATCCAAGTATAATTGTGGCTTGTGATTATTATCCGAGTATAATAGTGGTTTGTGATTATTATCCAAGTATCATTGTGGCTTGTGATTATAATCCAAGTATAATAGTGGCTTGTTGTTATTATCCAAGTATAATAGTGGCTTGTGGTTATTATCCAAGTATAATAGTGGCTTGTGATTATTATCCAAGTATAATAGTGGCTTGTGATTATAATCCAAGGATAACAGTGGCTTGTGATTATTATCCAAGTATAATAGTGGCTTGTGATTATAATCCAAGTATAATAGTGGTTTGTGGTTATTATCCAAGTATAATAGTGGCTTGTGATTATAATCCAAGTATAATAGTGGTTTGTGGTTATTATCCAAGTATAATAGTGGCTTGTGATTATAATCCAAGTATAATAGTGACTTGTGATTATTATCCAAGTATAATAGTGGCTTGTGATTATAATCCAAGTATAATAGAGGCTTGTGATTATTATCCAAGTATAATAGTGGCTTGTGATTATTATCCAAGTATAATAGTGGCTTGTGATTATCATCCAAGTATAATAGTGGTTTGTGATTATTATCCAAGTATAATAGTGGCTTGTGATTATCATCCAAGTATAATAGTGGCTTGTGATTATCATCCAAGTATAATAGTGGCTTGTGATTATAATCCAAGTATAATAGTGGCCTGTGATTATCATCCAAGTATAATAGTGGCTTGTGATTATAATCCAAGTATAATAGTGGCTTGTGATTATCATCCAAGTTCAATAGAGGCTTGTGATTATAATCCAAGTATAATAGTGGCTTGTGATTATTATCCAAGTATAATAGTGGCTTGTGATTATAATCCAAGTATAATAGTGGCTTGTGATTATCATCCAAGTTCAATAGAGGCTTGTGATTATCATCCAAGTATAATAGTGGCTTGTGATTATTATACAAGTATAATAGTGACTTGTGATTATTATCCAAGTATAATAGTGGCTTGTGATTATAATCCAAGTTCAATAGAGGCTTGTGATTATTATCCAAGTATAATAGTGGCTTGTGGTTATTGTTCAAGTATAATAGTGGCTTGTGATTATTATCCATGTATAATAGTGGCTTGTGATTATTATCCATGTATAATAGTGGCTTGTGATTATTATCTCGATGCTGGCGTCTATGGACGATGTTTTCAGGTTCATCCATCATGCTTGCCATTTTTAATATTTTTTCTGCCATCCTCATCACTATTTACTTTACACACGCTGAATGATAAATGTGTACATATTGATAGTTTTCTCTTTCAATATGATTTCTGTTCTCACAAAGGTATCAAATACCAAATTGTGCCCTGTTTTCTTTAATCATTGCACACCTCGCATGAAACGTTATGTATCCAAACAAATATGAATTTTCTCGGGTTATCTTAACATTCAACGCTCATTTCCTTCACACCACACTATACTAATTACCAAACCAGAGGCACGACCGATCTTTCCTAGATACCTGATGAAAACATCATTTTCCGGCCCATTCTGGTTCCAGCATTACATTTTCTAGTACATTTAGCGTGATTTGCAGGAGAGGAGAATGACGATTATGTGTAATATTACAGTGATGGCAAACTAATTACTCCATTTGATACCACACAACGAGAAAACCAGAGTGCCGCCGTTGAGCTGATTGCCTAAGCAGCCTTTCTTAATAGTGTTGCCGGTATACACTCGTGGACTCCAAAAGCTCGAGATATGACAAATATTCCATTTATGAGGATAAAGGAGCAAAATAGTTGACTTCCCAGATTCACTAATTTGAGGATCGTTAGAGACTGCAGAAATGGAATGAGCAAGTTCAATGTCAATCCTAGAAGAATTGATACACCGTACAATTACGATTTTCAAAAGAGAAAAAGCTGTATACTCCTTTTCTTTGATAGGGCTGGAGGAGGGAGGCTAAGATAAACTGATCCATATTATAAAAGCATCAACTGCTGCAGCATTATTTCTTTGCATGTTATGAATGGCGTGATTTTAAATATGAATTACTTGGTAATTTTCTAAAAAGTTTGATTATAATGATCTTTATTTGTATGCTTTGATAATCGTAAATCGTAGCTTCATACAATATCTATCTATCTATCTATCGAGAGCAGAGAGCGATAGAGAGAGACAGTGGGGAGGGAGGGAGAAACCGACTCTGTGCTGTAACTACGGTAACGTTAGTAGAACACAAATCTTTCCTTGTAAGTTGTATGTATTGATGTATTGAAAGTTTATATAATTAGAAGATTGAACTTGAGATCCCAACCCTGAAGCAGGAGGTAATGTGTTCGACCTCAGACGGTGATGATGCGCGCGCGCGTGTGTGTGTGCGCGTGTGTGTGTGTGTGTGTGTGTGTGTGTGTGTGTGTGTGCTCGCAGGCCGTATTGAAAAATCGAGTTCCAAGATCAGAAACAACAACAGCAACAATAACCTTTGGTTCTTTTTTGACATGCGCAGCCGTAGGTACCAAGAGTAATAAATATGTACACGTTTTATCAAATGCACTTGTAACCGTTTTCTAAGCTTCCAGTTTTGGAAGTGCGTTTTGCAGAGTGAAATCTGCATTTTCTACTTGATAACCTAGTAGCTTTCCTTACAGATATGTTGATCAAACGTTTTAGTTTTTGTTCCCTTATTTTCCTACTTTCAATACAGTTCTGAGACCTTTTGTAATTCCCGATCCACCTACTTTAACAACCTATCAAATAAAACGTTGCATTGCGTATTAGGGAGAGTTATTATTAGAAACGGTATAATCCTAATTACGTTTTCGCTTTCATAAACGAGAAAGCTGTAATCTGATTGGTGAATTGATAGGTCGACAGAACATCTCCATTCGGTCGGAGATCTCGATTTTATCAGATTGTCTATAAGGACAGAGTCATTTGTATTTCTACTTATATATGTGGATGCTATTAGTGTAAGAATAGTTCCCAAAAGTTATTCGAATATATACATATGACTCTCTCTCTCTCTCTCTCTCTCTCTCTCTCTCTCTCTCACACACACACACACACACATGTATGGATATGGGGTTATGTATAGGAGTTGCCTCACTTGACATACCACACGGTCTTTAGAATTATGTATTGACCTCGTGGTGTGAGTGCATACGCGATTTTGCATATTTTGCAGAAAGATATATACACTGGATGTATAATACTTCAGCTTGAGATTTCAGCTCTCTGCTTTAACGAGCAAATGAAAATTGGCCCGATAAAAATAGGACAGTGTTATTTTTAAAAATGTAGTCTTTCTCCTCCGTAGTGATAATATTGGAAAAGATCGGAGGGAGAGTGTGTATGAAATAAACATTTGACAGACAGAGAGACACAGAGAGTCTCCATTCTGTATCGACCTTATCAAGGTACAAAGTTACGAACAACATTCACAGAGGCTACTTTCCGAAAATAGGCAGAAAGTTCAGTAGTGCGTGGAGAAATCAATACGTTGAAAATTGGAGTGTAATTTATCCTCCTTTAAACATATCCAATCCGGTCCTCCATTCTTTGTTTCCTCAAAGGGTAACCATGCTCAGTACCTTCGTAGTTTTAACACATTAAAACAAAGTATTCATAATTGGCCTTTACACCCGTTTGCACATCGTTGCTAGCCTAGGGCGGAAATCCGCTACGCTCCTTTTTCACGTGACTAGAGCGTAGCGGATTTTCGCCAGTGGTTTGCGACGATGCCGTCCGCATGGCTATAGTCATTAATCATCCATTCGGGTTGTCTATGGAACTCATTCATTTTTCACTGTCATCTTTTTCTTAATATTATTTTTACCATAGCAACTCGTTTTAGTCTGCGGCACACAACTGAATTTTTTTTTAAAACTAATTAATTACACAGCTAAAAATTGTGTAAACATTGGCCATGAGAAGAAAAGTCTTTTGTGCTTTGTAATATTTTTCGAATTAATCATTATTCTTCTAACAGGGCCTCAAGGATTCGCGGTAGCTCAGTGTTAGCATGTTGCTCTCGAATCCTGCCTTGGGTAAGGCCACTTGAATCCCATTACCTCGCCACTAAATAACTTACATGTTTTGTTGTGCCGTGAAACACCAAACCAAGCCAATCTAATACAACCTGACGTTATATTCAAGTGGATAAAGCCTTGCATCGTGCTTTCTTTTGTATGATAATGTTCTCAAGTGCAGTCTTATCAAGAGTAATGTATTTTAATACAAAAGAACACTAAATCTAAATTTATTCTGCATGACGTAGGTGCTGGGCGTGGATCACTGACAAAATGTGCAAAATTGTTATTGGATCACCGAAGTAAGTCTACGTTCTATATAGATATATAACCTTCTAGAGAATATGGCGCTAGTCGTCTTGAAAACACTTAAAACGCTGTGGCTATTTGGTGAGAAACGTATGCCTATTTGGTGAGAAACGTATGCCTATTTGGTGAGAGTTTAAAAATTGACCGCTCCATTACGTAAGAAACTTACTTCATAGTACAATGAATTACCACAATAGTTTACTTAATTTGATATTTCCTGATAGCTCATTAAAACACAATAAATATTACCCAAGTACTATTAGGTTGCACTTTCACCTTTATTATTCAGTAATAATATGTTATAATGTCCCTTTTACTTAATTTTCGGTTCCTTTACGTTCATTGTCGCTAGCATTTTGTTCATTTTTGGTTTAATTTCATTCATTTCCTATGAATCTTTTGTTCACTTTCATTAATTTCCTATAATTTCTTTGGTGATTGGGCATGTTCCACTGCAGCTATTCCCTTTTGGAGTCCATTACGACCAAATTATCTTGGTGAGAAAATCGAAAATAGACTAGGTAAAAGTTCAATGCAGCTTACCAAAGTCAAGCTGCTGCATGGGGTTTAAATAGCGTTCATTTCATACACTTCGTACACTATTTATTTATAAAACATTTAATCTAATAATTAAGTTAGTTTTCCGTAACGTACATTTTCGGTTGCAATTCGTTCAATTTCGGATAGTTCTTTAAAATATAGTTATTGGTCAGTCTTATTTTACGGAGTCAAAAACATAAATAGCGTTCGAACTGTCCCGAAGTAACTATGCCAACAGCTTCGCAGTAAATCATATGCGATTTCTCAAACAATTTCGATAATTAGTCATTTCCTACTTCACCCTTACCCTTGAAAAGCCCTTCAGTATAACCTGTTTATCTTTGATAAAAATCCCAATAACATTAAGAGAGTAAAAGACCTACAGGCAGATGACCTAAACATATTTTAAAGAATACAGTTATTGGGCAACATTTTTTATGGTGTCTAAAAAAAAGATTAAAGCGTTCAAACTGCCCACAGTAACTTCACCAACACCATCGAAGTAAATCATAGGCGATTTCGAAAATAAACACTAATAGTAACAAGTAACCAAACGATGCTGATGCTGGTACAGCGTCACTGCGGGGTCTCCTTCAGAAAACCAGCGAAAAGTTCAATGCAGCGTACAACAATGAATACGTTGGAAGGGTCCAAAAATTAGAATAATTTATAATCTTTTTAACACTCAAGTCAGTTCCTCCACTCTGTGTTTCAGGAACGGTACAAAGTCCATATCCAAGCCCCATTCCTTCGTAGTTTCGATTAAATTGATACAATTTACCCGCAATTAGTCTTTACACCCGTCCGCATGGCTATAGTATTTACTTATTATTCAGTCATTTGGGATATCTAGGGAACTTATTCAGTTTTAACTCTCCTGCTTTAAGAATAGTAACTAATTTTAGTCTGCGACAGACAACTGAATTCTTTTTCATAAAATTAATTAAAGACACAATTCACAATTTGTAAAAATTGCTGTAAGAAGAAATGTTGTCTGTGCTTTGTAAACTTGAACATAGTGTTCATTTCAAAATATTTACACTAGTTATAAATTATCGCTTTCATTGTTAAACATCTAATCTAATAACTGAGTTTATTTTCCTGCACGTACATTTTCGGTCGCAATTCATTTCATTTCGATTGGTTAATTTCATTTTCGGTAATAAGGCATGTGCTGCTTTTGCGGTACCCTTGCAGAGATTCCCCGACCCTGTATGAATTATGGACTTTGCTATAAAATCGACACAAGAATTCGACACAATATAATATTATGAGAGCAATAAAAATACATGAAGGTGACCTTGTTTTTAATAAATTATAGTTATTGGTCTGCCATATTTATAAAGTGTGTCAAAAATATATAAAAGTGTTCAAACTGCTCAGCATCGTCGCAATCACGCGCTAATATACCCTGCGCTCACTTTTCACCCGTGGTTGCCTGCGATTAGATTTCCTCGTTCTCGTGAATATGCATAAACAAAAATACATCATCAACGAGCTAATGAAATAAACTCATACATCAACGAAAGTGACCTCTTTATCAATCGATAAGTGAATTCAGTGGAAGAGAAAATCTGATTGACCCACAAAGTCAACATCAACCTTCCGGGGAAACCATTACTCTGGCTTCCAATGATTGGTTAATTACGTTTATGCATATTCATCAGACAGCCAAGGGTGAATAGAAAACGTAATGGATTTTCGCCTGTGGCTTCCTACGATGACTGTCCAGGAGTAACTATGCCAACAGCTTGGCAGTAAATCATAGGCGATTTAGAAAACAAACACTAATAGAGGAGCGGAGGCCCATAGGGGACCACTCAACAATCATCAGTTTGGGTTAACTAAGCTCATAACAAACCTCTGCAGAATGTCATCTTTAAGAACTAACGAAGCAATGTTTGATTTTCAAAATAATCAAATACGAGTGAACTGACCAAATGGTCAATCCAGTGAGCGCCTAAAATTCAGACCCGATTTATTCAATTTATACTGATCAACAGTATAAATAAAAATGTGTGTGTGTGTGTGACAGAGAGAGAGAGACAGACAGACAGACAGAGATTACCATGCTGAAAACTCGATAAATAAGCAATGCTAGAACTAATGTTTAAAAGAAAGACCTGAATAGTCTTCCTCATTTCAGTTTTAAGCACATGACTGTGGAGTTAGCCAATCATATGCTAGGATTACGACTCTACCAAATCATTTGGTATACACGAAGTCAAGATATCAGGTTGATCACGTGACCATGAAATATAAGGACATGGTATTGTTCTGCTCTCTTACAGCTGATGTGCACATCTGTCATCAATTAAATAGTGAAATGAAAAGTGGCATAAAAAAAATCCCAGCATTTGAATGGCACACGAAAACTATGGCATACGTACAATAAAATATAACAATTGGAAACATAAAGGAGGCGCTCTACAGTTTCGTATTTTGCATAGGTTAGATTTTTAAAGAAAAAGAATTTCCCAGGTTTTCCTCACTGGTTATCCTGTCTATTTAAAAAAGAGACCTTGTATATCTTAGGTATTATTAAAAGAACTTTTTATTCTCTTTATTTTGGTGTATGATTGATGGGTGCAATTTGGTTTATAGAGTATACAGCTTGGTCCTACTTCTGATGTGCACCTATCAAAAAACTGCTAGCTCCGCTTGGTCATTTTCACTTCCTGGACTTCAAAGGTAAATTGTAAAAAAAATAGGCGATAACTTTTTTTACTTTTTATGTGTTTTAATTCATTATTTGTACTTTCAGAGGCTGGTATTGCCTACTCTGGCAAAATTCGTTTTCCCTATTTTAATAACTGCTAAAAAAATAGTGTACTTTGGACTAATTCAGACAGATTTTTCGAGCACATGGGAGCGGCCATTTTGTCAGCTGTGTGCTTAGATCATGTACAATTTTCACAAGTACAATATGTAAAGAAATTTCAGCCACAGTTCATGAAAATAGAATAGAGTTATGCCAACATTCTCTTCATTGTGCATGTTGCAAATTAAAACAACTTCACCTTACACCTGTCACTCTCTCAGAAGTACATAATATCTGTAGAGCGCCTCCAAACAAATGTAGTGATAATTGACTAAATATAAGTCCATGTAAATACCTGAATAAGTGGTACATGATTCACCAATTCAAAATCAATAAGTGATACATGATTCACCAATTCAAAATCAATAAGTGATACATGATTCACCAATTCAAAATCAATAAGTGATACATGATTCACCAATTCAAAATCAATAAGTGATACAATATTCACCAATTCAAAATCAATAAGTGATACATGATTCACCAATTCAAAATCAATAAGTGATACATGATTCACCAATTCAAAATCAATAAGTGATCACAGTTCAAACTGAAATTGTGATGTTTTTCTCTTCCTGAATAACAACAGTATGCATATTATAAGGAACACATCATTTTAAAATATCTTCTTCATCTTATTTTGAATTGTCCTTTGAATTTTATTTTTTGTCCATAACGTGAGCTTTTTCGGGGGGGGGGGGGGGTCTTATTTATTTATTTTTCGCTTTCATGGTGTTTGTACTCTCTAAATTTTCATTTATTTCATTTTTGACTGTTGCTCATATTTTGGTAAAGGTTGATGCAGACAGAGCTGGAAAGTGTTATCTCTGGATCCTACATGAGGATGCGTTACAACATAGAGTAAAAATTATATATTGACACAGAATATTATCATAAAGGTTAGAGAATTTTTAATTCGTCACCTTACTGAGATTCGAACCTGGATCCAGGTCCGCCGAGGAGGGGGTGGGTGAGTGCAATTGCCCAGGGGCCCGGCGATTTCTACGGGCCCGCCAACTCAGTTATAACAAATAATTTAATTTTTGCAGTAAATATTAAAATTTGTTCCTTGCAAGAGTCTAATTTATGGTAGATTACTACAGGTTTTATATGCAAAACTGTACAGAGGATTTTATATCCAAAATATTAGACTAGTTTTGGGGCCCATGACTGATCTGCCCAGGGGCCCGGAATTTCTGTCGGTGTGCCTGCCTTGGTCCGCGGGTTACTACAACAATCATGGAGATCGTGCAGCCTGCACGCACCAACCCCTATACCCTTCGACTATGCGCACATCCTCAGTTGTGTATCCTCGGGCTATGAGCACTATGCGCACATCCTCAGTTGTGTATCCTCGGGCTATGAGCACTATGCGCACATCATCAGTTGTGTATCCTCGGGCTATGAGGGGTGTTTGATGGTTTCGTCAGTCTTGGACATGTTTTTTTTTTATTTGTTTATACAAGTTTTTTCTATAGGTGTAAACATGTTCTTTATATCTCGCCCTGACATAACAATGAAGTCAAATTATTTATTTAGAAAAATACTTTCACAGTACAATATGCATAACTGTAGAGCATCGATCACGATGATCCTCAAGTGCTTGAAGGAATAAAGTATGAATGTTACTGATTTCCTGTTGAATTAACACACACACACAGATGTATATATATATATATATATATATATATATATATATATATATATGTATATATATATATATATATATATATATATATATATATATATGTATATATATATATATATATATATATATATATATATATATATATATATATATATATATATATATATCCCTTAGTTGATGTTCAGACACCTTTGTAATCCCTAACGGCAGTGCTGCGTGACCTCCATGCGACATTATACATTTATTGCCATTATTAGGGGGAGATATGAAAATTTGTTTACCTAAGGCAAGTCATGTTTAAGCTGTCGTGGAACATAACTTGTCGCGTGTGAACAAATTTGCATAACTTCCCCAAACCAGGGCAATACATTTTTTATTATACCGAATCAAACAAGACATTGAAACACGATTGCGTGAGGGAGACACGACATTCTGTGCTCAATGATTGCCACTGTGACTTTTTAGTTGGTACAGTGATGTGCAGCACTCAACTCTAGTAGAGTGGTACACAAATTTTCAATACTTTGTATCAATCTTTGCTTCGGAAATATACTCGCCTTTCAGCAAGTACATTGATAAAGTATTGACTACAATAAATTGTTGTAAAAAAAACTTAAGGTCAACATCTGAGATTGGTCTTCAATCGAATGGTCCTGCGTATGGTATGTGTGCCAAGTACATTTGAATGGTTATGCATATGGTATGTGTGCCATGTGCGTTTTAATTATTGTCACTACATCTCAGGGGTTACATGAGAAAACTGTTTGACATTTTGTGGTTATGCTCGTCTGTGGTTGAGGCTGCTTTTACTGTTTTAGATTTTGTTTCTCTGTGAATCGACTTTTATATTGAACTGTTCCAGGTTTGCAGTTGTAAAAGATAACTACATAGATGAAACTTTTGGTCTTAAATCTGAATCCCATATATCTTCGTAACATTTTGTAAATATGTCAGTTCTTAATTCCTGACTGGCAGTTCTTTCACGCGTGCATCCAAAGCACAGCGAAGGTTGCGGAAAGTGGTGTTATCTCTTGTAAAACAAAGTTGATGTCACCTCGATAACACTTACCTCAGAGATGACATTGTAAACCTGTTACAGTATATTATTGGGTTTGCGGTGGATACTCCCCTCCATCTTGACTTTTTGTTTCTATAACAAATCGAGAGAGTCAATAATCGAATTCAATCACTGGTGTTTGGGAATATCCATAGGATATTTTTGGTTGGGGGGGGGGGGGAATTTAGCGCCATTTTTCAGCACATAATAGGCTATAAATGGCAGCCAGTATATTTTGGTGAAGCAAGGACCGAGGAAGACCAGGGAAGAACCACCGACCCACGGGGGTAGCTACTGGCAAGCTTTTTTTTTTTTTTTTTTTTTTTTTTTGTTGTTTTTTTTGTTTGTTTCTTTTCTGGCAAAATGAGTAGGGATACTTCTGCTTTCTTGTTTGTAATACAAATCTTGTGTGCGTATTACACATATATCTTGAAATTTATGAAAACCAACAAGATTTGCAATTAACACAGAGCCAATATCATAATCAAAAAGATCATTTTCAGCCATAACTGCACCACATCTGTCACAATGATTAGTTTACAATAGAGTGGCTGGCAAAGTGACACTCAATCCAATACATCGGCCCTTTTTAGTTTTACTTTCTCAGGGTCGTGTGAGGCGAATGAAACCTAATACGTTTTCCTGGAAATACGTCATTTTTGACAGACAGGAAATAGCCGTGTGCTAAATCAGATAGTCTATATTTGGGAGAACCGAGTGTTTTGGTAGCTCGCTCAAGCTCTAAGAAGAGAAATGTAAAATGCCGGCCCCCCACCCCAACCCCCGTGGCATACTTAGGGTAAATGGCGCCCGGGGCCCGAATTCGTATCAGCTGTTTTGGCGCCCCAAGACATCTGTCCCCCCTCCCTCCGTTAGTACGCTATTGAGCCACGCACACACACACTTTTTCCTCTCTCTCTCTCTCTCTCTCTCTCTCTCTCTCTCTCTCTCTCTCTCTCTCTCTTCTTACAGTTAATACTCGTGTGATCTTTTCTTACAGTTAATACTCGTGTGAGCCAAAGAATTTCAATTGGGCCTGGCCAATCAGATTGCTAGAAATCATATTGATAAAGAAAAATGTTAGTTATAATATTGTAAAGTACTTAAACAAAAATCTGTTTATTTTAGTTTTCATCTACTTCAGTATTCGGTGTACATATTAAAAACATAAATTGTTTCCATAAACTACTCGTTTAAATATGCGTATACTTTTCGAATCGTAAAGAAAAGAGGAGTAAATGAAACAACGCATAAAGATCGTTGACATGTGTTTTTTTAAACACATTGGAAATATTTGTGTATTACTCGAAGGTAAGAAAATCCGGCCCAATAAATGTGTATACAGTTAACAAAGTTGTTTTAAAATTATTATACATTATTGTATTATATATTTCATCTTGAATTATTATACATTATTGTATTATAAATTTCATCTTGAATTATTATACATTATTGTATTATATATTTCATCTTGAATTATTATACATTATTGTATTATATATTTCATCTTGAATTATTATACATTATTGTAATATATATTTCATCTTGAATTATTATACATTATTGTATTATATATTTCATCTTGAATTATTATACATTATTGTATTATATATTTCATCTTGAATTATTATACATTATTGTAATATATATTTCATCTTGAATTATTATACATTATTGTAATATAAATTTCATCTTGAATTATTATACATTATTGTATTATATATTTCATCTTGAATTATTATACATTATTGTATTATATATTTCATCTTGAATTATTATACATTATTGTAATATATATTTCATCTTGAATTATTATACATTATTGTAATATATATTTCATAAAGAGATATTGAAATGTATCAGTGTAAGAAATAATTTATATCCCCACATGGGTGATATCACCTCTGGAACTACTTTCTTTTCCTATTTAGGAAATATGTGTGTCCTTATAATGATATATTTTAATTCATTTTTATTCTTTTTCTTTCCTCTTCTTCGCCACCCCACCACCCCCCCCCCCCCGCACCCCCATAAAAAATCAGAATGAACAGATCTTAAATAAAATATGCCAGCCCAGCACTGTATATGTATGTAAGCAATGATATCCCATTAAAAAAATGCTAAAGCAAAAACAAGTAGGTTTCAAGTATTAGCTTATTTAAAATACTTTTTTCACGTGAATCGTGCAAATTGTCATTGACTGAACGTACGTGAAAGGCATTTTCTATTCGATATTCAATGTCACTCATACCTCATACACTCAACATCAAACGGTAAAAGTTTTTTAGCCAAACTCTCCATTAAATCCAAACTCTCCATTAAATCCAAACTCTCCATTAAATCCAAACTCTACATTAAATCCAAACTCTCCATTAAATCCAAACTCTCCATTAAATCCAAACTCTCCATTAAATCCAATACCAAAAGTTGGTTATTGCTGATTATAACTAGTATCACACCAATGTTATAAAACAGTGGAGAAATCGGATACCAATGTTATAAAACAGTGGAGAAATCGGATACCAATGTTATAAAACAGTGGAGAAATCGGATACCAATGTTATAAAACAGTGGAGAAATCGGAGATGGATGAATGTTGAGTGCAAACCGAAAGGATCATCGAAATTTGGGTTTCCCGAATTAGACAGCATACTTGTCAAGACCGCAGAATTCACGTCTAAATGCTGAAATAAAAAACAAATACTCAAAATCCTACTAGATGACTTATAGTCATTTAAATATTTTGTTTAAAAATGTTAGGCTCTGAAAGCTGTCGGAACCGACCGCATAGTGGCAATGATACCTCCACCCCAACAATGTTCACTGCATCAGTTCGCGAAAGAAATGTGGGGGTTTTTTTTAAAATCCTTTTATTTTACTTTTGAAAACAGGCATCAAAATGTCCAAAAGACGCAATTTGAAAACAAGCATTAATTAAAATGGACAAAAGACGCAATTTGAAAACAGGCATTAATTAAAGTGGACAAAAGACGCAGTTTGAAAACAAGCATTAATTAAAATGGACAAAAGACGCAGTTTGAAAACAGGCATTAATTAAAGTGGACAAAAGACGCAATTTGAAAACAGGCATTAATTACAATGGACAAAAGATGCAATTTGAAAACAGGTATTAATTAAAATGGACAAAAGATGCAATTTGAAGCATGAGATGAAAGTGAGAAAGTTGCGAAAACTGTTCAGTCTTGAATTGTACAATTTCGGAACTCCTCTACATCGATCTAGTAATTTCGGAACTCTTCTAATTTCGGAACTCCTCTACATCGATGTAGAAAATCGGCTTATTCGTCTATAGTGTTAACCAGAATGGCACAGAATTGAAAATAAATCACTGCAGATTGACGTTTTCCGTCTTCAAAATTATATAATAAATGCAAAAAAAAGGCTTTTTTTTAAGTAGCTATAAGGAAATGTTTCACTCGTGAAGTGGAAAAATTTCGTATTGTCACTCGTGGTTTCACCCCTTGTGACAGCACAGTATTCTCACTTCACTCGTGAAATATTTTCATTTAGCTTCTTAATAAATCGGAGATATCCTCTACGTTTATTATGAGAAATAGTTTCATTTGACGTCATTATTTTGCTTCCAGCTCAAGGTCCATTTCTGGTCAACTTTAATTGTAATCAATTTTTTTTTTATGTACATAAACTATATAAATTTACCACATGCCTAACTAATGTACTAGCTGTATATACTGGACTTTTGCAAATATTGATGAAGTACGTGGAAATGAAATTTAATACAGTTTGCATATCTATTTAGGGACCTATGGTAAACAGTTTATATTGCCTACGTCACACACCATTGTGGACCAATTCAGTAAAGAGATATTCGTTTCTAATTGAGTAAATTTAAATATTTACTATATTACATACATTTCAATCTGAAATATGGCCCAATAAGACATGTAAAAATTCTTTAATCGTTGCATTAAAAGAGAAGAGCACGTGCAGCATTATGAAAATATTTATTTGGTTGCCATTACATCCTATAATTGAGAAGCCCGTAAGGTACCCTTATTATGAAACAACTGTGCCCAATTTAAGAGCGGTACAGTGTCGGTCCAATATAGTCAGCACTATAGACCCAGTACTTTTTTGGCCCAACAACAATAATTCGTTAACAGCAATGCTCGTCCGTCTTACAGGAAAGAAATCGGTTTAAATTATTAGTTTACAACGTATATTGTGATACTTTAAACAAACACCCTTCTGAAAAACGCTGCATCATTTGTATTTGCCACTTGTTTTCTTACCATTATGTCTTTCAAAGGATTTTAGAGGAAGAAAGTAGTAGCCTAATATCTGAATAATAATTAACATTTCGACCTTCTTCTTTTTTTTTTTCTTTTTTTTTTTTGTGGCAGACTCTATTGTTTAACATTTACTTTACCGTCGAGAAACGATCATGACAAACATATTAGCCATGCAACACGTCTGGCGCCAATGTGAACCGTCATGGCGGAAACATTATGTCGACATGAACACCAAAGCTGATAATGTAGTAGTACTATTCTTGTATGCTTTTTTCTGCTTAAAAGGAACCATGTGTAATTCTATTAGTGTTATTCATTTCATATTTACAGCCTTTGTCACGATTTAAATCAAAAATTTGGTGCATATTATATTAGAAGTAGGAGTGGGTGGGTATAGAGGTGTGGCAGAAATTGTTTAACCACTGACACAACCGCCAATATTATACAGCATACACACAATTGCGTGATTGTATTAATTAGCTCATGGTTACAGTCTATTGTAGAGTTATTTACAGAATAAAAACAAAAATTTACATTTTAACTAAGAAAATGTATTTCAAGATACGTATCAGAATAATAATATACTTACTAAAATTTGAAAGATATTTTTTTATTTGTCTGTTATTAATGTGTTACCTGTGTTACCTTCCTTGCCTTGTTATTTAATTGTTTGTTGTTTCCCTTTTTTTTTTTTTTCTTTTTTTTTTTTTTGTCTTGAATTACAAGCTTACTTATACGACACTAAATTCAACACGTCATATTTAATAAGTATATTCTTTATGTTTTATTCATACATTTTCAACAATATCTGTTGTGGCCTTTTGTGTTGCTCTGTGTGTGATAGAAAGCGTGAAATACAATATAGAAGTCACAAACTTCCATGGTGTACAGTAAATGTAATCAGCAGATGGTTACAAAACTAATATCAGAGTTTTATTTGTATTTTTATTATTCTTTCGCCATTTTATGTACAAAGCATTATGTTTATTGCCACATTCATTTCAATAAAAAAATAAGATATTAAAATTCAAAAGATTGTTTGCTTTTTTAAAATCAATGTTAAAGTGTCTTTGTCCTATCAGAAAATGCTTTTTTGTATTCTTTATATGAGATATATATTTCTGTGTTTTATTGGACTTAAAACATATTCTAATTTCTTTAATTTGACAGAAAAATAAATATATTAAATATCAAAGACTTACTTATGTCACTTTTCTCCCTCAAGCGTAAAGAAATTGTGACAAGTTCCTCGAAATGCAAAGTCTGGCCTATGCTATTTTGGAACTTCTGTCCATTTGTATTAACAGTACAAAGTCTCACTTATGCTATTTTGGAACTTCTGTCCATTTGTATTAACAGTACAAAGTCTGACATATGCTATTTTGGAACTTCTATCCATTTGTATTAACAGTACAAAGTCTGAACTATGCTATTTTGGAACTTCTATCCATTTGTATTAACAGTACAAAGTCTGAACTATGCTATTTTGGAACTTCTATCCATTTGTATTAAGTCTGACATATGCTATTTTGGAACTTCTATCCATTTTTATTAACAGTACAAAGTCTCACTTATGCTATTTAGGAACTTCTATCCATTTTTATTAACAGTACAAAGTCTGACCTATGCTATTTTGGAACTTCTATCCATTTGTATTAACAGTACAAAGTCTGAACTATGCTATTTTGGAACTTCTATCCATTTGTATTAAGTCTGACATATGCTATTTTGGAACTTCTATCCATTTTTATTAACAGTACAAAGTCTGACCTATATATTTGAACTTCTATCCATTTTTATTAACAGTACAAAGTCTGACCTATATATTTGAACTTCTATCCATTTTTATTAACAGTACAAAGTCTGACCTATGCTATTTTGGAACTTCTATCCATTTTTATTAACATTACAAAGTCTGACCTATGCTATTTTGGAACTTCTATCCATTTTTATTAAAAGTACAAAGTCTCACCTATGCTATTTTAGAACTTCTATCCATTTTTATTAACAATACAAAGTCTCACCTATGCTATTTTAGAACTTCTATCCATTTTTATTAACAATACAAAGTATCACCTATGCTATTTAGGAACTTCTATCCATTTTTATTTACAGTACAAAGTCTGACCTATGCTATTTTGGAACTTCTATCCATTTTTATTAACAGTACAAAGTGTGACCTATGCTATTTTGGAACTTCTATCCATTTTCATTAACAGTACAAAGTCTGACCTATGCTATTTCGGAACTTCTATCCATGTTTATTAACATTACAAAGTCTCACATATGCTATTTTGGAACTTCTATCCATTTGTATTAACAGAACAAAGTCTCACCTATGCTATTTTGGAACTTCTATCCATTTTTATTAACATTACAAAGTCTGACCTATGCTATTTTGGAACTTCTATCCATTTTTATTAACAGTACAAAGTCTGACCTATGCTATTTTGGAACCTCTATCCATTTTTATTTACAGTACAAAGTCTGACCTATGCTCTTTTGGAACTTCTATCCATTTTTATTAACATTACAAAGTCTCACCTATGCTATTTTGGAACTTCCATCCATTTTTATTAACAGTACAAAGTCTCACCTATGCTATTTTGGAACTTCTATCCATTTGTATTAACAGTACAAAGTCTCACCTATGCTATTTTGGAACTTCTATCCATTTGTATTAACAGTACAAAGTCTAACCTATGCTATTTTGGAACTTCTATCCATTTGTATTAACAGTACAAAGTCTGACCTATGCTATTTTGGAACTTCTATCCATTTTTATTAACAGTACAAAGTCTGACCAATGCTTTTTTGGAACTTCTATCCATTTTCATTAACAGTACAAAGTCTGACCTATGCTATTTTGGATCTTCTATCCATTTTCATTAACAGTACAAAGTCTGACCTATGCTATTTTTGAACTTCTATCCATTTTCATTAACAGTACAAAGTCTGACCTATGCTATTTTGGAACTTCTATCCATTTGTATTAACAGTACAAAGTCTGACCTATGCTATTTTGGAACTTCTATCCATTTTTATTAACAGTACAAAGTCTCACCTATGCTATTTTTGAACTTCTATCCATTTTCATTAACAGTACAAGTCTGACCTATGCTATTTTGGAACTTCTATCCATTTTTATTAACAGTACAAAGTCTGACCTATGCTCTTTTGGAACTTCTATCCATTTTTATTAACAGTACAAAGTCTCACCTATGCTATTTTGGAACTTCTATCCATTTTTATTAACAGTACAAAGTCTCACCTATGCTATTTTTGAACTTCTATCCATTTTTATTAACAGTACAAAGTCTGACCTATGCTATTTTGGAACTTCTATCCATTTTTATTAACAGTACAAAGTCTCACCTATGCTATTTAGGAACTTCTATCCATTTTTGTTTAACAGTACAAAGTCTGACCTATGCTATTTTGAAACTTCTATCCATTTTTATTAACAGTACAAAGTCTTACCTATGCTCTTTAGGAACTTCTATCCATTTTTGTTTAACAGTACAAAGTCTGTCCTATGCTATTTTGGAACTTCTATCTCTTTTTATTAACAGTACAAAGTCTGGCCTATGCTATTTTGGAACTTCTATCCATTTTTATTAACAGTACAAAGTCTGGCCTATGCTATTTTGGAACTTCTATCCATTTTTATTAACAGTACAAAGTCTGGCCTATGCTATTTTGGAACTTCTATCCATTTGAATTAACAGTACAAAGTCTCACCTATGCTATTTTGGAACTTCTGTCCATTTTTATTAACAGTACAAAGTCTCACCTATGCTATTTTGGAACTTCTATCCATTTTTATTAACAGTACAAAGTCTGACCTATATATTTGAACTTCTATCCATTTTTATTAACAGTACAAAGTCTGACCTATGATATTTTGGAACTTCTATCCATTTTTATTAACAGTACAAAGTCTGACCTATGCTATTTTGGAACTTCTATCCATTTTTATTAACAGTACAAAGTCTGACCTATATATTTGAACTTCTATCCATTTTTATTAACAGTACAAAGTCTCACCTATGCTATTTTGGAACTTCTATCCATTTTTATTAACAGTACAAAGTCTGACCTATGCTATTTTGGAACTTCTATCCATTTTTATTAACAGTACAAAGTCTCACCTATGCTATTTAGGAACTTCTATCCATTTTTGTTTAACAGTACAAAGTCTGACCTATGCTATTTTGGAACTTCTATCCATTTTTATTAACAGTACAAAGTCTCACATGCTCTTGCGCCTTTTCAACAAACTCTCATCAACAATTTACCATCTGCCCCAGCCAGCTAACGAAAAGATTGCATCAGGACTTGCGCTAATATCTTACTTTGAGCAATTATTTTTAAATGTCGTCTTTTTTCCAGTCTTGTTATTTATATTTTTCCTTAATTTTTTGAAGAGTATTTATTTTTTTATTTTTTTATTTTTAATTTTTTTTATACCGGGTCGGGAATGGGCTGCAGACCATGTCATTAAATCGCCTCCGCCTAGCAAATGACGCAAATGCATCATATTGTGCAAAAGAAACACAGAACAAACGTATGAATACAATAATGACAAAATATTACACATAATAATATCTTATAGGTTTGTATTTTACCAAAGAGACGATTCATGCTGATATATAGATACATTTACAATGAATGTTTTATTATAATAAATTATTATTATTATTATTATTATTATTATTATTATTATTGTTGTTGTTGCTCAAGATGAAATGGATATTTATTCGTAAGTTTGTAAATGTTTTGTTCGATTAATGAAATATGCATCTTATATGCTTCTATCTGCTTTTTTCATTACATAATCCGCTTATATTCATCTCATAGCAACGTTACAATCTTATTTATGTATTTTTTTTTATTTATTAAAAATAATAAGGAATCTAAATAAATACATAACAAACTATGCATTAACCATTCTTTACAAATATTGACAAAAGCCCATGAATACATAAGTAGTTCCTTTATGGTGTTATGAACCAGTAACTTCTACTTTTCTACGTCTCATGATGCAATTTTAACCAATCTAAAAACTGTGTTACAAAGGTTTGTAAAGGAGTTGTAATTATACATACTTTAACATTAAAGCTGGAACTAAAACGTCGAACGCTACCAAAAGGCGCAACCAGTTTTCAGCTATCAAGACTCTAATTTCCATGATAATCACTTTTTAAAAAATATACTGTAATTACATCAGTTCTATTACTGATCCCTCAGACCTCTTTTAATGAACACGAGGCTAACATCATCTATTCACAAATCCAGCCAGAAACAAAATATATTGCTTCCGCTACTCCGACTATATTAAAGTTAATTGCATATTTGTACGAATAGTATCAAAGCTACCGATACCATTGCAACGCTGTCCAAATATTGTTGCAACTCTAAATTTCGTTGGTGCAACGGTATTTTTAACGCAATGTCTTTTCCAACGGTATCCATATACCAGTACAACGAAATCACTTGCCGTTGCAGCGATATTAAATTATCTGTGCGACGGTATTTTTTGTTGTTGCTACAGTTTATTTATCGCTGCAAGGGTATTTTTTGTTCTTGCAATGGTTTACTTTGCCGTTGCAACGATAAACAAAAAACATTCACAACGACCAAAAAAAAATATATATATATATATATATATATATATATATATATATATATATATATATATATATATATATATATATATATATATATATAAGTGTTGAAAAAAAATTTGCACCAAAGTCGGTATCGTTTATTGTTGCAATGATTTATTTTATCGTTGCAACGGTATTTTTGTTGTTGCAACGGTTTATCATGCATTGCGACGATAAAAATTACCGTTACAACGGTGACATTACTGTTGCAACGATAACTTATACCGTTGCATTGATAAAATATACCGTTGCAACAACAAAAAATACCTTCTCGCAGGCATTTGAATATCGTTGCAATGGTACAGGGATAACGTTGCAACAACTATAAATGCCGTTGCAATGACAACATTATAAAAAAGACCATTGCAACGGTAAATTGTATCGTTGCAACGGCGAAAATTACATTGCATAAAAAATTATTTGCGCTGCAACAATAACTGCATATCGTTGCAACGATATATTTATACCGCTTTAAAGGTATCAGCAGTGGCGGCGCGAGGTGGGTCGGGGGAGGGGCAATTGCCCCCGGGCGTTGGTCGAGAGGGGCGCCGTCGGGAGGATTTTGGGGGTTTGCCAACCCAATACCCCCCCCCCCGCCCCCATCTAAACCCCCGGTTTCAGGGCTTAGATAGGGGTGGAGGTTGGCAACTGACATAAAAACTGTTTTCTGTGGCAAAGTTGGGGCGACACTAAAGAACATTGCCCCCGGGCGCCTCGGTAGGGCGCGCCATTAAAGAACATTGCCCCCGGGCGCCTCAAACCCTCGCACCGCCACTGGGTATCAGTAGTTTTTACCCATTTGGTAAACCATATCTGTGCCGTTCCTATATTAAAGGTCGTGGCTAGATACTGTTTTCTGAAAGCCGGCAACAAATAACCACCTCGGCAATGTAAGGAAAACAAGTTTAGCTTTTAAGCTGAATTACGTTCGAACATCGCCATATTTAAAAAAAAAACATTTTAGTGGTTATTCTTGTTGTAACGTTCACTTCACTTGGCATCTTGGAAGGTCTCAAATTTTAATCCGTCACCACATCAAACGAGCCGCTCAATAGACGGAGGTTGTTTGAACTTCACCGCTTTTTAAAGTTCACGAAATCTTTTGATCCCTTAGGTACATAATAAACTTTTGCAAGTAAAAATATCCGTAATATACACACATTGAATGTATCATAATGAACTTCGAAAGAAGTATTTATTTTCTAAATACAAATGTTGAGTACGATATAATGTGACATTATGATCCCTGCATCGGCACGTTTAGATACCGTATATGTTCAGCAAGCATTCCCCAATACATCACACAAATTGGAGGAAAAAGTAGTTATGACAAAATAAAATCAAAGAAAACGTCGAAAGACAGAAACTTCTCGTCTTATTTACAATAAAAATGGTTTTGCCATTAAAACTGAGGAAGAAAAATTTCGCGTAATCATCATCATCATCATCATCATCATTATCATCATAATTATGACCATCTTATCGACTCCAGGATATAATAACTGAACTGGACCATATTGTAAATAAACATAGTACCAGCTTTCTTCACGTATTAATATATAAATACACCGATAAATTTCGATAAATTCAAATTCCAGTTCTGTCATCATACCATTTAATCTAAAATTACTGAACTAGTCAAACCCGAGGGTAACATTTTTCAAGTTAAAAGTTACTAGACCAGTCAGAATATGAACACAATTTGTGAGCACAACAAACTAATTTAAAATTAAACATCATATATGATGGCACAAAGCTACTTCGTATTAAATTCAACAATATTTAGAGATGTGATAGAAATATTTAACCTGAAAGCAATAGAACTGGTATCTAGAGCAATTGCCTATTTGTTTAGAAGTTGGACTGGCTAGAAGTGTGGTCAAAGCTAGTTGTGTCAAATAATAACATTCAAGAGAATACATGTGTAAGTTTGCTGATTTCAAACATTAAAAAGTATATACTCCAATGTTTCAAAAAAGATACAGATTTAAAGATAACTTTAAATAATGATAACATTAAAATAAGCAGTTTCAGTCCGGATGGCAAGATGGTTAAAATGTGTAGTATGTGGAAGGAATAAATTACGTATTTCATGTTGGCAAAAAAAAAAGTACTGCTAATTTTGCAGTACAATGTGAAGATCTAGTCAAATATTTTATGCTGACTTGTTGACAAGTACAAAAAAGTTTATACTGCTAAATTTTGCAGTACATGGTGAAGATGTCGTAAAATGTTATGGGTTAATTGACAACGATTCGACAAAAACAGAGATACAATTTATGGAAAACATAGTGTGAATTAATACAGCACATGGTGACTCAGAATATGAGGCAGCTGTTTGGAAATCAACCACAGGAATGGCAAAATTGGACACAAATATGAAATCATTCATCCATTTGAAAGGATTGATTAATATATTGATAATTGCCGAAAATAAAATTTCCTGTTGTATATGTATGTCCCGTTGGCTTGCGGACAACACCTAAACTCAAGCATAACGTATTATTTATGGATGTTTATATTTCCTTTTAAATGACTGTTAAAGAACTGTATTTAAGACATATTTACTACCACCCTAAAAGTCCAGTTATTTATTCAAATATAAATCAATTGTGAAAATAAATTAAACGAGACAAAAAGGAAATAAAAGACACTGAATTGAGAGAATGGTTAAATGGGTAATATACTTACACATTACACAACCAATCTAAGGATAGATTTTGCTACAAACTGGTCTATCTTAGTCACATCGATGATCAGTGGCAACAAACAAACATTGTTGACACGTAGGCATATGAACAAGACAACAATGAACGCAAAGACATTTTGACAGTGATATATATATTATTATTATATGTATATTATCTCAAAATACACTTGGGCTGAGAAAGTAAAAATGAAAAGAGAGATGATATATACAGTGTTATGAGAAAATTCTTTCAACAGCGAAAGATGCAGTTTGATAATGATAAAGAGTTGTGCAAAAGGAAAGTTAAGGATTTGCTGGAAAAGGAAAACACCCAATACTTTTCAACTTATTCAAGCCAAAACAATAAATAAATAAACAAGCAAACATCGATAGTGAAAAGGTTAGCTCAAATTTAGACCAGAAGATGGGTTGACGTTTTACGGAAGTTAATTGGGGGATACAAAACCACTCATCACATATCAAGAGAAATGACTCCAAGCAAGCAAGAAAACAAAAAAATTTAAAGTATGGATAAACCTATGTGATTACTTGACAACTGAAACATTTGAAAAGCCAAATTTAAAAGACAGTCAGAATTTTGAAAACACAAAACAATTTTCGAAAAGGGTTACCTTACAAACTTTCCTGAGGAAATATTTAAACTCAGTCAAGTACTTTTATGTGATCCAGTTGTTTAGCAACTAGACAATTTGAAGCGAGATGATACAGAGGGTATGTTTCATGAACAAGAGATATATCTATACGACAAAAAAGATGACATGTACAATGTTGAAAATATTTTAAATGTCAAACGGATCAACCGTAAAAAGATTGTATTTGTGAAATGGAAAGGATACAATAAATTGATAAACAGTTGCGAACCAGGTGGAATAGTTATACCATTTAAAAGAAATGATGTCCTCTGGAGACGATGAATTAAAAGCATACCTCTCCAATTGAGAAAGCACAATATATGAATAGCAGTATCAAACTTCGAGCTTTTGAAACATAATGAGGTTCCAAAATGTGACGGATGTAGAAGCCGACATCGGATTAGAACAATTAAAGTATGAAGAAGTTAAAATATGCACGTCATCTGTGTTGATTACCAAACCACACGGAAAGAAAAAACTACAACCAAACACATTGCAAGTAAAATCAAAATGTTACACAAGAAAGGCGACTACAATGTTGACAACATCTTTGCATTGTAATATATAATATCACACAAGAAAAGGAATGAAATAACATTCACAAATATGAACTTAATTCTAACTACATCGCATAAAGCTGAAAAACTAATACAGTGTAAAAGACTACAAGTCGGTCGACAAGACTCTGAAGAAGATATAAAGAAAATCACAAACATGTTGATGCTATCATGAGGACTTCAAAACGTCGTTCAATTTTCATTCGCACAAGATAAAGTATGTACACCATAATTACGCATTTTTCATGCATATAATGTTAACCATATACAATTTCAACACATGCATAAAATCTACAATCATAAAGAATTATCATTAGTCAAGTCAGTTGATGTGGGAAGAGTTGTTACATCACATGGATGAAATAGAATCCAGTATACCATCATGGTGTGTAGATATACAGGTTTTGAAGATGCAATTTTCACAGAACTTTAATTTGATACCACAATCAATATTTGAGATACACTCCGTTGTACACTCCACCAAGTGCAATAGAGAAAAACTGGTACAGGAAATAAAAACGAAATACAAAATACCAGATATATAAAGAATGTATAAAATCAACTAGATTAAAACTGATATTAAAGGGCGGAAATGAAAAAATGACTGAGAGAAAGAAGCAAAGAAGTACACGTAAAGAATGTGAAAAAAAAACAGTAAATAGAGGATCAGTGTATTTGCGAATGAAAGTTTGATTAAACTTAAATAATGGTTTTCAGATTTTAAAAAATTTACTTTTGCCGGAAGAAAATACTTTAAATCCTAATAAAAACGGTACAAATTTAAAACATTTTAATTCGATCTGCAAAACATGTTAACATTAGGCTACATCATGATTGGAGTTACATCAAGGGAAAGAATAAAAATATTATAGATTATGATTGGTACTATTGGAAACCACGTAAATATTTACCTGATTTTGAAAAACATTTAATTGTGGAAAAAGAAATTTGTGGATTTGGTTGGTGGTACTGGAAGGTTAAATCGCCATACATATATTTTCATGAGAAAACTTATACCGATGAACATACCTGCTGGAATCACGGATTTACAAACTTCAAGATATTCTAGGCGTACAGGCACAAAGCAAAACATATATTACACAGTCTATTTCCACAGTTCGAGACACTATTAAAACGTTATCTGCAAAACTAGTATTAGGTAAACAAGGTTACGAATCTTATGAAAACATTGTGATATAATTTCAAAAAACATATATCAGCTTCAAAAGTGAAATTGGACTATGCTCTTGGTGGTGATGACATTATGAAAAGGAATTCTAATGACAACAGTCCAACTGTCAGATCTGCTAATGCGATCCGATACTCGAATGTTCAGATGACACATGACGATCACGAAGTACGGAAAATTTCCAATTTAGAAACGTCAAAAAAACTAAATTATTCCTGAAATGAACAAACAATCATATCTATTGATACCACTGGTTGCAGGAGCTCTTTTAGCTTACTTGTTGAAATAGCTTATGAATTGTGCTTTCGTCGTCATCTCCGTTTGAGAGGTCTCCCGAAGGGAGATCGGCACACGTGCTGAGTGTCCAGAGCAAACATACCGCTCTGCCGTCCGACACAATTCACCTACAGTGATGATGATTAAAAAGACACACCTCGCCAACGGCGACGAATTTTGTTAATTTATAATTCTGCTCATTCTTTTCTTTACATCTTTGATCAAAAACGCAAATAAAAATCCCAGTAATACCAAAACAATAGCAAGTTCACCAAGGAGATAAACAAACTGTCCAGTCGTTTTAAAACAGGCATGTGCAACTTCCTCCAGGGCACTGGCCGGATAAGCGATTTTTAAAGCCACACCCTATGATGTCAATAAGGGGATAAAACCAGGTCGCGGGCCGAGGCCGTAGGTTGCACGTGCCTGTTTTAAAACGTCAACTGGTAAGCTTTCCAATAGTGCCTTTTCGGCTAATTCAATAAATAATTGTCAATAGTTATTGGACCTTTTTTAATTATCTCAATGAGCGAATTTTCTTTGCCTAATATGGATCCCTACCCGACACTTGTTTTTCCACCATCTACTAAACCGTTTAACAAATTCGCTATAGAAAGAATGACATTTGATATAGCCATTCCTATTGCAGTGCTATAGCAGCTATCCTTATAGCCTTTTCTTTAAACAGTTGTTTTAGCCTTCCATCTTTTTCCTTACTTTTGAATTGTTCGCAGCTGTGCTAGATGTCCAACTAATTGCTCACTTTTTCTTTTAACACTTTCCAGCTATTTTTGCAACACAGCTTTTTTTGTATGGGTCTGACCCTTTTTTTTTTCTTTTCAACAGTTCAATATGGTTTTCATACATTTCAACATTTTATTTTATAGATTATATTTTCTAATTTCAACATTTTATTGTATAGATTCTATTTTATAAGTTCAATATCTTATTTTATATTTTCTAATTCCAAATCTTTTTTTATATTTTCTAATTTACAAATTCTACAGCATTTGCATAACCAGTTAATTCCCTTTCCGCTTGTATAGTTAATAGTATTTTCCTTGCAGGTGGAAGTTTCCTACTTTTTAATTCATTCTAATTAATCCTGTGGTATCCGTTAATTATATTCTCAGTTTCTCTTACCTCTGGGTCAAAGGGGTTAATTTGTGTCTATTGTTTACATCTCATTAAAATATAAGCTCCGGTACTTGTACCGGCTGTCCTTCTACAGTGGTGGGGTTATAACGACTATTTAGTTTATGTCGTTGGACTTTGCACAGGTTCTGCCGTTTCACCAGTATTTACGAATCTATTTCATTATCCTGAAATTTGTCTGTTTGTGTAGAAGTAGGAACAGTTTGTCTACTTGCAACATTCTCAGCATTAAAATCTTTCATAAAATTGGACCCTCTGAACTCTTGGGTATTAAAGTGTTTTTGTACCACCATTGTTAATGATCTTCAAATCAACTATATTACCGGGATAGTCCTGCGGATTTGAAGTATAGTTCACCCTTACGATCTCCATACATGTATTGCATATTTGTTTACAAAGTCTAAGCATGCTTTATAGCAAACATTTATGAACTGTTCCTCAAATTTAATTTCGCTTTGTTATATAGCTTGAGGTTATTTACCGAAACGTGATGGATCTTGATCATCAAAATCATTAGCAAGGTTTGTAATATCTTCACAGAAAAGAAAAGTATTTTTTTTCAAATTCTTTCATTTCACAACTTTCACTACCTTCTGCAATTATTCGGTTATTTAAATAGCTAAGAGTGGACAAAAGACATCTGCAAAAAGAATTGAAATTTATTGAAGACAAAAATAGCAATAACCCAATTTTACAGAATTTGAACAGTACAACACGAACTGAACATACCTTTTGTAAAATGAACATATATCAGAGAATTTTTTTAAAAACAATGAATGGGAAACAAATCAAATATTTTTCAGTGTAAGAGCTAATAAAATATCCAATCATTCTCAGATGTTGTATGTTAAACTGTGACATAATTGATTAACACATTTATTCCAATTGACAACATAGACAGCTTACGAAATGAAGTAAAACATAATTGCTGTACATCAAATGGAATTAGGTACTTCAATGGATTTTTGACATTCAAGTTGGGATTACCTATATCTGCAATGACTGTAAATTTGAGAAACTAAAGGATGAACATGGAAAGAAATGACCAATATCTAAATCATCATCACTAACAGTTTCAGGTTTTATAAACTTTAAACATGGACAGAAGGTGTCCATTGATGGAATATCGAATATTTTCAATGTTGTATCAAATTTAATATGGATGGGGGGGGGGGGGGGCGGTTTGCTTGCAAAATTTGGTCTCTTGCTAAACATGATATCTTGTGGTTTTAGTCGTTGGAAGATCTTTGTTCCATTACTTTTTCCTGTATTTATTTAAATATTATGTTTTCTTCTCTTCCTTTTTTATTGTATTCAATGTGACAAGACTTGCATTGACTTTAACATTTACCGGATAACATATTTAACTTTTTGACATTCGGAACAGTGCTTTATATCCATTGTTTATATTTACCCAATTAAATTTCAGTTTGTTTTTACTGCTAAAGCAACATTGAAAGATTGTGCTATGCACAAGTTGCCTTCAGCACAAGGACTTACAATTAACCTTTGTTCCGATTTAGACATATACTGAGTTACTTTCCAAATATCCTTGCAAATAAATGGAAGGTCAAGAAAGTACAAATAAAACGAAAACAAGGTTTCTTCACATAAATCAAAAGATCCACTTAGAGTTGAACTTGACAGACAACTTGGAAGACTTGCGCAAGAATTCGGAAAAAGGTCAAAGCTGAACGTTTTAAAAATATTAAGAAGACTCAAAACATCTCAAGATGATGGAAGTTCACTTTTTGAAACAACGATACAGCTTTGCGAAGTTCAAATAAAATGTATCATGAGGGGTATTTTGTTTAAATTTAACACCGATCGATAGACAAAATAAAGTTCTATAAAATGATTTTGCAGCTGCAAGTACTGCACGCCGGAAAACTGTAGATATGTGCATGTGACCCAACATAGCTAAATGGCAGTGACCTATAAATGTCGGAGAAGGAGAACAAGTGTGCTACCGAGCAGAGAGTATACTGTAAAATCCGGGCGCTCTCAGGGTAATCACCCACTGGTAGCAATGCCGACTTGAATTGAGTTTACGGATGTAATTCTCTGTCATATCCTGCAATTTTGAGGTGGTTTCATAGTTTTAATGATGGTCGCGAATCTATGGAAGATGACCCTCGTTCTGGAAGACCGTTGTCTGCGATTGGTGAACGGAAAGCTGTGAAAGGATCTTTTGATGAAGATGTTCCTTACACAGTGGAAAATATTTATATTATCATGGCCATTACTTCGTCAGCTGTTTTCAATATATTGAACAATTATCTGAAGCTCAGAAAGGTTCTGTGCAAGATGGGTCCCGCATTTGTTGACAGCCGATCAAAAACAGACTCGCTTTGAAATCACCAAAGAGCTACTCGCCAAATATGAAAATAGTGACCAGATACATTTGAATTACATTGTTAAAGTTGATAAAACATCTTTAAATTACTCAAAGCACAGCGACTAACTGTACCATTAAAATCTACTCCATTCATCATTATAAGTACCTGTCAGGTACTTTTCATCTTTAAAACTAGTCGTTGTTTTGATTTCATTAGATCAATTTCAGTGTTCAGTATTGATCACATAATTACCAGCTGTAGCCTCGTTGTGATACCTCTTCCGTTTCCGGTTTATACCAGGTTATAGAGGGATAGTTAAGACATTGTTATAAGAAGCTATTTTAATTAGGATTAGTGTATGCTAAGATGACTAAATAGCAATTATTGTAAAAATATGCACAGATAATGTAGTTAGAATTGCTCTGTATTTCACCGACTAGATAAATTAATTGTTTAATGAAATGACCTAGTGAATTTCTCCCAGTGGAACATTCTGCCTAGCAGCCAGCCGTACTGATTTGCTCTCGGCCGTTCTGATTTGCATGTGACCTGAATAGTGACGTTGTTTATAAACAGAGACGAGATATATTGCTGGTATTTTTGGAAAGTAGGGACATGCAGTGGGTGTGGTCAAAGGTAACATAGGTGACTCCTACAATAGTTAATTTGGAAATCAGAGTTTTCTGAAAAGGCATAAATGTGAAGAATAAGAAAAATTATTTACGTGCAAGTGTATTCTTTTGCATTTTGTATTTTATTCATTGAGTTTATCATTGATTGCATGATTGCAACCTACGTGAGTTAATATTTTCATTCAGATCCTCAAAGATCTATAAAAGCACAATTGGGCCAAAGGATTATATTTCTATTTTGGAAAGTACACAAAAATGAAAATGAAAAGGCACAAAAACACGATGAAATAGAAGTATCTGTAATCATTAAGTTGAAACGTATTGATAAGCAAGGTAATAAGTGAGAATTAAATCATTAGGCAAGGTAATAAGTGCGAATTAAATCATTAAGCAAGGTAATAAGTGAGAATTAAATCATTAAGCAAGGTAATCAGTGAGAATTAAATCATTAAGCAAGGTAATAAGTGAGAATTAAATCATTAAGCAAGGTAATAAGTGAGAATTAAATCATTAGGCAAGGTAATAAGTGAGAATTAAATCATTAAGCAAGGTAATAAGTGAAAATTAAATCATTCACAACTAGTTTATTTTAATCGTCAAAGAGTACAACAGGAGCAAAGATATATATAAAAAACAAACAACGCAACCAAGACAAAAGTTAATATAGTAAGCTAAGATGTCTGTTTATCTGTGATGCTACTAATCTTGAAAAATAAAACATGTTCCAGCGTATTGGCGCCTTACATATTTGTAATTATTAGGACCACCATAATGACCGCAACCAGTTCATGTACAAATTGTTATGAGCTTCCTCTGAGCGGTTGATATCTATCTATCTGCAAATGTCAAATTTTCAATCTTATCAAACATTCATCGTATACTTTGGCTTATTTCTGTCAAAATATTGTATATAATACGTCGAATAAACTTGCAACGGCATTATCCATTTCAACTCTGTCCCTACATTTAGAAACCTTGATCTCTGCTAAAAATTGATTTACTGAACTAGTTCCACTTCTTGAATGGGTCGTATTAAGAATCTGATCGTTAAGTATAATTGAGATTTTACAAAAAATTTCACATTTTTCTACTGATTAGCTTCTTCAAATATATCTCAGTGTCATTGAACATCTTTATTTTTGCCGTTGTAAAATCTATTCTCGTTGACATTTCTCTTAAATGAATCTGTTAGCCTTTTCGTTATGATTCTCTTTAAATTCTATCTTTTCAACCTCCTTAATTATTTTCTTGTTTGAAAAGGTATTATATGGGACTGATATGTTTCTCAACAAATATCGATGTCTTCAGTTTAATTTATTTAACTTGAAATATTTCAATGTAGTTTAACTATTTCGTATGTGTCTCTGTTTTAACATTTAATCTGTGATCTTTATCACAAATGTCATCAAAACGTCCACATAGTTGTCTATAGATTATGCACTTGGGGAAAAAGTTATATTTGAAGAACACCAATTACCACCACGAGGGGAAGACACTTTTTTCCCTATGCGACTGGACTTTGTGCGCTATAAATTATGAATTCTCTTATGTCCTTTTCCTATTTTGTTACACACGAGTCCAGCACCTCCCTGGAGTCTTTCTGATTTCCAATGGCGCTTCTTTGCTAATTTGGCCCACTTGTGTTGGCCTTTTTCTCTGCAATTGTGTAACACGACTCTCATGCATGAGACCCACACAAGATGAGCTCCTCCCTGAAGTCTTAGTGACTTCCAAGGCACCTCAAGCTTTCACATTGAAACTTTGTCTCGAATGCCTTGTATTTTGTGCGCACATTTTAAACACATTCTTAATTGAGGAGTTTGTATTTGTTTTGAGAGCAGAGTATATTTTAATTTTGACCTGCTCTATATTATGTACTGGGTTTTTCAATTATATAAAAAAAATATGTTCACCTCTGCAAAAAAACAAACTGCAGATCTTCCATATGTAAAATCCTGCGTAATACTCCTGGACCAAGCTCGGGCACAGTTACTTAAACTATAAAAATATAAGCCTTTCATGTGCATTCACATTTGGTATTTTCTGTACAGTGCTCAAGGCAAATCAACTGCTCCAATAATTTAATCAGGTTTGGTGAGTTTATGATCTCCATTTACCTTACTTATATTTTGAAAAGCATCATAGTTGGGCTACGCCAATAAATATTGATTTTTGTAAGATAATATTCCCTAGTCTAACCGTCCCATAGAATATCGAATTTTATTTAGCATTGTTATATCCCTAAACGAGTGAGTTGGTTTGTTGCCCAAGTAATTATTTTCATAGTCTGACTGGTCAAGTATTTTCTATAAAAACAATTTTGAAATACTCGTGTCTGACTGGTCCAGTAATTTTAGAGTAGTTTATAAATTAACAGAACTGGAATTTTAAAGATCGTACTATTTTAATTGTTACTAGTCTCCAGCTCTCTCATAATGTCCACTACTTACACCATTATCCGTTATAAAACATTTTATGTGACATGTTTTGAATTCTATAAATATTTTTTCTGTGGATCAGATAAAAGCTCAACAAACAGCTTTTTCAGTGTTGTTTAATTTTCTGGGTACATTAGGGGACGTTTTTTGTAATGGTTCTACTGTTCTGATAATAAATCAAATTTGATTATTACTGTTATTTTAAGAAAGAAAAAACGATAATTTTTAAGAATCCTTAAATGTTGTTTATTTCCTTTACTTCTTTGCTGAAAATATTTTACTTTTCATGCCTTTTTAGTCGGTTTTGATGATATTCAATTATGTTTTCTAATATGTACTTACAGGAAAAAGAAATACAATAGTTTTAATTTTACTGTAATGTACAATTTTACTGATACTGTACACTTTCTTTTTTAAATGAATGGAATGGTTCTTGCTGTAAAAAATCATGTAATACTGATGACAATACTCCACACTTCCATTTTTTAATGAATGGAATGGTTCTGGTTGTAAACGATCATGTAATACCGATGACAAAACTCCACACTTCCATTTTGTAATGAATGGAATGGTTCTGGTTGTAAACGATCATGTAATACTGATGACAACACTGCACACTTCCATTTTGTAATGAATGGAATGGTTTTGGTTGTAAACGATCATGTAATACTGATGACAATACTGCACACTTCCATTTTTTAATGAATGGAATGGTTCTGGTTGTAAACGATCATGTAATACTGATGACAATACTGCACACTTCCATTTTGTAATGAATGGAATGGTTCTGGTTGTAAACGATCATGTAATACTGATGACAATACTGCACACTTCCATTTTGTAATGAATGGAATGGTTCTGGTTGTAAACGATCATGTAATACTGATGACAATACTGCACACTTACATTTTTTTATGAATGGAATGGTTCTGGCTGTAAACGATCATGTAATACTGATTTGTTATTATTGTACACATTGGTAAATTCTGAGGACTACTCTCGGTGAAGAGGTTCATGAAAGAAAACTCATTGCTACCTAAAATCAAATAATTTGTTGATGGAGACTGCTGATATGACGAGAGAAAGAATGGAAATTACAATTATAAGGATTTAATGATTATGGTTGGGAATGTATCGAAGTGTGTACATTTTATCTAATCACTCATAAAGTAAAACAAAAGTTATTATAATCGTGGTTGGATACTATTCGAAGTGTAAATTTTGCGAGGAATGTATTTATTTTGTGAGTGATTAGGTAAAATGTACACTTCGATACCCAACAATGATCATTAATCCTATAATATTTTTAAATTATATATATATATATATATATATATATATTTATATATATATATTCATATATATATATATATATATATATATATATATATATATATATATATATATATATATATATATATATACATGTACATCAGTTTGCCTTCCTATCTAAATAAAAGTATGTATATTCACTGATGGAAGAAAGACTACCTAGATGTTGGAGTAGTGATGTAGTGGGAGAACTGGACAAAAGACCCGTCTGGTCTAGAACCATTTAAAAATTTAAAATATTAGAAGTCTGGTCCAATTCTCCCACTACTACATTTATTGTAAGGATGAGTATATTGTTTTTCACAATTATATTCTAAAACAAAGTATTCATGAATCATTGAATATGAATGTATGGATGGATGACTGACTGTTAATCATGATACCAAATATGATAACCATTTGTCAGTTGGTGTAGATGGACTTTTAAAAAAATAATCCTGTATAATTGTTTCCCACTACATAAGTTTTTCTATAACCTATTATCCTCAATGTTGACATTGCTAAAGCCAAACAATTTAATTATTATATCATAATATTAAAAGATCTTGGAATATTTTAATCTTTTCTATTATAATTTTTCTTTGTTGACATTGCTAAAGCCAAACAATTTAATTAATATATCATTATATTAAAGGTCTTGGAATATTTTAATCTTTTCTATCATAATTTTTCTTTGTTGACATTGCTAAAGCCAAACAATTTAATTATTATATCATTATATTAAAGGTCTTGGAATATTTTAATCTTTTCTATCATAATGTTTCTTTGTTGGGTTCAAATTTTTGCTCAAGAGCTGCACTTCTATGATGACACAGCAGGAAGTCGCTGTTATATTTATAAATTGCCGATTAAAACCCCTTAACTAGGTTCAGATGGTTATTACAGAATGTTAGTCCATGACAGTCCATTAGCACTTATGATTCCATTCAATGATATACCAAAACGCATTTACTTATGTTGCATAAATTGTTTATTAAAAAATTTATAAACATTTTCCTATATGTTTGCACAACCTCATTTTGCCTTAGGCAGAGTGTGATGTTTTCCTTCTCACTATGATAGATCTTTTATTCGCATCCTTTCAGTGATAGTGGTTGAAAAGTGTTGAGTATTTTAAACAACTTTTCGGGAAACATCAACATTATTAGAACAGAGGGCCTTCTGTTTGATCATTCTTTTTAACATTGACTGCAAGTGTGCATTATATTATTCCTTAACGTAACCAAAGTTACCGGTGAACGATTGGATTAAAAGGGCACCACATTTATCCGGGAGATTTAATGCAAGAGATAAAGATCTTTGCCTCAGGTATGATTTATAATGGTTTTTTCCGCAGAAAAAAAAACAGTTCTGTCTACCGCGGGTGATGAACAAACCCCAGTAGTAACAATGAAACTAATGACTCGTGTGAAGATAACTAATATAACAAGATATCCAGTCACAGATAGAAACTTCATTTCTCATTTCAGTGAAAAAGTATGGAGGTGGTAGTGGTTGTGGTGATGATGTTTTTGGAGGATTGAAATCATACCACCGTATAAAGGGGCAAATTAGGTAAATATAGTAGGAATAAGTAGCCAACAAAAGATTCACAGAATCCAGTAAAGGAGTTCCAACAGTGCATCCACAGAATCCAGTAAAGGAGTTCCAACAGTGCATCCACAGAATCCAGTAAAGGAGTTCCAACAGTGCATCCACAGAATCCAATAAAGGAGTTCCAACAGTGCATTGAGATTACATTTTAAATCCTTGATTAGTGTTAATAAAAATGACATATTCTTTGAATAATACATTTTGAGAAATAAGGATCCTGGCAGAATGTTGTGCGTGTGCCGAGTTAAAGTTTAAAGGTAGATACTGACACCCAACCCCACAAATAAAGTTTTACAGATTTTACACAAACTTGTTGTATTTATGGGATGGAAACAAAATGTGGGCAAAATTAGCGTGGTTGACAGGTTACGAATCAGATTACTTCAAACCTTGAGTATTTATTTATACATTATTAGCAAATAATGCTTATTTCTGAAAACGGGGGTGGGCGAGCACCGTGCTACTACCATTCATTCATCGAATGCCTGTGATTTCGTTCACTATTTGACCAAACGAAGAAACAAAGACCTTGGCCAAGCGCGTTCGTGTTCTCTCTCTCTCTCTCTCTCTCTCTCTCTCTCTCTCTCTCTCTCTCTCTCTCTCTCTCTGTGAAAAAAAAATCATCATGAATGTATTTTGGTATATTGCGTTTTCATCTGCTCTTTGCCTTTTAAATGTTTAAAATTGGGGATTGTGCTAAATAAGATTCTCTCCATTAGATTGTACCTCTGAGTTACATCGTATGGGACAGACTGTAAATTTCATATCTGCTAGCATGGAAGCATAGTTCTTGAACTGGTGCTCCCTAGCGTGCTAGGGTACTTTTATCAGCCTAAGGAGATACCTAAGTGAAGGATTCGTTTCTAATCGAACCCTTCCAATACTAAAATATGTGTGTTTGGTACATTCTGGAGTCAGATTGACCGTACAAAGGATACATTGGCAGATCTAAGGCGCAAATTCCATGAAATCACGTATAGAATACACAGTGTATATTGTACATGAACATCTTATAAAATGTATCCCTTCGTGTCAGCCGAGTTCGTTGTCGACGTCATCATCATCATGATCATCATCATCATCATCACACCTTGATTAGCAATATTGTCAGCAACCTCATAATTTTGTTTTAAGAACTGGTCGTCGTGCGCATGAATTTAATTGAAAAGTCTCTGTATTTTTTCTTTTATACAATATAATTATTTTGTTGTTCAGAATCGTCTATGTTGATGTAATAGACTTGGCACTCAAGGGGATTAATATTTATGGTGTCTTTCCCATGCAGTTTATCGAAAGATATGATTGACCTCTAAACACTGGATGAAAATGAAAGTGTTTACATTTTTAAATAATGTGTTTACTCATCTTGAAATTTTAAAAAATATTCAAAATAGTTTTTAAATGATTAGGTCATTTCAGGACCATATGAAGTGTTATGGAAAAAACATATTCCAGAAATATCGCCGTAATTAACTCTCAGACATGTTTGATGCTGCACACTACGCTGAAATAGTTTGGAAAGTGAATTGAAATATTTTGTTATCAACTATGAGAAAGTTCATGTAACAAAGTGTGTATTGTGGGAATATATGCTTGACGAAAAATTAGATTTGTAACAATATTTTTTTTAAATACAAAAATATTCAAGGTCGATCAAGAAAACATGAAATATGTTCATGAAAATTTGGATGAAAACCAAAATATACAAGGAACAAAGGGCCTAAATTCGGGAAAATAATAGTCGCTCTAGCTTCTTCTTCTTTCTTAATGTCGTTGTTTTTGCAAAACAGCAGTGGTAGTAATAGTAGTAGCAGTAGCAGCGTAAGGCATCATGGATGCATTGAGAATAAAAGTAATTTCATATCAAATTCATACTGATATTTACATGAATTTGGACATAAATGGCATGGTTGGAAGAAATGTACGTCCCGTGATAATGTTCCAACTGAGAATGTCTTCGAGTTTTCTTTAAAACAGTGTGGTTTATACAGAAACAATCTGGCATTGAATTTTAAGTGTTGTACCCATTTTGTTATATTTATATTTGTTTTGTATATCTTTCTTGAGAGTTTTTGCAACATCATTCTACCTTTGATATGTTGTCTCATGGTGCATACTACATTTGATATGTTGTCTCATGGTGCATGCTACCTTTGATATGTTGTCTCATGGTGCATGCTACCTTTGATATGTTGTATCATGGTGCATGCTACATTTGATATGTTGTCTCATGGTGCATACTACCTTTGATATGTTGTCTCATGGTGCATGCTACATTTGATATGTTGTATCATGGTGCATACTCCCTTTGATATGTTGTCTCATGGTGTATACTAGCTTTCGGATGGAGGGGTTTTAGTAGTAAATACATGCCGTTCCTGGCGAAATATAATTCGTTTACACAAACCAACTCGTGTACAAAAAAGAAGTAATATTCACTGACGCAGTAGTATTTGGTCAAAAAAATTAATACTGACAGCGTTGTTCCGAAGGGACAAACCTTGCAGCCTCAAAGCGACAACGGCGGAGCAACACAAGCAAATGATTTGAACATTGTATGCATCATAAATTATGTCACAAAGCTACAATGTCTTGAATTCAACAGCTTTCAGAGAGGTGATAAAAATATTCCACGTGTTTAATAAGCAATAATGTGGGTATCAATAAATCATCCCTAGTAATATCTAATACTACCTACCTGTTTACAATTTAAGACGGGATTAACGTGTGGTCATGGATAGTTGTGTTGTAGAATAACATTCAGCGGATTAAAGATGTTAATGTGTTGATTTTAAACATTAAAAAATTATATACTGCATTGTTTAAAAACAGATGCAGACTTACAGATTACTTTCAATAAGTCTCATCAACTCTGATAGCAAGATGGTAAAAACATTGCATAAGAAGGAGGATTAAATTGTGTATTTGATACTGACTAATACGCAAATTAGCATTCTGCTAAATTTATAGTACAGTTTAAGATCTCGTAAGTTTAACAGGGTTAACCTTCAATAATTGAACAAAAACAACGATACAATTTGTGAAAAATAAAGTTTGATTTAAAACAGCACATTGTGACTCAGTTTATGATGTATCTGGTTCCGAATTAAATATAGGAATAGCAAACTATGAATCTGCTATCATTCATACTTATAAAAAGATTCAAGAAGCGTTGCAAATTGCTGAAAATAGAAGAACCTGTGACGGTTATAGTGTTGCCTTTTTGATAACGCCTAAGACAACATATCTGGCATAAGGTATTCTCTCCATGATTTTATAACTTTCTAAGTGAACGTAAAAGTACAGTATCTACTACTATTCTGAATGTCCATTCCTTACAAACACATCAATCAACATGTGAACAAATTAAACGGGAAAAAAGAAAATAAAATACATTTCATTGTACTAATGATTAAACGAACAATCAAATTACAAATCACACAAGGAAAGTAGAAAATAATTTCAGTATAAAAGAGTATGCCAGTCAGGTTGATGACCAATTACAATAGTTTAAGAGCGAATTGTAACAGCGACAGCGTACAACGCGACTGAGTTTCAGTAAGGACATGTAGAGTTACCGTTCTTAGAGAGACATCATTGCTGCCCCACTTCAGTCAACAATTAGCATTGGTTATCTCAACCGGTAATAGCATGTCGATTTTCTTTCAGGACATCAGCTGTAAACAGAAGACTACAATTTTACAACCTTTCAAATATGGACACTCCTTTCGCCCTTACCTATATATATATATATATATATATATATATATATATATATATATATATATATATATATATATATATATATATATATATATATATATATATATATATATATATATAAAGAGTAAGCAACAGCTTGTTTCAATTACATCTAAGTAGCTAATTCTTGCAACTTTTCTATTAATAAACTATTACTATTTGGATCATATCCACTTTCATGAGGTATTAAAACCATTTTTTTAAATACAAAAAAGGACAAAAAAGAAACAAGGATAAAACAAACACCTGATGTGGCAGATTAAACAAAACACCAATTGTTGCAAATGTTTGAAAAAAATGAAGACTTCTTTTATTGTCTCGAGTCCTCTGATTAAGGCAAATTAGTGACTTGTCAGCTGTTTTGAAAGTTTATTGTGTGCACCCTAGATCGACATAGTAAGAATATAATTGCTGAATTTCTCCGTCTAATCAAAAAACAAATAACCCTTATACTAAGTAACATTGGTCATTCTTATAAGTTTGCACCTACCTGCATTTCACTTCCTGGTACCACTATAGATAAAATTTCCACATACTAAACGAAGTGTCACTTTAAGAATCAAAACAAGCAAGTTTTCTATTTTGATTTTATAATCGTACGCCCTTTTAATGTTCATAACTTTAAAAATCAAAACAAGTAAGTTTTCTATTTGATTTTATAATCGTAGGCCCTTTTAATGTTCATAACTTGAAGAATCAAAACAAGCAAGTTTACTATTTGATTTTATAATCGTACGCTCTTGTAATGTTCATAACATTAAGAATCAAAACAAGCAAGTTTTCTATTTGATTTTATAATCGTACGCCCATTTAATATTCATAACTTAATTGTCTTATTTATTTTCATTCGTGTATTCATATATTTCGTAATTCTCCTCTTGGTCTCTTTTCTTGTACATTCATTTATTCGTTCGTTCATTTATCCATTCTTTCCCATACTTACTCTCTCACTCTGCGGTTTATTTGTTTGTTCATTTGTTTCTATGTTCTTTTTAATTTGATATTTATTTAAAGGATGTGTGTTGCAATCGCAAACTGAATAATTTAGAGTATTTAATTTGATATTTATTTAAAGGATGTGTGTTGCAATGGCAAACTGAATAAATTAGAGTATTTAATTTGATATTTATTTAAAGGATGTGTGTTGCAATCGCAAACTGAATAAATTAGAGTATTAATGGCAATCGAAGTTAAAATAATTAGGAAAAAAAATCAATTATTAGTAAAACCTTAAAATCAATTATTAGTTAATCCTTAAAATCAATTATTAGTAAAACCTTAAAATCAATTATTAGTTAATCCTTAAAATCAATTATTAGTAAAACCTTAAAATCAATTATTAGTTAATCCTTAAAATCAATTATTAGTTAATCCTTAAAATCAATTATTAGTTCATTCTTAAAATCAATTATTAGTAAAACCTTAAAATCAGTTATTACTAAAACCTTAAAATCAATTATTAGTTAATCCTTAAAATCAATTATTAGTAAAACCTTAAATCAATTATTAGCTAATCCTTAAAATCAATTATTAGTTAATCCTTAAAATCAATTATTAGTTCATTCTTAAAATCAATTATTAGTAAAACCTTAAAATCAGTTATTACTAAAACCTTAAAATCAATTATTAGTAAAACCTTAAAATCAATTATTAGTTAATCCTTAAAATCAATTATTAGTAAAACCTTAAAATCAATTATTAGTTAATCCTTATAATCAATTATTAGTTAATCCTTAAAATCAATTATTAGTTAATCCTTAAAATCAATTATTAGTTAATCCTTAAAATCAATTATTAGTAAAACCTTAAAATCAATTATTAGTTAATCCTTAAAATCAATTATTAGTAAAACCCTAATGCACATAATGATAATAAAACTGATTTTTTCTTCGTGAAACAAAATGATTCAAGAAGAATTTTAGTGATGAGCAAATGCATTGAGAACAAGGGAGTCTCGAACTGTCTATTTTAAAAATAATTTTGCATAAATGCTCTCTCTCTCTCTCTCTCTCTCTCTCTCTCTCTCTCTCTCTCTCTCTCTCTCTCTCTCTCTCCACAATAAATAATGTTTAACCTGATCAACCGTATCTTATTTGTAATTGAGAAAACCAGATAGTCGTTTTCTCATATTTGCTTTTTTTCTCTAGATGAGAATCGCAGTTTACAACTTAAGTTAATTACTAGCAAAGAATGATACATTTTAAGGAGGTAATCAGGAACATTTAGAAAACCACAAAACGGCTTGACAAATTCATTCATTCTATGTTTCTTTAAGGCAGGAATATAACATTCATTGTTCTCCATGAAGATTAATATTCTGGTGCAATTTATGGTCACTTTACTGATGAAGTGTCTCTTCAAAATTTCCATGCAGGTATGTTCTGCATGCAATAATTGTGACATGACGAAACCAGCAGTCTTAACCACTTTTCTTTACAAAGAGTCATGAAACATGTAAAATACCTCCATCTGGTGAGGACAGACTTAATTGGACTAACAATAACAAGAACAGTAAACAATTTAATTTGAACAGCAATAATTGTAATAGTTCACAACATCATGACTGGAGGTACATTAATTAGAAAAGTTTAATAATTATAAATGCTGATATTTGTTTTGGGAATTTCTTTTAGGATTTAACTTATTTTGTAAATATAAGGTATGGAAATATATCGTGGATTTGTATGGTACTGCTAGAAGGCTAAATTACTTGTGGCGGACCCCTCGTTACAAGGGGTACGATTTGGTTGGTTATCGTTATCTAGAGGGTGATCGACCTCGGTGTTATTACCCGGATCGAGTAAATAATAAAATAAATTATGAAATTTATAGATGGAATAAATAGATATCTGAGCAGATATATAGAACAGAATAACACGAGCCCCCGTACATGAAATATAACAATTTAATCAATTACATAAAACAAATTGAGATACTACATAACATTAAGAAGATACACTTTTTTCAAAAATAAATCATTTACCGAATTTCAACACAAATATACTTATGTAAATAGTCGATCTGTTTAAAACGATAGACTTAGTTCATCATAGAATCGAGTGAACAATCGAAGTCATTGCCCAGCATGCCTGCATAACCTGATTATCGCTGGTCACTCCAAATTCAATGTTGCTGTCCAGTCAAGGTTGATGTTCTCCCCTTTTTTCTCTTCTCACTCTCTCTTATCTCGCCTCTTTCGGCCCTCGAACTTTGTGTGGGTAGGTAGGTGGACAGGTGGATGGAGCTATTTCCCCTTTCAAAATAAACAGAGAAGCAACCTAAATCTTCTGTCAAATATCCTTCTGGGAATAGAACATTACTCCACTCTTGTTACGTCAGATATCGTCCTATCGGAATTCAAACAGATACCAAAGACTATCTGGTCAGGCCAAACCTGACAGACCATAAACAAGCCTAGTTTCAGAAGATTAATGTACGTTCTAACGGCTATTTCATCACTAACTCACATTAACATCACACGAGACATAACAGTTTCAGTTCACGTCTTAATTATACAAATGAATCAATGAAATTCATTTCATGGCTAACTACATTAATTTCAGCGAATACTCACTACAGTCTTTATCATACATGAAATCATCTAAGATCTGTAAATTCACACAGATTCTCGCAACTCATATCAAATAAAGTAATGCCTGAAATTCTTAGAATACATGATTCCTAAACAATCAAGACGACAAATTCAAACAATTCGTCAAACTCATATGAAGAAGATTATTGTACGAATTCAGACAAATGAACACAAACAAAATAGTTATACTCATATCAAGAAACTGATGTACAAATTTAACCAAATAAATTAAAACAAATAATTATATTGATATCAACGAATTACATGAGATTGATGCAAATACCTTGTGCTTCCGAGACTCGCTCGCTTCTACCGCCAAAATTGTGTCCCTCAACTTCCAGACACCTGTCCCTTGAACAATTATTACTACGAGAGAATTTCTTCTTATTCTGCTCGGAGTCAAGATCTCATCCGGCCTTACGCAGGAAAACTTGGACTGATTAACTTTTGCGATGTGGAATATTTAAAACATGAAATTTCGTCTGGAAAACACCCCCCTTATTTAGCGTAGCCAATGAGATTAAATGTATCTACCGCCTTTTATAACTACACGCCAATCGTGGTTAGAGTAACCCTAGATTTTCGTGCGCTATTTAACTAACCGATTCTGGAGAATTTCAAAAGATAATGCAACTTCTACTAGTCTCTGCATCCTCTCAACTTTGACATTTTTGATAACTAGACCTCCAATTAACGTTCTTTCCGTTAGTGATACAATGAAGGCTTAATTAAGAATCAATCTCGCCCCCCCCCCAACAGGGACATTAAAACCATCGCAGTCTAACGATTTCATACGGTACCTTTCCTTATAAATCTAATTAATTGTTATCTGCCAAACTAATGTGCTCTACAGAAATCGACAGAAATTTGCAACCTTACATTTCTATACATCTATTTTAATGAGAAAAGTGATTCCAATTAACCTATTGGCCGAACATACCTTTTTTCCACAGATAGCAACGGATTCAGAGATGAGGGAATAGATATACTGAACCAAAATATAAGGTGTTATGTAATCTATATTTTAGGTGCAGCCGTACTAAAAACAGATATATTCTCCGCTGTATCAGACGATGTAGATGAAAGTTATTTGAGAGCCTAATTCTATGTACTATGTAAACAAGGTTAAGATTCAGAAACAAACATTATGAAAAGATTCCAGAGCTGAATAAAGCTTCACGACTGAAATTAGACTATGCTGTTTGTGGTGACCGTATATATTTTAAATGAACGACAAGGATATTAAAATGGTAATATTGTCGGATACAACAATTGTAAGAGATCCAAAGACTAATTTAAACTCAAATTCTTCATCACCTTCTGCCACTAATTATGCTTTAAAGCATTCAAGTACTGAAGCTTGTGTCTTCGTCATATATGCAAAATGTGATTTTAGCGTTCTTAAATGAGCAAAGCACAAAGAACAAAAAAGGATTTTTGATGGCTCAAAGAACCTTGCCTGCGGTAAAGAAAAAGAAAAATATCAGTTATCTAAAGGCATTAAAGAGTACAAAAAAGAATTGCAAATGGAACATACAAAGATATATCCGGTAAAGACCTTACTCATAACGAGTTTGAAAAATTAGTAAAACGAGATCAATAAGATATATGAAATCTTTATTAATGCTAGAGCTGCTAAAATTTCCATGTCATTGTTAGATATTGTTATTTCTACTGTGACGGCCATTGACTAGCAAATTTTTTCTGGTCGATAATTTAGACAGTATGCAGACTGAAATGAAAGATGATTCCATGACTACAAAAACGGATACTTCACTGAAACTTTGTATTTCAAGTTGGGATTACCTCTATCTGCATTGAGTGTTAGCTTAATAGCATTCAAACATTTCGATTTCAAAAGCTCCACAGAATGTAAAGAGAACATAGGAATCATGGGAGAATGCTATATTGTTGATGCATGTGTACCTTTTACAACAACTGTCGTGTCAAATCTAATTTCAGGAGTAACTGATTAACATGTAACGAAGGCAATGACGAAAAACAGATTAGTCAATACTGTTCAGAATTTCCTGACTGATGAAGTTAGCAATCTTGAATGATTAAACTGTTTATGCGTGCCTTCCCTGAGATCGTTCCATACATTATCTTGAATGATTAAACTTTGTATGCGTGCCCTCCCTGAGATCGTTCTATACATTTTGTATGATTAAACTTTTTATGCGTGCCTTCCCTGAGATCGTTCTATACATTTGGTATATGTTTCCGCTTGCCATTATATATATTCTGTTTGGTCGGAAAAAAAACATTTTCTTTGTTGTTCAAGTTTATATGATGAACACGGAATGAAACGATTAATATAAAAATCATCATTACTTATGCTATCGGGTCTTGCAAAGATTAGACATCTACAATAACAGTCAATTGATGGAACAACAAGTATTTACAAAGCCGTTTTTGATTTAGTAAGTTGTCATGACGTACTCGCAGTTGCATTTCTTGTTAAGTGTGATAACCTGTATTTTTCATCATTATGATATTTTATATTGTATTAATTTGTGTGCTGTCTATTTTTGTTTTTTCCATTCTTGGGTGCTTGTTCATACATTCATTATGTTGCTCTCTGTTTTCTTCTCTCCAATTTGTGTTTATTTAATTTGGCAAGGCTGCATTTACTTTGGTACATGATTACGTTCGGTTCTATCTTTTACTTGTTCACATATAGAACATGCGTTTTTATCCATCTCTTTTAATTAAGCAATTAAATATAAAAGTTTTGTTTTCTGTTTGAAGTAACATTGAAATATGACTTGCAATTAACCTTTGTTCCTATTTAGATTCAATTATCCTAAAGAAATGAAAATGAAAACAAGGTTAGAAAAAAATTACAAGGTCACTTTACCAAAGCCAAACGTTAAACTTTGCAGATAATTTGTAATAAGTTTGACAGTAATTTATAAAAACCAAAACTAAATTTTTAAAGAAAGAACAAGAATAGTCTAAAACACCACAAAATGCTACAAGCACACTACGTAAAGAAAGGATACAACTTTAAGAAGTTGAAACAAAATATATTACTTCATAGATGGAGTAGCTGTTTAAGATATATTGTTCATTTGGTCCAAAAGTAAAATTAATTTTACATCACATTCCTCAACGTTGTGTATTCGGTACCCGTGCAGAACACGATCCAGTTATAAACATGTTGAATTTAACAATGAACTTTCAACCAAAGCGCAACAAGAAAATAAAACCATGTCGACATCCAAGCAAACCCCAGAAATGCTTTAACTTATTTTTAGTGTAGCCTTTACCTACAAAAAATGTCGAGTAAAGCAACAAATGCAATTAACTATGTTCTCCATGCAGCACTAAAATATGCTCGCACAGTTGCCTACATCATGCATTTGAAGAAATTGTTTAAATAGCCAGAAGATCCACTAACAAACATGGATAATGAACAAATTGCGAAAGTACTCATTCCATTTTCTCTTCGCAGTTCACAAATGACTACCCAATAGCACATGTACCTTTACCTGTCATAATTGCTAAAACTGAACAAACAAAGGAAATATCAAACTTACATTGCTGAAATGCTTTAACTTTGTTTGGCTAATAAATAACGTTGCTTTTACATACAGACAGATATTGATTGAAACAAAAACATTATTGACGCATTTTATCATGTGACGTTAAACTCTTACCGCATCCTATAGCATACTTCTGAAAAGGCTACTAAGGCTTACAATCGGTCAGTCTTCAAGCATGGATATTGAAGAAGTTGTAAAGCTAATGATTCCAGTTTCTTTTAGTCAGTTCACAATTGCCAGTGGGTTGCTACAAGATAAAAATGTTACCCAATAAATGTTTCGCAAAACAAAAAAAAAAAAAAAAAAAAAAAACAACAACAAAAAAAACTTGCCACGAGCTAAATGATTGACCCGAAGATGCAAACTATAATATGCTTTCTGCACAATACATGAGAACTTCTGTTCTGAAATGCAAGAAACATATTGAGAGTATAAATTTTGCCGTTGTACCCAATGTGCACCTAGCATCGGGTGATGAAAGCGATGTGTAGCATACATTTAATACAACAGTGTAACATATTTCATCAAAAGAGACTATTAGGCTTGCTTTCCACTTCAAAGTCTAAGCTGTCTCACACCAAGTGCTCCACCGTTGTATTCTTCACTGCCAACGTCTATTCAAATTGGGACAACATCAAATGACAACAGTTTTAATTTCAGGAGCAAAACATTAACGATAATATAAATCCTTCAAAGATAGATCGAACAATATAGAGATGTTAGAAATATACACAAAATGGCATGGAAAACTTTGAATTGGGTGGAGGCTATCATGGCAATAGTTTTCGGTTGTATGATGTTTCTGTAGCTGGATCATGTGTTGCAGGAATATCCATCTGTGTTGCTGTTTCTTTGGCTTTAATCAGTTTAGTGCAACATTGTTAGGATTTGTTACAAAAGATTTTAAAGAGACTCTGATTTACAATAAAATTATGGCTTAATTATCTCTGAGCGGACGTAGCGAAACTGTTTAACCTTTAATCATTTAGACAAAAATGTAGCGGAGAAATAATATAACGTCTGAGAATGGACAAATTTAACACTAAGACAAACAATTAACAGTGCCTTAAAACACAGCAATACCCATAGCACAAATTTACATGATCCTGTTAATTGAAAAGATGCAGATACTCGTCGATTTGTACAAGGACATGTTATTGTTTAAATACGTAAGTCTTTGGGTGATAATAATTTCAAATATATCATAAACAGGGAAAGAAGAAGTTAAAAATAAATGAACAACTACTGAGCAGAATGGCAAAGATCTAACGATATTGATGAGAACAGAAAAGAAAGATTTGATATGCTCAAGACTTGTATTTGCAAAGATTGAACACATTGTATAACGCTGTATACAAGTTCTACACAGTAAGATAAATATCCGGTGAGATACATAATATTCAACAATATTTGCAGTCAATCGAGCAGAGGATAGACAGTAAGATAGATGCTTTGGAGACTGAAGATAAAGACATTTCTGGAAGATTTAAATACTTCATAATCACATATGGACCAATTACAAAGAGATTTAAATAATGAAATACAACAAAACTATTCAGAGTTTAAAAGTTCTGTAATTATGTATATTCTGTCATATGTATGTGATTATATGATTTACTACCATATTGTAGACTTAGAACATACTCGTGTGCTTCAACTCCTAGAGTATATATATATATATATATATATATATATATATATATATATATATATACAAACAATAAATGTTCTACAATGCTAACATTGTACTAAGTCTCGTGTGTGCTTTGATGGTATTGATTTACGTACGAGTTTAATAGATGTAGTTTCAATTGCTAAAGATGGACCATCACCACGCAAAGTTCCTATCAAAAAGGGGGTGGGTGGGGGTAGGCGTTTTAAAATCTAAACTTACACCCCAGATATTAATTTATACTTATACTTATGGATTTGACTATGCCCAAATACGTTTTGTTGACTGCAAGTTAGTCACAGTCACGATGCAAGCATTAGAGAAAAATGACATTGAAATAAATAAATCTCGTTTATACTCAATTTTTGACAACTTGTATATTGAATATGTAAGACTTATGATCTTGTCTTCTATTTAACTTTACAATAGATTATAGGTAAGCAACCATTTTGTTGCTTACACATTAGACATAAAAAGAATATGACGTGTACAGTGTAAAATAATCGCCGTTTGCTAATCAAAACATTGTTATATAAATAACAAAGTTTTGCTGTGCAAAAGCATTGTCTTTATTGTACCGTACCCGTGTGCCGTATCCATGTGCAGGAGGTACACTCTACACGTGTACCTTTCCTACACACGTTAGCACAATAAATAGCGAAACTTTTGCCCATGGGTAAATGGCACCAGCTGGTGTAATTATTGGAGGAACGCGATATAGCATTTGCACAAAGCAACTATCTCTTTAAACTAATTGACCCCGGTCTTTCAGAGAAAAACTGCAGCGATAAATGAAAACAGAGCCAAAACACTCTGCAACTTAAATACAAGACTGAGAGAAGAACCTTTGGTGACTCAGTCTTTAAATAACCTGGATGATATTTTAGCCCTATACGAATCTTCCTATAGCGCTAATGGTGCTATGCACGTACGCGCATTGTCCAGTATGCATGATTTGAACGACTCTGATGTCGAAAAATTTAAAAACCACGACAACCAAAGCTGAATGATTTCTATCTGCCTTCTGATGAACAGGTAAAATACAAATACATATTTACTGAATTTGTGATGTGTGTTATTGTGTATGTTGCTTATAAGTGTTTGTAAAATAAAATCTCCGACATTTCTTTAAAAGCCCATTTTCCGTGTACGACGTTTTTAGCACAATGAATGTCACCTTACGACAAGTACATAGCTACTCATAAGCAGAAAAAGATACCTGTATCGTATCTATTCCAATTAACATTAAACCTTGGCAAACGTTACAGATAACAATTTCAAATCAAAGTCCAACTATATTGATTATACCAGGGAGTTTTTTGTGTGGTTTGATATGAAACCAAAGATAGATGCTAACATCGCAGTCGTAAATATTTTATGTAGAATGCGTGTGAAAGACATCACCATATCCTATGGAAATGATGGTCTTTTCAAGTTGAATGACTACAACATTTTCATGATAGACAAATATTTGTCTTTACCTGATTCAGTTAGGATAAATGAGACTGAACCAGGCATCATGAATGATAAACTGAGAAAGTTATGATCAGGAGTTGGTAATGCACAAAAGGTTTGTAATGAAACTATGCAGCTTGCGGTGTATGGTAAAAAGTTTAGAATGCCATTAGACTTTCAAATTTTATATATATATATATATATATATATATATATATATATATATATATATATATATATATATATATATATATATATCATTGTCCAAATGCCATGAAACTTTCAGATTTTATATAGATAATTGTATATCTTATCCTTGAGCTCATCTTTGGCATTTCAGATTCATCATAACACTTGTAAAACCCACTGATGTAATAGAACATCATGACACTTGTGAAACCCACTGATGTAATAGAACATCATGACACTTGTAAAACCCACTAATGTAATAGAACATCATGACACTTGTAAAACCCACTGATGTAATAGAACATCATGACACTTGTAAAACCCACTAATGTAATAGAACATCATGACACTTGTAAAACCCACTGATGTAATCGAACATCATGACACTTGTAAAACCCACTGATGTAATCGAACATCATGACACTTGTAAAACCCACTGATGTAATCGAACATCATGACACTTGTAAAACCCACTGATGTAATCGAACATCATGACACTTGTAAAACCCACTGATGTAATAGAACATCATGACACTTGTAAAACCCACTAATGTGATAGAACGTAGTAATCGGGACTACGAATTTGAAACAATATATATCCAGTACAATACGATTAAATTAGATTAGTGGTTGGAGTTATTGGTTGATGTTTACCAAGATCATGAAGATAAATTATATAAGTGGTTCGATTTACTGGTTGATGTTTACCAAGATACAAATACTTTGTTCCAGAGTACTAACGTAAGGCAATGTTTTGACCCATAATTCTCCTTAACTGAAACACAGTTTAACTCATCCTTGAAAATTACAGGAAGCTTCTTATTCCTCTGTGGTAGAACTTTATGTTATCGTTCGCATTATTTAATAAGTTTTCTGTCTCAACATGAATACACAGTGAATCAGTATCAGTTATGTGCAGTCTCATTCTATCACCATATTTGTTTGTCAACTTATAATAAAAGTCGTACCTCAACCACTTGGATAACTCTAACAATGTAAATCCACCGTAAATATCTTTTGTTAATGTGATTTTTTTCAGACTAGCTTAGTCATCGTAAATAACTGTTTTCCTGGCAATTAAATATCTTTCTGACATTTGAAATGTTATTTTCCTCATACATACTTTAACATAATGTCCCTTTCCTTAAATTTACCTTTGATTACTGAATAGAGCGTTATTCATTCATTTTAAGACGTTTTTCTCAAAAGCATTGTTAGTTTCGTTGTCTCAAATTTGGATTCAGTTCTATGTAGGATTTTAAATATGATTCTTGATCAACAACTCTATGGATCTTTTTTTCAGTTTTAAACCTAACTGTTTGTAAAGCTTTAAGTTCAAGTATTGAATGTCATATTTCTCCTTATTTCTTAAATATTTATTAATATTTGGTACAGTGGGATTTATACCTTGAAATCAACTTCCTTTGCAAAGGAGATAAATCATTTTCGCCTGGAATTAATTTCTCTGGTGCTAATGGATAGTACTTGAAATGGTCGGGTAAATGTGATGGAATCTCCGCAGCCACTTCTAAAATGCAAACAGTATCATAGTCGTTTGCTATTTCGAATAAATCGCCTCTTATTGTGTCTTGCAATGGCTCTGCCATCCATCTAATTTTTTTATCGGTTACACATCAATTTTTTTTACCGGCATGAATTGTGTCATGCCGTCCAACAGTTTGTTAGCATTTAGGTAAATAATGAATGGCCTTCACATTTCGTATTCACCATCGTGCTGTCTTTATCCAAGTAATATTCATTATAATATTTCTTCAGCAAATCTTGCGCTCGATTCTCAATCGTCATATCCTGTTAGAACTTTACCTTCTATACCTGATATCTTTAAATTTGCATCATGTTCTAATCTAATGTTTCTAGTTTATTGAAAACCATTCATACATTGTTTACAAAGTATGTCCTCTTTTCGTGTCTGCTTGTCTGTGATGGCACAAATTTTGAGAAATATATATTTATTTTTTAAATTTTTTTAAAATTTTTTTGGTGTACTTTAATGTTCTCGCATCCATACACAACAGTGTTGGTATACAGCTATAACACTGCGCCATAGAATGCATGTATTTACTACTGGGTTTGTCTTCCTTGTTATTTTGGCAATGTTTCTGTCTTTACCATTTAGCTAACTAGTTTGGGCTCGGTACTACAAAGCCATTATTGTGTCTGACATACCGTGAACCTTATACATACATACATACATACATACATACATACATACATACATACATACATACATACATACATACATACATACATACATACATACATACATACATACATACATACATACACACACACACACACATACATACATACATACATACATACATACATACATACATACATACATACATACATACATACATACATACATACTCTATTTTATTACATTAAAGAACTGTGCTGAATCGCTTACTTAGACGAAAGAATTGATGTACTTCAAACATGGGAGTAAATCCATATGATTTGTGATATTATAATGTTAGCTCGTTGAATTAATGCTGCTTCAAATAAATATTCTATACATTAAAATGCAGACGTATAAATAAAATTCAGTCTCAAATCAAAAGAATGGACACCTCTGTGTTGCTCGCGCAGCTTACCACGGTTTGGAAGATAAAACCCAAAAGGTGATAAGCGAATGGATCAGTATCCTCCTCCAAGTCTGCTGATGATTTGATGGTGATATGAAGATAACTTAAAAACACTAACAAAGAAATAAAACAAGCCCAAAAAATTAGTCTTCATCTTTACCTCTTCGATTTTACATCGTAACAAATGATGCTCAGATTTCGAAGATCATTTCCGTTCGAGCTGAAGGAAACGAGAGTCGCAAGACAAAACAACCATACACCATTACTGTATCATCCACGTCATTCTAGCTACAAACTAGTCACAAGTAGGCTTTCGTTCATCTAAAGATGTGATTGACTCTGTGTTGATTCGTATAGGTCCTGTAACATCAGTGATAAACAAAATGACTCTGTGTTGATCCGTATAGGTCCTGTAACATCAGTGATAAATACAATGACTCTGTGTTGATCCATGTAGGTCCTGTAACATCAGTGATAAACACAATGACTCTGTGTTGATCCGTATAGGTCCTGTAACATCAGTGATAAACACAATGACTGTGTTGATCCGTATAGGTCCTGTAACATCAGTGATAAACACAACCATAAAGACATCGTCGTTTTGTCTTTTGTTTCCAATTTTAGAACTTTATCATGAAAACATAAGAACACCTAAATTTTGTTCTCCATTTTCTGATATGTATTTAAAATAATTTAAACACTACTGAAGTTAATATTTTCACACCTGACTTTGTATAACATCTCACCGAAAATTTTCACTACGGAAACTGGGATCTTACCGGATATTAACATTTCTCGCCTAAGCTACCTTAAGCTTGATACCAAAGTTGGTATCAGATTCGATTCCATCTCTGTGGTTTCGAGTTCAATTCCCCCACCTCCCTTTTTTATTGGATTCGAGTACGGATAAGTTGTCGCCTATCTAAGATCAAAGATTTTTTTATGTTTCTCAGCTTTCCTCCACCCAAGAGAAAACCTGGGTTGTCCTGAGTACTTGGCGCAAGGTGTGAGAATTTGTTTTATAATGGACTTAAAGAATACAATTTCAGGAATCATTTCTTGCACTTGAAGGTACTGAGGACGAATCCAGCCATAATAAACAAAAGGGAGCGTTCGTCCAATGCGCTTTCCTCATGCTTGCAACAGCTGACATCGATTTTCTAAGTATAAGATAACTGAAACTTACGAGTGATGTTCCTATACTATGATGCACGCCCAAATATGCAATGCACCTTCCCTCAGGTGTTAAAAATGCATTCAGAGAAAGAGCTCGACACCAAACGTTGCCTCACGCCAACGCTGTAATTAGCAACGTCATTTCAGGAAAGTCAGTGCCATAAGGAAAGAGAAGTATTCCAACCCACATTTGCCTGAAGCAAACGGAAACAATCGAAGGTGTGATATTGCAGCAGAAGACAGGGAAGAAAAAAACTGGGAGACACCGGAATGAGAGCTGACTAGCTGACTAAATGTAAAATCCTGACTTTAATAATAATAATAATAATGTTAAGCCTGAAATTATAATGAAATCATTTGCATTAGAAAGCTAAGAAGAATTATATTTTCTGATGATCGAACAAAAATCTTAGCACATGCTTCTGAGGTAAGACAAGACATTTCTTGAATATCGTCAATACTGTTACACAAGTGGAAATAATAAAATCTACAAATTTAGTTCTAGGAGAGTCTGAATTTAGCACTTAGAAAAAGACTGTACAGTAAGAATGGTATAATGGTTTTTGGAGATGAAGAAAAACAAATCCTGAGGAAATAATCTTTAACTCGATTTGTAAATGAGGTCGACTTAGCAAAAGTGGCCTTTTTTGCAGCCGCTTTACTAAACCGTTATTTTCGCCTATATGTTGAAAGCTTTAAAATAATAAAATAGTATTAAACAGAGGATTTCAAGGTTCTCATAAAAATACAGTTTTAAAAGATGGATAAGTCTCGCCTATGACGAAATATTTACAAAGACAAATCTTATCAGACTGCCACTCCTCGCATCCCACTTTTGTACATGTGAGACATGAGAAGCGTACACCCCAACCATGCAGAAGTCCATATCTAGATTTAATAGGGATGGTAAATTAATCATTTTATTGACATATGGGGTCGAATGAAATATAGACGTGGTAATAACTTACCACGTCGTAACAGAACTAAATAAATGAACATTGACAGATCCATGAGCGAAGTGTTACTGGTCACACGTTGTTTACATCGATTGGTGTCTAGATTGCCCCCCACCCCTCGCCCCCAGCAGGGAGTCGCCCAAACCCGTTGAGTAAACATTTGGTCCCAAAATCAAAATGTGTTTTATTTATTTACAAAACTGTGAAAAGTGTAATTTGCAACAACGCACATATACTGCCGCAAAGCGTTGCATTTATCATGCGATTTGATCATAATAAAATCATTAAAACCAACAATTCGTAGATGGGGGATAGCACAATTGTAATAGAGTGGCAAATAGCTCTTTCGTTCTAGGCTTCTAAACAAAATCTGTTAGTTGTTATCTAATGCCTCCAAAGTCTGATTTTCGGTTGAAGCTACTTGTATCTACTTCTAGATCTATCTTGTGAAGTAGAATCGACTCATAATTTGACTAAAAGCTCTATTATGTTTCCTCTATATAAACACCACTGAACTGGTTCCGTTATGTTTCGCTCGGTATCAGACGAGGTAACCAGACTAAAACACCACCAGCGTCTGGCTCAGTGTCAATTCAAATCTCACAGACTGTTATGTTCACCAGTTTTTAAATGAATATTCATTTACTTTACACAAAGGCTTGCTTTTGTCACGTTATACTAGGATTTACATCTATCTAAGACATAACTTCTGCTCCCATTTACTTTCCGAGATAAATTAACGCGAAGCGGCTTACCCTCGCGTCGACAGCTGCAGCTTATGTTAAAAAAGTTTATTCGGGTTTTTAATTATTCAAACTTTTCCCTCAGTTTTCCATGTGATTAATTTCCTCCGACTGACAGTTGGAAGGAGTGTTTGCTGCTTACTAAATACTAAGACAATAAAGTAATCCACTGATGTATGTATTTATTGGTTTCTTCCAATCCACTGATGTATGTACGTATTTATTGGTTTCTTCCAAGAACGCTCCACACTATCAATTTAACAAGAGTACCGTGGACAACACATTGTACGCCTGCCCTGTGGTTAATAGTCCTCTATGTAGGAACAGTAACCTTAATCTTTGACCTTTTGACCCCAAATCAATAGGGGGCTTCCATACATTAAGTGCATGGTCTGAAACTAAAGGTATCATGCAAAAACCATTTGTCTTCTTTCGGTCACAGTGACCTTGACCTTTGATCTTTTCACATCAAAATCGGTTGGCTTATTTCTTACGTCATGTGCAAGCTATCCACAAAGTTTGGTCCAAGTATGTAATGTAGAACTAATGTCATGGTGCGGAAACTGTTTTTCTTCTTTAAACAACAATGACATTGATCCTTGACGTATTGACCGCAAAATCAATAGGTTTCTTACTTACCCAGTGTGTAAGTCATTCATTAACTTTGGTGAAGGTACATGGTCGAGAACTGAAGTTATTGTGCGGAAATAATTTTCTTCTTTCAGTGACCTTGACCTTTGACCTTTGACCTTTAGGCAAGATTATTCCTTACAGTAAGTGCAAGCCATCCACAAAATATGGTACTGTAGATTGTTGAGAACTCAAGTTATTTAGCGGAGACAATTTTTCTTCTTTCGATCACAGTGACCTTGAACTTTGACCTTTTAGTTTTTGTCACACCTCAAATCCAATCCATCCGCAGAGTTTCATAACTGTAGATGGTGGACAATTCGAGTTATTATGCAGAACCATTTTTGTTTCTTTCAGTCACAGTTACCTTGAACTTTCACTTTTAGACCCTAAAACGGTATGGTTTTTGCTTACCTCAAGTGCAAGTCATTCGCAAAATTTAGTAACTGCAGAAGGGGGACAATTGGAGTTAATGTGCTGAAACCATTTTTCTTATTTCAGTCAGTGACATATACCATTGACCTTTCGATCCCAAAATCTATAGGGTTCTTTATTACCCCAAGTGTACGCAATCCACTAAGTTTGGTAATTGTAGAGGGTGGACAACTCGAGCTATTGTGCAGAAACTAAATTGGTAACAGAGAGACGGGCAGACAACAGCATAACATAATACGCTCCGCCTTATGACGGGCGTATAAATACGAGCAAGTACACAAAACAAGATTGACTCTACTTTCAGCTTGTGTCCTGAATAATATCATGTAAACAAACTTGAATTTGTCGACATATTTATGGAATTCTTTGTTGAAATTTAACATAAGCAAAGTCTGAATAATGAATGTGTTTTGCTGATGCGTTCTGCCAAATTAGCACGTATACCCCGTCATTACCTCATCCCAAATATTATTCGGACAAACTCATAAGTAGAATATATAGCGATAAGAAACTGCTGAAATTCATATTCGTACTATACAAGTATACAAATTACAGAACAAGATATTTATATATATATATATATATATATATATATATATATATATATATATATATATATATATATATATATATATATATATAATAAAAATCTTTCCAAATGCACAGGTACTTCGCGATATCGTTTTTGTCAAGGGAAAATAATACAGGAAACAAACATGACAAAGTACGGTACAGCAAGGTCACAGAAACTGGCCAAACGCTTTCAAGATCCACGGATCCTTTTTTCGTTGCGGACGACACTACTGGCCAAACGCTTTCGAGATCTACGGATCCTTTTTTCATGGCAGACGACACTAGCGAGGAAATATTACAAGCACAGAAACATAAACAAAATATTATTCACATAGTGTTTTCTAGCATCAACAAAATATTATTCACATAGTGTTTTCTAGCATCAACAAAATATTATTCACATAGTGTTTTCTAGCATCAACAAAATATTATTCACATAGTGTTTTCTAGCATCAACAAAATATTATTCACATAGTGTTTTCTAGCATCAACAAAATATTATTCACATTGTGTTTTCTAGCATCAACAAAAAATGCGAAGAACTGTAGTCTTTAAACTATTTACATTGTAGCAAATCAATTTGACGAAGAGACTATTTATCCATAGTTTCTCTGACTTGCAGAAGTCAATGATTTCTCGTGTCATAAAAAGAAGTGTGTTGTGAATCTGGAAACTTTCATTTATTAGTTCGCAAAATATTTTCCTGAGGCCTAGACATGACTTGTTTTTCTAATCTTCTGCACTCGTAGACAATTCTATACAAATCTGTAGCTGGTTTGATTGGTGTAAATACATTATTGCACTACAACTATATTCTTGCCACGATTGCATTTCATGTCATTATTGCACTACAACTACATTCTTGCGTCGATTGCATTTCCTGTCATTATTTCACTACAACTATATTCTTGCGTCGATTGCATTTCCTGTCTCTTTACTGATATTTGTAAATAAGTCTTGAAGTTTCTTCTAACATAGGCAACTGTGGTGCCGTGCCTTCATAAGTCACGGATGAAACCATCAAAAGGTAAAGAATTGTTTATTTATTAGGTTTAAAAGCTTACACAGTAAGTGTATTCGGAGCACGCCGTTTTTAACAGGGGGAGTATACGTCATTGTCATATTGCATGAAAAAAAATACAATCAAAAATTCTCCATGCTGCCAGCATCTACTAGTGAGGCATAAATGTCAACGCGCTCCCTGACGACCTGCTAACGCTGTGTTGGACAATACTATATTAGCTTATCGCGCCAGCAAAAAAAAAAAAAAACAAAACCAGTGAATAAAATGGCAAAACATCAGAGCAAACAGGACAAATGACAAAAGGACTCACTAAAAGAGAGAGGGGAGGCTTTAGTCCTACATCTTAGACGAATGTCAATGACCATTTGTAAAGTGAAGCGGAAACCATTCTGGATCGCGGCGACAGCCGGGGCCCAGGTGTAACACGAGCCGCGACGATGTTGTACAACATTTCACTTCCAAGAACAGGTTCAATTTATCATACATGACCCCTAGTGGTTCCAAACACACCTTGGAATAAGTTCTACATTGAGAATAATATTTTATTGCCCCTTTGCAAACTAACAAGACCTAATTAACAGCTAGAGACATTTATTTCTGAAGATTCAGCAGAATACATTGAGAATATGTCTATAAGGCTGGTATTAAAAATGCCTGCTGTTCATGTATCAGGCCCGACATCTAATGGTTCCAAACAAGTTATACGTTGAAAATAATAGTTTATTGCCCAATGGCGTTCTTGACATCAGACTCTAGTGTTAAAACATCTCGGACTCTTTGAAATATGTTGCTCATCATAATAGTAGGTTGGTTGGTTTGCAAGGTCACTTAGAAGACATTATTGACTATATCATGATGCAGACGTGGAGCTAATTGCCTTTCCCAAGGCCACACATTGACCTTGGCAGGTATCGAACCTGCGACCCTTGGATTACGAGTCACCCGCTCTACCAACTGAGAGATAGGGCTTCAAGGTCATCACTATCTTAATACTATAACATTACACATGGCAAGCTGTTTTAATGCATACATACATACATACATAGATACATACATACATACATACATACATACATACATACCTACATACATACATATATACAGACAGACACACATACATATACATACAGACAGACAGACATACAGAACATACATATACAGACAGACAGACGTACATATATATACCTACATACCTACCTACCTACCTACCTACCTACATACATACATACATACATACATACATACATACATACATACATACATACATACATGCATGCATACATACATACATATACAGACAGACAGACAGAACATACATACAGACAGACAGACATACATATACCTACCTACCTACCTACCTACCTACCTACATATATACATACATATATACCTACCTACATATATATATATATATATATATATATATATATATATATATATATACCTACCTACAGACAGACAGACAGACATGCATACATACATACATACATACATACATACATACATACATACATACATACATACATACATACATACATACATACATACATACATACATACATACATACATACATACATACATGATGAAAGGACACAGAGATATATAAAGATAACACTTTCGGAAACATCGTTATTACCAGCTTGAATAACAGACAAAGTTAAAGGAGATGATTGACAGATCGTTGTTAGATCATCGATAATAACTGTCTACTCATAGTCTTTAGTAGATTTTATAATATGTGCACATTATTTTTGACACCTTATGTTATTGGCGTTTGCATCGAAGAGTGCCTGCTCAACAACACGCAACATAAATGAGTTTCCCTTAATTGCAATCATGCCCTCTCTTTTTCGGAAAAATATACGGCACACAAAAAAAGCGAAGGACCTGTCCGTCTCTGTAAATCTGTCAAGTAAAAGGAGACGAAAATCTCGGCTTTTCTCGACTTATCTTACGTGACTTGGCATCACAAACCGGGATGTCTGCTAAATAAAAGCAAAAATTACTGACAAAATCCTGACACGCTCAAACACATATTAAGCCTTTTTTATGAAAGCTTTTCATTTAAAATTTCTTGTTGAAATTTTCAAGACAAATAGTGCATTTTTTAAAATTTTGTTCACCTTTTAAACCACAAAACATAGTTTAGAAGAAAAAAATATTATTTGCAAAAAGTTGAAAATACTTTTTTATTTTCCTTTCATAGCTAAACTAAACGTTTACCATAGGTAATTTTAACAAAATGACGTCATCCTCAAGCACCATTATCACCACCGCCACTGCCCCCCCCCCCCCGTTTTTTTGTTTGTTTTAAATTAGAGACTATCTTCAATCGTACTAATAACGACTCAACAGATAAATATTGAAAATATATCATAAAAAGAATAATCATTTCCACATATTGAAAATGTATCATAAAAAGAATAATCATTTCCACATATTAAAAATATTCATATTTGTTCATGTAAGTTCCCGACAGTTTATTTATTTATTTATTTATTTATTTATTTATTTATTTATTTATTTATTTATTTATTTATTAGTTAGTTAGTTAGTTTTTTTAATACGTTAGTTAGTTTATTTGCTTGTTTTCTTTAATTTATTTAAATGAAGTCACCTCCAAGAAAAGTCAATAACGTATATATAATAACAACCAATAGTGTTTTCCCATCTGCAGAGTGGTAGGAATAAACAGAGAGCGGGTACTGTGACGTCATGTGCCTGTCAGCGGGTACTGTGACGTCATGTGCCTGTAAGCCCTATAACTCCTACAGTTAGAACAAAGTCTGAGGGAAGATAAACACGACATACACACACGCACACACACACACGCACACACACACACACATACACAAATTGCACTAGATATTCCCTAAACTAGCCATTTCGTATTAACTTTGGATGTGATAAACTCGCTAGAAATGGTTTGATATTCGGCAAACTCGCCATTTCGTATTAACTTTGCATGTGGTAAAGCCTTGAATAGGTTTGACTTAGTGAATTGTAAGTTGTCACCAAGTTATCATATTAAATCTTTGAGCAGATTGTTTAAATGTCGTGAGCCCCCAGACTAGGACTTTAAATCTTCCGGATCAGTACCCAGCTAAGTAGTTCATATCTGCTGTTAAACGTAATTATAATGTGCAAGTGCTGTCAAAATGTATGTATGTAATATATTGGAAAATTAATGGTGGTCTGACCCCAGTTTCAGCAGGCTAAGAAGCATTCGGAACTACCTCATCTATTACTGCAGGACAAAATTATTCGCGCAGTAATTTACAGAAAAATCATACATTTTGTTCGCCGGAAATTTCTCCGCAAAAAAGAAACCCCAATCTGTCAGGACTATCTTGGCTACTTCTGCATTTGGATTGACTGTAGGATTGACCAAGATGTTACGAATGAAAAAAATAGTTCGATCAGTTGTAACTTCTCGGTCAATCCTTGTTTCGTAAATAGCCAAAGTGATCCAAATGCGAACTCTCCACATACATTCGAAGTATGATCAATTGCGGACTGGTGCAGAATTGAATTGTTACATGTGTATGCTGGAACGCATATTTTCGAGTACACGTGATGTCAATCTACGTTGCATTCAAAATTTCATAAAGTCTTAGCATGGTTCTTAGTGAGATAAAATTCACGTGATCTGTATCACCTGATCTGTGGCAATAACTTTAATCGCGAGGCATTATAAATTATAGGCATGTTAGATTTTACTTCAATCAGATATACGTGTTATGCTCAATAGACGTGTAGGGAATGGAACGTGCAATAAAATACTAACCTGTCCGACCTGGGCAACCAACCGAGTCTAAATAATTGTACTTATGATCACTAGAACATAAAAGGTAGGTCACTGTATCCTCCTAATAACAGGAATAAGTAATCTACTACAGCAAAATTCTACGCCTGCCACTTCATCTTTTTTATTTTTATTTATTTTATTTTAAGTTTCTTTCTTTCAATAGCACTGAATCAAATATAGCCTTCAATGTTTTTGGAAAGCTAATGCTTGTAACGGGTTTACTTTTTTGAGGTGCCGAAATTTTGCGCCTTTGATCTAACAAGGTTTTTGCTGTGTTTTAATTTTGCGCAGCTATCCGTCGCACCTATACCGAACGTCAGGTCGACAATTTTTATTCATTTTCAACGATGTTTCATTTTCGCTGAAGATGAGTTAATCGGCAACAAAACGAAAATAAACATCCCACGAAAATAACCTGCTGTGCATTTGTTTCTCCATCTAAAGTGGATCTTTTGTTTCTTCCGAATATTCTATTTCTTTCACCTTGATATCACGTGAGCATGAAAACCCCATTTGTAAATGACTTTTAGTGTAAATCGCTGTAAATTATAATAAAATTAAATACAATATATTTACTGATACTGCATGATCTCGGTACACACCAGCGAATGCTCTGTGGTGGCGAAAAATATAGCTGTAAACTTTTTAAAGTAAGCATATATAATTTACAAAAATCCTTATGAGCGCCAATGGAAATAGCTGTGCGTGCGCGTGTCTGTTTGATATAAGAAAAAGTTATTTTCACATCTTCTTTTTTGCCCAGGTTACAGGGGACTGACAGAGAATGCTAGGCTAATAAGAGACATAATACATTTTATTGTTTCCAATGTCTTGCTGCTTCACTACATCATTACACTATTACTTACAATGCCTTCCTTTCGTTACATTTTAATAATGTCTCTCTCTCTCTCTCTCTCTCTCTCTCTCTCTCTCTCTCTCTATATATATATATATATATATATATATATATATATATATATAATTTCATATAACTATTTAACTATTTATCTATCTCTCTATCTACATAATCGACAAGAGCATAAGCGAGGAGGTTCTTGAGTGGGAAAAAAAAATAAAGGTGAAATCGGGCAGCCTAAATTCCACGGTCGAAGATTTTTTTTTTGGACTCAACCAATGTCTGAAACATGGACGATTTAATGACATGAACAAGGTCTGTATCAATATAAATTAGGTTCTTATCATATGCTAGTATTAAATATCGTAATAATGAGTTAATACATACAATAGAAATCGTTTCCAATATTTATGTCGTATAAAGACGAGTGTCAGATACACGAATGCCGGTTGAAGGCGACTAGACAGTATAACACATTATGCATGAAACGAATTGTTCTACTATTAATGACACATTTTCACTGCTATGACATATAAATATTGTACAATTTTTTTACTGGATTTCAAGTCTATATAGCGTGTGGTACAATGTCTGTGATACAAATAGGAGCTGTGGTACAATGTATGTGATACAAATAGGAGCTGTGGTACAATGTCTGTGATACAAATAGGAGCTGTGGTACAATGTCTGTGATACAAATAGGAGCTGTGGTACAATGTCTGTGATACAAATAAGAGCTGTGGTGCTGATCACGAAAGGTTTTCAAGTAACTAATTGGCCTGGTCAGAGTGTCTGAGTTTGACATGCTACGCCATTACATGTGTTTTTTTTTTGTTTTTTTTGTTGTTTTTTTTGTGAATGAAAAATTACGGTGTATGCTCGTATAAAGTATGTATTGTTTTCATTAATATATCAGAAAGATAAAATTATTTAAATAAGGAAATTATTGTCGTCGCTTTCGAAAATGTTAGTAGCGACACTCGCTTTCGCCACCCATTACTCTCTCTCTCTCTCTCTCTCTCTCTCTCTCTCTCTCTCTCTCTCTCTCTCTCTCTCTCTCTCTCAGACACACACACACACTCACACTCACAAAAATACACACACAGATATATAGATAGATAAGTTTAAAATTTCTCTAAGAATGTATTACCTATTATAACTTTCTCAACTATTTCATCGACTCTTCGTGGGCAATCGGGAAATCGTCATAATTAAATTGCAGTTATGATGGAAATAATTTACAGGTTTAAATAAATATATATGTATTATTAATTTGAAACCTTACTGAGACTTTACCTGGCTGATTAACATTAATTTGGTCACTTTTTGATACAAAGAAAGCAACTAAATTTTGACATCTTATCATCAAACGATTTATCTACTGATACTGTTTAAAGTCATGTGACCACGTTCATAAAAAATTTGTTTGATGTTTTTTGGCATTCGTATGTATTACCGTGCTCCAACAACAGAACAAAAATGTATCCAGGTATTTTATCCATGTTTTTCTTTGATAAGTTTATTTTTGTAAACCTATGGTGTAATGTTAAAAGAATATAAGATGATATTTTTAATTTAAGAAAACGATGTGGTTTAAAATCACTGACTTCAAGTAATACAAGTACACTCTTGAAATATGTATCATCTATACTAAACAAAAAGCACACATAATGCGTCGAAAGAAAAGGTAGGGATGACTGCTTGCTAGTATTGGTAGTGTATTGGTTGACTTTTCAACATCAAATTTACATAATAACTCTTGCCAATCCATCATTGAGGTTTCATCGTGGCATGTAACATTTTTCTGTATATATATTACTGTTATTTTTATGTACCTTAATGCCACTGCGAATTTAACTCGGGCAAAAAGCAAGCTTGTACTAAATCGATTTCTTTCGAAGAAAAAACAATGTGTTTGATAAATTTTGTGACATCATTTAGCCCAGAAATACAATTGCGTCTGATATCTCACTACAGTCCTACACAGATCTGATTTCGTACTGTTTAATAATGCGCCCGAGTTAAAGTTGTTGTCCACAGAGGGATTTGGTTATAGACAAAATTTAAACAGAAATATCAGTGACAAAATAGCGCTCTAGCATAACAAGTTATTTGTGCATTATTTAGTATCTGAATAGGTTTGAGCAATATATATGCACGCATCTTAAATTTGCGCGGAACCCGTATATAATATCCCTTCTATGTACATCTGTAGAAAATTATAACGGTATATCTGTAGAATATTGGTAATGGTTTTGTCCACTTGAACTATGGGTATGGTTCTGTGTAAACAGTGGCGGCGCGAGGGGGGGGGGGGCAATTGCCCCCGGGCACCAGGCAAATGGTTGCGCCGTTGGAGGCGTTTTTTTTTTTTTTTTTTTTTTTTCAACCTTTCCCCCACCCCCCATCTAAGCCCCCGCTTTCAGGGCTTAGATGGGGGAGAGGGATTGGAGGTTGGCAACTGACATAAAAACTGTTCTCTGTGACAAAGTAGGGGCGCCACTAAAGACCATTGCCCGCGGCGCCTCAAACCCTCGCGCTCATTGGCATAGACGATATATTCATTGGTAATATGCATGCAAAATGCACGCATTTTTCACTCTACCCATTTGTGAAATGGACCAAGCCCTAACAATACTCTGATGAAAGGTGAAATGCCAAGTCACTTTATTCGAGTACAGCACCAATTAGTGGCATATTTTTGTTACAAGTGCATAAACTGTATACACCTATTTGTGGGTGTACTTAGATCAGCTATGATATAAGACATTAGTCTACAAATAATTTAGATCTAAGACATATTCATAGAGAGAATTTTCTCGCTCTGATTGTAACACACACACACACACACACACACACACACACACACACTTAAGTCATTTGTATCCTTCATAAGCAATTCTAATTTAGGATGCAGTATAAATATACGATTATAAATATATATGTTTATAATTTTAGAAACTGAAAACTGAAAAAAATAGAATAATCCCGTATATTGATATGCAGAATCATGATCATATTGTGCGATTTTTTTTTTGATTTTTTGGGGGGGTTGAGGGGAATGGTGACATGACTCTCGGTATAATACATTATAAACTTGGACATGACTCTCGGTATAATACATTATAAACTTGGTCATGGTTCTCGGTATAATACATTACACTTGGTCATAGTTCTCGGTATAATTCATCATCAACTTGGTCATGGTTCTCGGTATAATACATTACACTTGGTCATGGTTCTCGGCATAACACATTATAAGCTTCAAGAACAGCTGTATTTTGAATGGGTGGATATATATATATATATATATATATATATATATATATATATATATATATATATATATATATATATATATATATATATATATATATATATCCTGATGATATATTATATATTTCGATCTCTTTTTTTTCTCTTCTTCTTTTCATTTTTATTGTTGCTGTCTATCATCAAGTAGAAAAATTTCTTTATGAGTTACCATCGTAGGCAACAAATTATTATATTTCTTCGTAAGGTTGTAAACATTAAAATCTGCTTATTATATGAATGTATGACCAATTACCTATAAATTATGTCGTGCGCATGAGAGATGGTGCTTATTGGCAATGCAAGTTATCCGATCCAAAGCCAAAATATGTAACAAAGATAAATTAAACTTAATTCAAGGACAATAGTCTTCTTCAAATAAGACCCCCCAAAAAATAATCAGTAAAACAACAAATCACAAAGCCTACAATTTTATTGGCCTAGTTATATGGGTTATTTTTTCAATGTCACCCCTCTTTTTCAATGTCACCCCTCTTTCAGTTACCAAGTGGTTGAAATAGAATTTGTAGAGAGGATTGAAACATTTTCTAATATTCAGTGTCCGTTGTTTGCGTGTAGATTTTCACACAATGCTTTCTTCTGTTTTTGTACAAATTGAAATGGTAATTTTCCTTCTCAGAAGTACCAGGGTAATCACACCTCTGGATTTTTTTTTCTACAACCTGCAGATGTTTCACTTATTTTGCGGATTTACGATGGATTTGGGATTTTGCTGATTTCTCATAATGTGTGAAATTTTTTTTTACATTGTCGATTTTTCTCCCCATTTTCTGTCAGGTTGTATGGAAAAAATGTTAATCTTGATAATATTAAAATAATTCACCTTACGTTAATGACGAATAACATGTGGATAGTATTTGGTGGTGTTTAAAGATAAATGTTTTATGGCAGAAGAAAGAGAAATAAACCACACGTGCATTCTTGTATGTGTAACAATCAGTATTAGCGCAGTGCGAAATTTAAGATTATTTTTATTTCTGGATTTTTGTTGATTTCTGTAGTGGAATTTATGTAAATTATGTCAAAATCTTGCGTTCACGTTCCCAAAGGATGTCTTCAGTCCTGTTGGTGTATTTACTATCTTACACATAAAAGTAACATTGTACAGCAAAATTATAAATTAAATGCTCTATCATACGTGACTGTAAATAAATTTACAAACAACTAGTGAACTAATTTAAGAAATAGCTATCACCTTTGCAATTGCATTGATGGGATTACGGTACTCAGCCAAATGTGAGTAGCCACTTACGTCGACGTCATAGAAAAACAACTAATGTCATTACTGTTTCTAAAATAATCTCCTGACAAAATATGAAAGAAAATGATACTACGCGTTTAATACTAAGTACCTAAAATGTTGGCACTTATCAATGCTGGTAATGGCTTAGTTACAGAGTCATAAAGTCCTCTGGTTAAAATTGATTGAGAGAGTTCCAAATGTCCAGAACAACACAGATGCAATTAGACTTAGATTTGATTTCACGTACTCTTTTTTTAACCTTGCATTAATTGTTTTGTCATATATTCATAATAATACTGACGTTCGGGTTATGCGATGACCAGGGTAAGGATTCAGTGTTTTATCGTTTTCCACTGTTTTACCCTCCTAGAAACATGGACCAGGCAGTTATCCTTTTCAATGTTTATTTTTCATTTAGAAACTCTTTTCCATTTACTTACCACAAATGTTCATCTAAGATGCTGATACACTTGTTAGTGTCAATGTAACCCTCCACTGGGGTCAGATTTCCAACATCGTTGTAGGTAATGCACCCATAAAGCCTTGCCGACATATTATTGAATTGCAAGTGTTCACTGCACAGACTTAAACACTCTGGTTGCAATTCTTCATCGGGGTTTCTCCAAATAATATTTGCTCAAAACAAGTTAGTTTCATCTCTAACAATAACTTTTGACTACTGGTTTTCAAACTGTCCAGTTATATCTCTCTTTAACCATGAAATACATGCTGCGCAATTCGGTTGAGAAATTATAGTTTACTTCATTAGAGTGCATCTCCCGAATCCTAAAGTCTTTTATCTTCTGTTGGCGGTGCTGTAAGGACTAACAGACAGACAGACAGACTCCTTAAACGCTACAGTCAGGACTTGCAAAGATTGTCTATAATTGTCAAATACTGCGTAAATTTTGGTCTCCCCACTTATTTGTCGTTCATTTTATGGACCCCCTTTTGTGAAACATTTTCAAAAGTTTCTGAATCGTAGAATGTGATATTCGAGTTATTTTAGATATTTTTTCTACCATAAAAATATTTCTCAGCTAGCCAAATTATCGTCTGCTTCTGACTGTCTGTTAATCCCTTACTGTCGGGCACCATGCTTTGTTTACATCATCAGGGTTGAGGTGGGAGTGGGAGTTCTAACCAAATAGCATTCGCTACAAGTTTACAACTTCAAACTACATTCAAGATGTTCATTAGAGCACACAGATAAAATTAAGCTTAAAGAATAATGTGTGTCCATGCAGTAGCCATTTTAAATCACATGTCGCTAAATTACATTGATTTTTCTTACTCGTGCGGTTACTGACTATTGACCTGGCACAGTCAATACCGTTCACTCTTCAAATACTTCTTCAAAACATAGTCGGATCTTGAAGTTAAGCTCTTGAGTGTTCAAATAAAGCATTGTTGGAGACTTAAAAAGAGAAGAACAAAGGAGAAAGCAAATAAAATCATAGCACAAGTGAAGGTCCATGTCTAAATAAAATATTGAAAGTCCAATTACAGAACCGTGGAGTGAATAACATGAGTACGTATTGCAAAAGGTTTGGGTCGAATCTTTTTTTTTTTTTAGCACTGATTAGAAAGTATTTTTTGAACTAAAGTTAAGCTAGAATTCAATGCTTGTACATCGCATGTATATCCCCGCGCTAATCCGTTTTTACCCCTGCTTGTCAATTTTAACCTCATTGCTTAGTCCCTGAGGATAGAAGGGTTACCATCCCATTTTACGAAACATCCTTACTTTTTATCTGCACAGAAAATCGATATACAAGTATCGCTAATTTGCATTATATTTTGATGTAAATCATTCCTCCAGATTGCAATAGTTTCAAATACCAGAGATATTTTTTTTTAAATTAAGCAAAAGATGCACAATTTTGAAAGAAACGGTCAGTTTAACAACATAAATTTTGATCTTGGAAAAAATCGAGATCTGGCATTATACGTCAGCATATCTGCAGCTATGACGAAAATTCCGTATATTGCGGAAGAATCCGTACATGTTGTCAGCCTGGGGTATGGATGGGGCACATTTGGTCAGCCTGGGGTATGGATGGGGTACATATGGTCATCCTGGGGTATGGATGCATCCAGGGGCATGTGGTCAGCCTGGGGTATGGATAGGGTACATCTGGTCAGTCTGGTGTATGAATGGACCCAGGGACCGATGTCGGCGGTAGCATATGCTGTTTTTTTCATTTGTTTGTCCGTATATTGTGCAAGTTAATAAAAATAATGGGTCTAAATGCAAGTAACATCATATAATTCAAGAGTGAAATGGTCCCTTTAAGTTGTGTTTGAATCTTCTAATGTGATGTACCTTTTCAAGCTCAACAATTGCATCTATAAATTGTAGGGTAGGGATCTAAAGAATTTTTAAGATTTTACCCTGGCCTGGTGTTAACTCCCTGGAGTCAGGAAAACCCCAGTGATGCGGATATTGGTAACGCATATGAATTCATCCATTCATGGATTTAAACTATGTATGGGATAAATCCCCAGGGTATGCTGTGGTCACACCTATTAATTCACTTTTTTATTCTAATCATTTGTTTACCTGGTTATAGGGTGTGATCTCAAACATTTCCAAGATACAACCAAGGGACATTAGACCTCATGATGAGAACTACCTCATGGCTAATTTGGGTTTCGTATGTTTTTTCCTGAGACAGACTGACAATCAATATCCAGAAAGAAAGACATTGACTTGTGGATACATACAGACAGACAAGCAGCCAGATAGATAGATAGATATATGACAACATAAAGAAAATTAACAGACAGAAAAGTAGGATCGAAAGAAGAATAAGTAGCAATCTGATTAAAATCGAGATATCGGACGTAACGAAGATCTGATGGACACCGATCCGATCACATGTTCTGTTGATCTTTTGATTTACCAATCAAATTACAGCTTTCACTTTTATGAAAGTGATATGAATGTACGTATTAGCGTTTAACGGCACCTCAGCACAATAATTGATATATGTTGCCAATTAAAAGTATAGTTCGAAAAATGTGAAAATTAAGAATTACACAGAACCTTTTGAAAGATAAAGCCCTCCATTCAATTGTAAACATGAAGTACAACAAGATAAAATATAAAAGGTAAAGATTTTAAAATTCTAGAAAAGGAATATAAAATAAAAGATAAAGGTAAATCGTGTAAAATCTTTAAAAGCATGAAAAACGTCATTCGGAACATAACGTTTATAACGATAACCCTCCCTAACAGAAAATGCAGCGATTTTTCTTATAGGTTACTAACAATAAGTGGACCGCAAATTCCTAAGGTCACCAGAACATGAACCTTTATCCGTGCCTGTTAGGCCTTTATCCGTGCCTGACAGGCCTTTATCCGTGCCTGTTAGGTCTACTTATTATGGATACCGGTCGTGATTTTAATCAGACTGGGAAAAAAAAAAACATGAATTCAACGGAAGAATGAAGGGAAAAATGCATATGCTGAGAAAGGTAAACATACGGAAAGACAAGAAATATTGGAAATATAAGACGTGGAATTTGAACACGTAGAAATGAATGTAGCCAAAAAACATTGCAAATAAATCTAAAGTTTATTTATCTGTTTGTGACAGAACTATTTACAAAATCTATGTACATTATTAAAATAAAAATTGATTAAATACACATAGCAAAACTTTTCTTAATTTGATTCCCCAAGATCCCGGGATGATTTTGAAGAAATAAAAATCAACTCATTTACAGGGACATTATTTCTACTATGTCAGTTCATGCTGAGCATATCGTGTCTTATTTTGCTTTAATTCAATCTGTATTCTGGGAGTGATTAGTGATTTGCATTTATTATGTTTCATTTGTCCCTATCCTTGTTGTTATTATGGATAATAATAATAATAATAATAATAAATGTTTCACTGTTCTCGTGCTAAGAACGATGTATCATGCATGACAATTCATAACTAGGTATAATTAATTATCCATATATATATCCTAATATATCAATAGGCTTATTAAACAAACCCCGATAATATATATGGTATCCCAGTTTTCTTAAGGTCAATTTCCAAATAACAAACCCCGATAATATATGGTATCCCAGTCTTGCTAAGGTCAATTTCCAAATAACAAACCCCGATAATATATATGGTATCCCAGTCTTGCTAAGGTCAATTTCCAAATAACCAACCCCGATAATATATATGGTATCCCAGTCTTCTTAAGGTCAATTTCCAAATAACTAACCCCGATAATATATATGGTATCCCAGTTTTCTTAAAGTCAATTTCCAAATAATAAACCCCGATAATATATGGTATCTTAGTTTTCTTAAGGTCAATTTTCCAAATAACAAACCCCGATAATATATGGTATCCCAGTCTTCTTAAGGTCAATTTCCAAATAACAAACCCCGATAATACATGGTATCCCAGTCTTCTTAAGCTCAATTTCCAAATAACAAACCCCGATAATATATGGTATCCCAGTCCTCTTAAGGTCAATTTCCAAATAACAAACCCCGATAATATATGGTATCCCAGTCTTCTTAAGGTCAATTTCAAAATAAAAATGGTTCATTTGCATTAGAATATGTGTAACCTTTTAATTATTCTTTGATTGCTTTTAAAAAATTAAAAAAGTACAAATGCATGTTGGATGCTGCATACAATGGTAATGAAACTGGCTTATTAACCGGTATGTATTTCATTGTATCGACTGATATCTATTGTGTCTCTCATGAGCCATAACACATAGAAGAGGGTTTTTTTTACATTAATGATATATACATTTGTATGTCAAGGTAAGTTTGGTTTCGTATCTACATAAATTACATATCTATTTGTATCTCAGAGTAATTTTAGTTTCGTATCTAAATAAATTACATATATTTGCATCTTAGAGTAAGTTTAGTTTCGTATCTACATAAATTACATATCTATTTGCATCTCAGATTAAGTTTAGTTTCGTATCTACATAAATGACATATCTATTTGCATCTCAGAGTAAGTTTAGCTTCGTAACTACATAAATGACATATCTATTTTCATCTCAGACTAAGTTTAGTTTCGTATCTAGTTACTTGTAAACAGTTGATTAGCCTCCGTGTACAAATATATGCATATAGTGATACAGCCTCCGTGTACAGATATATGCATATAGTGATACATTCGATACTCCGTGTACAAATATATGCATATAGTGATATATTCAATACTCCGTGTACAAATATATGCATATAGTGATACATTCGATACCTTTCCATAAATAAATGAATAATCCCAGCAGATGTTATACTTTATTAAAACAAACATTGTGATCATTATTAATACCATTAGCCCTGCGCATGCACCAAGAGATAAAACACAGCTATAAATATTTTTTAAAAGATATAGTCAGAGAGATCATTGTACAAAACTGTTACCATTAATGGAGAATTATATTTAGATAGTATACTTCTAGAAAATCAACAAAACTTTGGGAAAAATAGTAATCTCTTAAACATTCCTAAAATTACTAAGTTTCCAGGAAGATAACTCTTGAATTGTATTGAAGTTTCTCTTGTTGTTAATCAAAAGTATGTGACAAAAAATGATGCTATCAGTCTTCATTCATTCATTCATTCATTCATTCATTCATTCATTCATTCATTCATTCATTCATTCATTCATTCATTCATTCATTCATTCATTCATTCATTCATTCAATCAATCAATCAATCAATCATTCATTCATTCATTCATTCATTCATTCATTCATTCATTCATTCATTCATTCATTCATTCAATCATTTTCTTTTTTATAGGACTAGAAACAATAATGAAATATATAAAAAAAAACTGCTCATTCTGAACTTTGTTAATTTTTAATCTCTTAGTACTTGTAACAAGTTATTGGTAAACAAAAACAATCAGACATGAATGAATAATCAAATTCGATTCTAGATACACTCACATCAACTGTAAATCTAAACTGCATCAAGAGTAAATCAATGGGATTCATTATTTACAGTAATTTTTATAAAAAAAAAGTACAGCGTCAATGATGGAAAAAGTAATAATATTTAAACATAAATAAAATACAAATGGTTACGTGATGTGATAACCATAACATTGTTTCGAAGTTTGTGAATGTAGCTTAATTTTTGTAAAACCTCAATGATTTTCAACGGAACAAGAATGACTTTCAAAAGGACCATAATAATAAAATGTTTATTTAATCGAGTAGCTCCCAGAAATCTCATATCCTTAACACACACATACACACATATATCAATATATACATATATACATATATATATATATATATATATATATATATATGTATATATATATATATATATATATATATATATATATATATATATATATATATATATATATATGTATATATATATTACAGTACGGTACATAAAAAGAAGTAGGCATAGCTGCAACAATAGAATTTAAATCTAAAGATATTAATATCACAAATTATATATTTCAATATTCGCGATATGGTTCCAAGAAAAAGAAACAAATGCGTGGTCACCTACACTAAAATATACACGAGTTATACCTTTTATTTCTGTGAATATTTCAAAATAGAGAAAATAAAATAAACGAAAAATCATCGTGGAAAATCTCGTTTTTGTGACAAGTTGAAAACTTTGAGGAAAAAAAATGTGTACCAGACTATTAGCAACAAAAATGTGTACCAGACTATTAGCAACAAAAATGTGTAGCAGACTATTGGCAACAAAAATGTGTAGCAGACTATTAGCAACAAAAATGAGTACCAGACTATTGGCAACAAAAATGTGTACCAGACTATTAGCAACCAAAATGTGTACCAGACTATTAGCATCAAAAATGTGTATCAGACTATTAGCAACAAAAATGTGTATCAGACTATTAGCAACAAAAATGTGTACCAGACTATTAGCAACAAAAATGTGTACCAGACTATTAGCAACAAAAATGAGTACCAGACTATTAGCAACAAAAATGTGTACCAGACTATTAGCAACAAAAATGTGTACCAGACTATTGGCAAAATAAAATTTATACCATATCATTAGCAAAAAAGGAGGGAGTATATAAATCTGTTCATTCGTGTTTCACAAACTTTATGTCTTCCACGATTGATTTTTACCTTCAAGTAATCGTTTTTCTTTTCATTTTAAAGTGGGTTCTAAAGTTAATATTTTACGATATCACTTATTTCAAAAGAATATCTACATTGTTATTTTTAGGAAACGTTCCTACAAAGATCCGGGAAATTCAGTTTGTAAACAAAATAATACTTTTCTTGCTTTGAAGTTGGTTTGTCAATCTCTAATTTATATTTCAATTAGTAAGTTGCATTCCATTTCTTTCTTTATTTGTTTATATTATTTATTTACTTTTTTTTATTTTTTTTATTTATTTACTTACTTATTAATTTATTTATGAAAGGTAAGTTTTAATGATTCAAGTTCAGGTTTTTGGAGGAAAAAATAAAGAAAAAAAGACAAACGTTCTTATAGACAGAATAATGAGTTTACGTCGCTGACATCGTCCTCTGTTTTGACCAAATTTCTACTACGTATTTTTCTATAATTTGTTTCTTTGTCAAGACTGGCTTGGCGTTTTTTTGATATAATATATATTCTGCCTAGTAACTATAATAAAATTGTATGTTACTGTTGACAATCAATTTATCATAAAACAAACTCCCACGTTAATATTTTTGCGCAAAATAAACCAGATAAATATAATGTCGTGTATATGTATATCTATAAACCTAACGGGGAAATGAAAACATATTTTTTTAACATTCAGGTACAATGTCTTTTTTTTACCTCTTTTTGACTTAATTAAAAATTATTATAACTTTTTCTAAGTTGTTTGATTAGAAAATAATTCTATTTATGAACATTTAGGTATCAGACTTTAAAATTCACAGGTTACGATTGATTTTTGGAATCAAATTCAAAGTTGGAATCGAATTCAGGATAAAATGATCACGCAGAAGAGAAAAACTGGCAAGGAAACTGTTAATTATAATTATAAACTGAAACTGTTGAGAGATGCAAAAGGATTTGCTAAATTTTGGAATAGATATCTTCTTTCCTCATTTGAAAAAGACTGAGAACAAAAATCCGGTGAAATCTTTATAAATAATAGAATTTCTTGTGCAGAAATTAATTTTAAATACAAACATGACACATTAATCATGATATGTGACTGTTTTACGTTGGACTAATTGCTATCTATATACACCATTTCTTTCGGGGTCACATTGAATCATACCCTTCTGCTAATTAATTCTTGGAGATGAGTGCAGTTGTGGACGTGGATTCCAGGTTTTCATGTCAACTTCCCCGGAAGATACGGATACGGGGAGCAAGTTTGTGTTTATGCCCGTGGGACCTTGATAGAAAAGGGGAATGGGTGCTCTACCTTCGGAAGATAAATATATATCAGCCGCCAGATGCTGGTGAAGCTGGTCACTAAAATGTGGATGACAAGCTGGAATTCTGAATCCATGGTGAGTAGCAGCAGACATGGACGTTGCCGTCGGGATATTCCATCCGTATAATCCGTGAGCAAGGGACAGCTGAAGGTTTGTGGGAGACCCACTCTTAAGATCGATCACTTTCGGTGGTGGGCTTGGTATTCTGTCAAAAATGTCAGATTTCATTTTCTTCGCATATTTTGGTTCCGATTTGTCACTCTTGTTTGAATCACTCGTTTTCAGTGCGCCATCTTTCAGGTTGTCTTTGTTTCCCATGATACTATCAATGGTAAATAACTTCTTCTTACTGGCACAAACCTCACCTCCAGTACATCTGTCCTTGGAGACACCAGAGGAAAAAATATTATTGGAATCGGAAGAATTTGCAATATCCTTCATGCCACTCAATAGCGAACATGCCTGCCTCATCTCCAATTCTTGCTCCAAACCATCCATAGAATTTTCATCCTCGGAACTACAGCAAACATTGATTCCACTGTCATTGTCCGTTTTATTGCCAGTTCGTACATCTGCCGCCTTTTCTTCATTTAAACTTGTATCTTCAACTGATTCCACGTCAACGTTTCTTCTTGATGCTTCTTGCTCGTTTTCCACGTTTGCAGTAATCTTTGGACGCCTTTTTCTTCGTCGGTAGTTACCATTTTCAAACATCTCCTCGCAGTTGGGGTCAAGGGTCCAATAATTACCCTTTCCCGGCTTTCCTTTTTCCCTCTGGACTTTCATGAAGCAATTGTTCAGACTGAGATTATGCCGAATAGAGTTCTGCCATCCTTGCTTGTTGTCATGGTAATAAGGAAATCTTTCCATGATAAATTGATATATTCCGTTGAGTGTGACTTTCCTTTCCGGGGCATTTTTGATTGCCATGGCAATGAGGGCGATGTACGAATATGGCGGCTTCTGAGGCTGTTCCCGTCTCTGCATCTCCTCGATCATGCGCAGTGCGTAGGCCCGGTTAAGATCCAGAGGGGAATAATAAATTCCCGAATATGGGTAAGGCACCGGAGCGGCAGGTCCAGCCGGAGAGGATAAGATTCCATTATAAATGGGGGATCCCGTTTGCATGTAAAAATAATCAATCTGATTTGAAGACATCGTGGAATTCTTGTTTCATTCACAAATTTGCTAATAACTTTACCTCGCAGATTTTGCTTCAATTTGAACTTGAAGAGAAATTAATTCACAGTGAAGCCTGCTCTGTCGTCGTATGATGTGTGTAATATAATAGAGACCTATATGACCAGGGCAGTCATAAAAGTTTTTATGGCTTGCACGAAACGTGATATCACAGACCCAGAAAAGTCTTCTACCTTCCACGCCGATGAGCCAAGAAATTGCAGGTCTTTTGAGGTTCTCCCAAGATATGTTCGCAAGTATTTGTTAAACAGGGAGTTAAATAGTCGTTGTGTGTAATTGTTTTTATGCAGGCCGTTAACTGGTTGATTACTGGATAAATGGAGGTATATACAAACATAACTCATGTCGCTTTTGTCCCCCAGAGGTGTTCCGTTGTCATTCATCTATCACGTGACTCGCCTCTCGAAACTAACAGACCAATCGTCCTACAGCTTTCAGTCAGCGACTGCTTGTTAA